>VZRX01011942.1:355060-385387 GCA_013398075.1 Notiomystis cincta
TTTTTTTTTTTTTTTTTTTTAAGAAACCCTCACCTAGAGGGATGGGTGATCTCGAGCTACTGCGGATTCTCCTCCTAATTATATCTACACTCATCGTCAGCTTTCACATTCACAGCTCTAATGACAAACAGATCTGAGATATTTTTGCTGTGTTCAATTTACCATTATGCACCAAGGTTATACTTTTCCTTGACCTGCTCAACCCAGGCTAATATTAACAAATTGAGATTTTATGCGGGTTCCTTTCCTAGCATGAAGTTGATTAGGAATTTAGGAAATGCTGGTGATTTAAAGATTAACCTTTCATATAATTACTGACATAAACCACAGCTATTAAGGTATTAGCAACAACTATTCAGAGCATATTCTACATTAAAAAACAAATCACATTTAGAGCCATGCGAAAGACTTTCCATATCAGCCAATTTTGTTTTTTTTTTTTTTTTGAACAGCAGAAGAAAAACCTGGTGAAAGGAAAGGAGTAAGCACAGCCTACCTCTAAAGTTATGGGGAGGAAAGCAAAGCTATAAAAATAATACAGAAACCAAGCAACAGTCTTCTGCTGGCAAGACACAGCTTGTAATTGGGTGGGTGGCTGTGAAGAGCCGAGATGAATGCTGCAGAGCACTGTAATTTTATTGCACTGTGTCTGCTCTAAAGTGAACATATTTGCAATGAAATCTGTATTTTCGTGAGAAGAGGGCAATTGTTTTTTTGTTGTTTTTCTTTTTCTTATAAAGATCACGTCACTTGTTGGCATTCAGGCACAATTCTTGAGGCTTTAAAGCAATTACTGTTCTTGCTCGCCTTTGCTGGGGTGATAGCTGGGGGAGACAGTCAAAGGGAAGAGGCTGCACTGAAAGGGGTTGGAGCTCCAAGTCCCAGATTTGCATCACAAGAGAAGAAATTCAGTTGAGAATAAACATCAGCTTTTCACCTTTTCCTCCATCTCTTCCATTCCTAAATATCCAAATACGTACGTCACTTATGAAAACCAGAGATAGGTGGCAGTGGCTAAAGGATTAATATTATGTGCATCTGTGCTTGGCAAACAGCACCTACTATTCTGCTAAGGCACTTTTATTTTAAATCATATCCCTGCTCTCATGTTCTTCACATCCTCACCAGACACAGTAACTACTGCCAGAAAGATGTCTTTCAACACGGGTGCTATGGGAACATGACCAATTCCCTTCAATTTCTGAGCTAACAAAGGCTAAATCCAAGATTTCAGAGGCAAAAGGTAAGTAGAAAAATCTACTTCATCACTGAATTATCACTTTTAGCACAGCAGATTTCTCTGACTGGCATGATTAGACACTAAACCCAGTTATTCATTTATTACCAACTTTAATCTGGCCCTTTTTGCTCATGTACCTTTCTCCTAAGAGCAGAACAGAGCACAGTGCCGGAGAGAGGGTTGAAAATGGTGTTTTTGGTAAAATCTGAGATTTAAAAAACTATGCATGGACACATCAAACTGATTTAAGGGTTGATCCAATGAAAAAAATGCAGCTTATGTATAGCAGCTCTGCCTGGAGTAGCACACCTCTGTACCCTAGTGGTTACAGTCAGGTATGAGCAAACATCCTCCTGAGAGCTGGGGGACTCAAACTGAAAACAGATTTCTGAATATCTGTCAAAATATATACTTTTACTCTAATTTTTATCCCTCCTTACCCACTCTCACATTTTTCATTCCCAGAACCTCACAGGCAGGGTGAATCAAAAACAAGAGGGGGAGGAGGAAGAGGAGAACCCTGAAAATCCCAAACTAAGCTGCAAGAACAGTCCACAGCTATTGAATTCCTGAGGTTTTGAGTCTTTTCACAACTGTCAGCCCTTTGAAACACGTCTGCTATCAACCCTCTTTGCAGGATGAGAGGTAAAGTGAGCTCCCAGGAGTAAAGCTGGGTCTCTCTCTGTGCTCCAGTGCCTCCCTGACAGCCTGGCTTGCTTAGAGAGCCTGGTAAATATTAAAGAATGTTAATAATAATGAGATAAACCATCGAGGGATCTTCCCCTCCCCCCCCCCTTTTTTTTTTTCTTTTTTTAAACTTGGCTCTATAATAAAGCTTATCTTGACAGAAAATTTACTTCTCTGATCCCCATTATTTCCCAACGCACTTTTTTTCCACAGCAAACAGAAATTTGTGGCTGCCACTCAAAGGTTTGCAATCTTCATGCTGAAGAGGCCACTGGATGTCAAATGTTTACCTTAATTCCATGTAAATGTCACTCCATATTGGACATTTTGTGTTTCTTTACCAGCAAATGCAGCTGCCTCCACCTTCAGAAACCATCCCTTGCACCAGAACTCCCTTTCCAAACAGCCCAGAACCCACTGCTCCTGTCAGATCAAATTCCCAAACTGGATGCCATGAATTTATTATGTAATTGCTGTAGTCTAATAAATTGGATGTGCATCCTGCAGCCTGAAAGATGAGGAAATCATGGAGACAGTGAACAAGCAGGAGGGATGCAGCTGACACTCTCTGTCTGGGGAAACCCCACAAAACAAAAACCACTGTGTGGGGCAGGGCTTGGGGAAGGTGGAGGGCTCAGAGCACCAGCTGAAAAACAAAAAGGTGAATAAAAGGGATAGAAGAAATCACTGCTAAAAAATAGAGTGGAAGATTGTAAAGGGGACAGTGTCCATAACAGATTAATCAGAAAGAGGTTTAGGTGATAACCAACCCAGCTGGCCCTCACCAGGGGATAAGAAAGGTCTGTGGTGGTTTTTGATGATAAAATGGGCCTGTACAAACCTACATCTGCAGTGAGAAACAGAAACCCACAAAGTCCCAGGGAGCTGAACCCTGGGCTCATTCCTCTGTCCATCGAGGCTTTGTCATGATTGGCTTTTTGGTAGATTATTTAGAATTTTGGGGTTTTTATTGCTGTTATGCACAGAACTGAACCCATGGGGATTGTGCTTTGGCTTCGTGGGGAATACACTAAACCAAAAGAGCCCAAAGTTGTTTTTTTCAATGGGTGGCACTTCAAGACTGAAGCAAACCTCATTATATTGCTTTGTGTGTCTCTTTCCCTGATTGTAGCAACTGTTGGGAATTACATTAGGTAATTGTAGCTGGCAGAATGAAGAACTTCCAATGAGTTCCATGAGTAGTTTTATGAAGTTACACTCAGTATCTTTCCTAATAAAAAGAGTTGAAAACTATTTTCCCCCCCGGTTATCTTTTCCCACCATGTAGGATACTCCAGCCCCAATCTGTCATTTTTCATTAGCACAGGAGTCAAGCTATGGCTGTTAATGAAAACTCTTAATGATGATTTGGTGAATAAGTCCTGGAAAATCAAACCAGAACCAAACACTAAAATCTGTGTCAGACTTTTTGTTTGTAGGTACTAGAAAGTGGGAAATGAAGGAGTATATAAAGCACCAGGGAACTTCACACAACAAATCATATTTGGAAGAGCTTTTGACAAGATATTCAGTTTCCCATAAATAAGACAAGCTCCATTGTCATAGAAAACTAGGTAGGAACCCAAAAATACAGTGGCCTTTTATTGAATACAGGGAAAAAAATGGAGCAGAGTGTGGTCCCAGGGCAGGGACTGCTGAATCACCTCAGCTATGATCAGGAAATAGATGGCATTTTTCAAATGACAGATTATTTATTTTGTGAAAAAGAATGAAAATCGTGTGGATGTGCAAAGGGACTTCCAAAGGCTGAAGCTTTTATAAAGCTTTGATGGATGAATTTCTGAATTGTCAAATACAAAGCAAAAGACAAGATATAAGGGAAACTGTTCATCCGTGCCTAGGAGATGTAAGTTTTAGGCAACAACTGGACAACTGTCTTCCAGGGTATTGCATTAAAATCCCTGCCCAGTGTGCAGAGAGGGGGAAAAAAGAGGGAAAAAGAAAAGTGGAATAACATCTCAAATGGAACAGCTCTCAAGGAATAAAACAGTGTGATATAAATCACTCCTATGGCTTCAGCGAGAAAATTCTGTTAAGGCTAAGTTAGAAAAGGATCTAAGTGCTAGATAAGGATAAACTCCTGACAGGTAAAAGGATGAAGGATTTGGGCAAAGAAACCGGACCTACAACTGCAGCACGGGAGCAAAACGTGGATCCACCCCCCCTCTAGTGGCCAGTCCCCACCGGCTGCTGCAGAAACCACCCAAACCCTGCACAGCCACAGCCACAAGCACATTCCCCCCTCCATTTTTATTCCCCTATCAATTTTATGTCGCCTCACCGTATATTATTATTTGCTGTTCCTCATTAAACTGCCTGCTGCACTCCTGTGTTATTTCTTGTCATTACTCAGTGCACAAGCTGTTGTACAGATGGATTTTTTTTTCCCTACCTGCCTGCAAGAAGAGGATACAGAGTGTGACAGGGGCCACGCAGGCCCTGACATCAGGAACAATCATAAAATTAAAAAATAACCTTTGGAACTCATTGTGCAAGACACCACCGAGGCAAAAAATAGGTATTAATAAAAAGGAACAGTTGTACAGAGATGGGAACATGGAACTAATTTGGTACATCTAGCCCTAAAACTTTTTAGATTAAAAAAAGATATCTTTTAAGGAACAGCATTTGGGACAGGGCATGTCCTGCAGTGTAAATGTGGGGGGGTTTATTTCTTATATGGACAAGTCTCTGCATTTCACTGTTTCCAACCAACCTGCACACCTGGGGAAACTGAGGCTGGGTGAACCCTTCATTCTGAGCACACACAGGTTCTTCTTGGTCGCTTACGGCTTCTGTTTTCTGTAGGACATGCACTAAAAGGGGAAGAACCCCCATTTTTACCAATTTCTCCAAATAATTCGATATAACAGACCTTTTTGTGCTGCTATTCTTTACCAGTCCAGCCTGGGACCCTTTGTGGACTGCAGAGAGGAGATGCTGAGCTGGCTGCACTGAGAGGGGCTGGGATGATGGAGCAGGAGCTGAGCCCAGTTTCTGGCTCAGGTAGCACCAAACACTTTGATAGGACTCTGTGCTTTGTCAAACTTGCACTTTCCACCCAAAAAAAGAAGACAGAAGAAATCTAGAGCAGAAGTGAACATCCTTCAGCTGCACCTGACACATCCTGAAGATAATAAATTCCAGTGCATCAAGATTTGCTTGTAGGGCAGATGAGAAGACACAAGGGCTTAAATTTGCCTCTTGTAAAAAATCTTTGCATCACTTCAGTTTTCTTAACCCCTGCTTCAAATGCCACCCTTACCAATGATTTTTAAATTTATATATTTGATAGGGAGAAATATTAACCCTTTCTACAGGTGATTCGCTAAGAAATTGCCCAAGAATTAATTTTTAATTAAGGCTTGTAAACACACGACACACTCTTGTACGCATTTTAATAATTAAAGCAGGGTTGCTGCCCTTTTATAAATTATTCTGCAATTACCTGTTGATTATCTAAGATGGTGCCTTGTATCCTACAGTGGCTCAGATGGAGTTCAGAGCTAGCCCTTATTTTAATTTGAATAATTCATTCATTCAACTGAAACTGAAGAATAAAATCACAAACAAGGCACATTTTGACTTCTCACATCTTAAATTTAAAGTACAAACCCATATTCAACGTGTCTTGATAATGTGAGCTGGTTAAAATTAGTTAGACAATAGATTATTCAAAAGATTTGTATATAATGATGTAAGCAATTTGCTCTTCCGTTACCAAATTAATTCATTACTGGCTGCAATCAGGACAAGTTTGCCAGTCCATTTCTCACTGATGCCATTCCAGACAACTCTTTTATTCATATTATGCCCTCTGTCAAGAGAGATTCAAAAATGAGAACATAAGGAACAGCACAGATGAGTTAAAATAATAACAACAGGCACTCGAGCACGATGGGGATGGGCACCAGTATCAGGAAAGGTTTCCTGGGAATGCTAAAGAAAGCAGAATCTCTGCTTTGTATGGAAAGAAATCCAGGGGATCCCTTCATGACATCTGTTTTTCCATCAATACTTACAGAGAATCCTCTACATATTTCTGATACTTACAGAAAGGATTATAAGAGAGAGATTTGGAGTATTTGGCTGAGCTCCTCACACTGGGTGGGGATGTTTTACCCACTGGGTTATGCAATAATACAATAATAAACTTAGTTTTCTATAAGAAATTAATATTTTCATCCATACAACTTCTCCATCTTACTCTGTGAAATATTTTATTTTTTTAAAATTTCCTATTAAATTCCTCCTTACAGCTGGCAAAAAGCAAACCCTAAATTTTTTTATGGCCACCAGTTTCTAGACATTGAGAAAAAGGGGCTTCTTCAGAATGACAGCCAAGTGCAACCTGTGATGTTCCCTGTATGTCATTACTGGGGTAAATCAAGTGACAGGTTTCAGAGTGATTTGTCACTTATTAATTAATAATACCATTTTTTCATTCTAGATAATACATTTGATGGAGTGGCAGAAGCAGTTTTTATTATTAAAGTTATCTCAAAGGCTTTTTCCAATATCTGCCACAATTAAAAACAAACAAAAAACCCACAAAAAAAAAAGAACCAGAACAGCAAAACAAACCAACAACCAACCAAACAAAAAACAAACAAACAAAAAGAAACAGAAAACATTTAATCCTAATTTCAATGCTAGATCATTTTTCCTTGCTATAAAATGAAATCTTAAAAGCCCTTTAATTAAACTGAACAATAACTGAATTACTTTAACCACTCTAAGAATTAAAGCTACTGATGCTCTCTCCCCATACACTGAAACCTGGCATGGCAACGATTTACCACAAGGAAGAAAACCTTAAGAAAGCAATTCTTAATTGCCTATTCCCAGCAGGCTTTTCATACTCACAAATATGACCCCTCTTCAATTATTTGCTTGTTTAACTGCAATTTTTTACCTTTCTGTAGCACTCAGAGTAAGGAGAAGGTGCCAGAGGTGACCGTGCACTCTGAACATCAGCAAAGAGCAAAACCTCAAGGCAAGGTCGGGGTTCTGTTGGAAATTCTCGCTGTTTTAGTGAAAAATCACCCAAAGCAAGCCCTGAATGTTCTGCCAACCACCTGCTTCAGCCCCCTGGTGTTCCTGACAAACCACTCACAGCACTAAACCAGCCCTGCCCAGCTGCAGCTCCACAATACAGATGATGCTCACCTGGACACATCAAGATTGTTTGCAACCAGCAAATAGTTGGAGCAATTTCTTTTTCTTTTTAATCAGTGTTCCTATTTGCTTCAGGAGTTTTGTCTAACCTATAGCTAACCTTGGATGAGTTTGTTCCCCCCTTCCAGGAGTTACAAAGAGAAAGTTTCTTTACATTGCAAATATTATTTGTTAAGTCATTTTTGTGTGTATTCTGTGCTTCCTGAGGATTAAAGAAGGAATTTTGTCACTGAAAAAACAGGAAAATAGATTTGCAGATATAGAAACCTCGTAAAACCCTGAGCTCAGAAAAACACTCACAATGCCACCAACAAGGAAAAATCATTTCCTAAATTGTCCCAAGTCTCTTCCTACAGAGATTAAAAGGACAATGATGCACCTCCTACGTGACTCTTTCCTTGCAGGAGCAGTCATCTCCCAATCCCTTCCTGTGATTATTTCATGCCTGTCTCTTGGTTCCTATATTTGTCATGTTGGGCATTTTTTGCAAGGTGAACACAAGTTATTTTATTCAGAGGTGTGAAAAAAAAATAAGAAAAAAAAAGAACTGGTCCTTGCTGCATTAGTCAGGTTTCCATCACTACGAAGTAAAGCATCAATTGGGATGAAAACTCTAGAAATCACTTTTTTTATTTTAAATTCTTGCCAACTCCATAATTACGCCTCGAATGACTTTGTGCCAGGTGGTCTGGCTAACAGATGGAATGGTATATTTGTTCACTCTTCGTAAACCAAGCTCCTTTCAAAAGCTGTGAGCCAAAATTATTGATTGGCAGTTATATATGCCTAATAATTAATTAAACTCGGGCTACAAATTGCAGCGACTCCTGCGAGCACTTAAAAAAAAATCCTATAGAAAACATCTGATTGTTTCTTTCCAGTAACATTTTTAAATCATGGCAGATAAAAATATTGGTGTGAAATGATGCACTACAGACAAAAGAGCTTTGGTACGAAGCATCTCAGAAATGTCTGAAGCAGGAGGACACTTTACATAACGGGATCTGTGGTGGATGGAGCTGTGAGAGCCTCGGGGAGGTCAGCAAGGCCAAGTGCAGGGTCCTGCCCCAGAATGAGACAATCCCAGGCACAAACACGAGGCTCAGTGGAGAATGGATGGAGAGCAGCTCGGGGAGGAGGATTTCAGGGTGCTGGGGATGGAGATCCGGACATGCCCTGGCCCAGAAAGCCCCCATGGGCTGATCCCCAGTGTGGGCAGNAGAATGAGACAATCCCAGGCACAAACACGAGGCTCAGTGGAGAATGGATGGAGAGCAGCCCCGGGGAGGAGGATTTCAGGGTGCTGGGGATGGAGATCCGGACATGCCCTGGCCCAGAAAGCCCCCATGGGCTGATCCCCAGTGTGGGCAGCAGGGGAGGGAGGGGGGATTCTGCCCCTGTGCCCTGCTCAGGTGAGACCTCACCTGCAGAGCTGCCCCAGCCCTGGGATCCCCAACGTCAGGAGGACATGGAGCTGCTGGTGGGAATCCAGAGGAATTCATGGATACGCTCCAGGGGCTGGAGCCCCTCTGGAGCCAGGCTGGGAGAGCTGGGANCCCTGAATGTTCTGCCAACCACCTGCTTCAGCCCCCTGGTGTTCCTGACAAACCACTCACAGCACTAAACCAGCCCTGCCCAGCTGCAGCTCCACAATACAGATGATGCTCACCTGGACACATCAAGATTGTTTGCAACCAGCAAATAGTTGGAGCAATTTCTTTTTCTTTTTAATCAGTGTTCCTATTTGCTTCAGGAGTTTTGTCTAACCTATAGCTAACCTTGGATGAGTTTGTTCCCCCCTTCCAGGAGTTACAAAGAGAAAGTTTCTTTACATTGCAAATATTATTTGTTAAGTCATTTTTGTGTGTATTCTGTGCTTCCTGAGGATTAAAGAAGGAATTTTGTCACTGAAAAAACAGGAAAATAGATTTGCAGATATAGAAACCTCGTAAAACCCTGAGCTCAGAAAAACACTCACAATGCCACCAACAAGGAAAAATCATTTCCTAAATTGTCCCAAGTCTCTTCCTACAGAGATTAAAAGGACAATGATGCACCTCCTACGTGACTCTTTCCTTGCAGGAGCAGTCATCTCCCAATCCCTTCCTGTGATTATTTCATGCCTGTCTCTTGGTTCCTATATTTGTCATGTTGGGCATTTTTTGCAAGGTGAACACAAGTTATTTTATTCAGAGGTGTGAAAAAAAAATAAGAAAAAAAAAGAACTGGTCCTTGCTGCATTAGTCAGGTTTCCATCACTACGAAGTAAAGCATCAATTGGGATGAAAACTCTAGAAATCACTTTTTTTATTTTAAATTCTTGCCAACTCCATAATTACGCCTCGAATGACTTTGTGCCAGGTGGTCTGGCTAACAGATGGAATGGTATATTTGTTCACTCTTCGTAAACCAAGCTCCTTTCAAAAGCTGTGAGCCAAAATTATTGATTGGCAGTTATATATGCCTAATAATTAATTAAACTCGGGCTACAAATTGCAGCGACTCCTGCGAGCACTTAAAAAAAAATCCTATAGAAAACATCTGATTGTTTCTTTCCAGTAACATTTTTAAATCATGGCAGATAAAAATATTGGTGTGAAATGATGCACTACAGACAAAAGAGCTTTGGTACGAAGCATCTCAGAAATGTCTGAAGCAGGAGGACACTTTACATAACGGGATCTGTGGTGGATGGAGCTGTGAGAGCCTCGGGGAGGTCAGCAAGGCCAAGTGCAGGGTCCTGCCCCAGAATGAGACAATCCCAGGCACAAACACGAGGCTCAGTGGAGAATGGATGGAGAGCAGCCCCGGGGAGGAGGATTTCAGGGTGCTGGGGATGGAGATCCGGACATGCCCTGGCCCAGAAAGCCCCCATGGGCTGATCCCCAGTGTGGGCAGCAGGGGAGGGAGGGGGGATTCTGCCCCTGTGCCCTGCTCAGGTGAGACCTCACCTGCAGAGCTGCCCCAGCCCTGGGATCCCCAACGTCAGGAGGACATGGAGCTGCTGGTGGGAATCCAGAGGAATTCATGGATACGCTCCAGGGGCTGGAGCCCCTCTGGAGCCAGGCTGGGAGAGCTGGGAGTGCTCACCTGGAGAAGGGAAGGCTCCAGGGAGAGCTCAGAGCCCCTTCCAGGGCCAAAAGGGGCTCCAGGAGAGCTGGAGAGGGACTGGGGACAAGGGATGGAGGGACAGGACATGGGGAAATGACTTCCCACTGCCAGAGGGCAGGGCTGGAGGAGATATTGGGAAGGAGTTGTTCCCTGTGAGGGTGGGGAGGCCCTGGCACAGGGTGCCCAGAGAAGGTGTGGCTGTCCCTGGATCCCTGAAAGTGTCCAAGGCCAGGTTGGACAGGGCTTGGAGCAACCTGGGACAGTGGAAGGTGTCCCTGCCCACTGACAGGGTTGGAATGAGATGGGCTTTAAGATCCCTCCCAACACGAACCATTCTGTGACTCCATGATAAGAGTAAAAATTGTTCCAGTAAGATTATTTTTCACAATCCCAAACATTACCAAAGGCTTACTAAACCCACCAGAGGTTGTGACCAGATCTAACAAATGCAGTCAGGTTCTCAAGACTCTGCCAGACAACACATACTCAATATAACCAGCACTCCGGAGGGAGAAATGAAACTGAGATCAAACCACGAGATAACCATGGCTTTATCCATCCTGCATTAGCACTTATCTGGGGCTCATTCATTTCTTGCCTGCACATCTTAGAAGGAAACACAGCAACCTTTGTTACCCAGAGCATGGCCAAGAGTCCCTTTCATCAGGATGTGTCACAAGGACTGGGAACGTGCTCAGCACCCAGTGAATCCACCCTGGCTGGAAGGTGCAGGACTTGGAGCTCACGTGTCACAGCTGTGCTGAGGAGGGACAGCAGCACGAGTCACCAGGCCTGGATGTTCTGCTCCTGTGCCCATCAGCTGGGCTAGAAAGGTACAAGAACTCTGTGGCAGAGCCCACCCTGTCCCATTAAACGTTCCCCTAAACATCACTCATTTCCCAGCCCGTGTAATGATCCTCCCTGTAATCCCACCGAGCTGAGGGTAACAATAGATCCCTTTCCCACCCCACCCTCCCGTGGGAAAACAGTAATTAATTTAAAAAACAAAACTTGAGAAAAGCTTTTTGTCATAGTATATTAATATCTGTACTTCTGCTATCACAGAGCTGTGCCAGAAACACTGATTTAATAGGCACTGCAAAGCAATTACCATGCAAATAATATTAGCCAGCAATTTATTATTTTTTTTAGTGAAGTCCTTGTTTTGGCTAGCAGACCACAGTAACAGATTCCAATAAAACTGGGTAATTGAAAGAAATTGCAAGTGTCTAAATAGCTGTGACACCAAACATATGAAGCAGCAGTTCTCAGCCTGGCCTATTGCTCTGCTTGTGATTTCAAATATGGACAACCTGGGGAGCCAACAAAGGAACAGCCTACACAGCAAAAAGAGAGCACTGAAGCAACCAGAAGGAAAGATATTGAGGAAAAGTCTCTTTTTGTAGTGACATTAGCAAGAAGGACAAAGGAGAATAATGTAGAGGTTTTAAGCCACTTAGAAAACAGCATTCCTGCCTCAAATCCTTCCTTTGTCCCTGATTTTCTTCATAAGAGACACATTTTTTTGGAGTAAGTCTAACTTTTTTTAAGCAATATATGCTCATTTATTTATAGCACAGATTGGAGACCTGCTTAGATTAACTGAAATGTTAAGTTCCATGTTCAGCCTCAGAAGTTGCCCATTGATTCTCCTGCCTTGGATTGATCAGAGAAATAGGATTTTACCTTAATCACGTTCGTCTTCTTCCCCTGACTACCAGAAAATGAACTCAGTTGCTCAGCTCACACCAGAGTGCCGTGACATTCACCAAATTGAGGAAACTGCACATTGAGAGACCTAAAATATTTAATTCCCATACAAAAGAGCTACTGACAGCTGTGTACTTTGAGAGATGATAGCATGGCTAACAATTAAATGATGCCTCCTAGGAAATCTGGGACAGGAAAACATGTCCCAGACAAGTCTGTCATCCCTGGAAAGACCTCTGAAGATTATCATGTATGAATCTTCATATAAACTTTCTGAGCAGGGCCAGCAGAAGCCAGAAAGGTCACTGGAAAGCTGATTAAAAATGCCAATAGCGAAACAGATGAACAATTTTTACACAAATTTTTCAGACTATTTGAGACAGCAAAAACCACATCATATTTTCAGAACTCACTTCACTACAGGACTGAGTCAAGAAGCAAGGGAAGGGTAATGGGAAGATCCTGAGTAAAGCAGGTTTGTGCACAAACTCAGCCTGTCACTGAATCCATCCTAATGTAAGTGAACAGACATATCATAAAGCATATGCCTCCTTTGAAATAAATACCAGCCTCTTAATGTCCTTATATCTCTAATAATCTTAATGATCTTAATTAGTATTAATCTCATAATTAAGTTAATCTTATCTTACAAGGATACCTATGCTGGCATGATAACTGAATTAATACTTCAGCATTTTGCAGTTGAAATCTGCCTCATTTCCTCAACAGTTCTTCAGGCAGAATGGCAGCTGACATGACAAAATCAGGCAGGAACACATTTGGCATTTGCCACAAACCTATATCAAGATACACAGTCTTGACTCTGTAGCTTTGCCAAGGAGTAGGAGTATTCACAGGCAAGGATCCCAGTTTTAGACACCAGAGCTTTAAATACAGTCTAGGTGGTTAATAAAGCACCAGCTCTCTACACCTGCATTCAGGGCTCAGTGTCAAAGCTTGCATGGATTTTCACAAACTGGTGGCTCACAGTGCTGGGCTGGTTCTGTTTCAGATGTGACACTTTTTGGCAGGGCACAAAGCCGGGGTCACTGAGGAGAAGGTGCCACTGGCATTGCTGCTCCCATCTGATGTGAACAGTAGGATGTCTCCCAGTCCAAACATGCATCAGGTGCTGGTTTCTCCCCATGGAATGGAGGTTGGCCTAGAGCTGCTGTGGCAATGAAGTCTGAAATCACAAAACCTGTAGGTGAGTTGATTTCACCCCTCACCACAGGAGCCCTGGAGGAAGCCAAGCTAATTGTGCATAAATTGCAATATTCCCATTCTGTGTAGGCTTTCACAGCCAAAAGGTTATTTCTAGACCTGTCCTAGGTCTGGAAGCTGGTAGCTCAGCTCAGTTAATTTCCAAGTCTTAGTTTACCACAAGAATCTAAAAGACTGACAATTGCACCAGGATCACAGAGGAACCAGAACCTCTCTGGTTATGGAGCTTTTCCCTTTGCTCACTCCACAGATGGGAGCTCAGCGTGGCTGATGCTGATTAAACTGGAGCACGTCTGGAGAGATCTGGAGACAGATTTTATTTTTTTTTTTTCCTCAGACACATCACTCCATCAAGGGCTTGGCTAAATCTCACACCAATCTCTAATTCTCAGCTATCAATGCAGTGCTCCTACATAACCTTGTTGTCTTGTTTCACTGTCAGTGGCTACCTTTGTTAGAAGTGCTTGACAGCTAATAAAACATAAACACTGAATAGACCATTTCCTTGGAGCTCTGTGAAAGAAGTTAGAGATTTGAAACATATCAATGCCATCAGAGAAGAGAAAAAAAATTGTTCTACTTCTGCCATGTTAACTAAAAGACTTGATTCTCAGATCACAGTCTGGTTAATCCACAAGGTTTCTACTCCTCTAGTGATGTTACAGCCTTCATTTTTCTGGAAGTTTCTGCTAAATTTCTGTATTCAGCTGGCTGACTTCAGATTTTTCAAAGCCAAGTGAAGAATCTCCAGGATTATGCTGGCAGGGGAGTATCAGCTCCCCCAGATATCTGGAGGATTCTTGGGAGTGTGAAGCCAGGGCTCTGGACACATTTCCTTGCAGGGATAGAGAATGAGTGGTCTCACATTTCAGAGCCAAGAAGGAACAGTCTTGAGCCACACAAGGACACACCCCACCAGAGAGGGCAGCAGCCACCGAATGTGACTTTGAACAGCTCCTTCCAGAAGCAGCCATCATTTCAGCAGTAAATTCCACTAAAATAACTGAAATCACCTCCAGCAAGGTCCTTTATCTCTGATTGTGCAATACAAGTTTCCCCAGCAGGGCTCAGCAACTGTTGCACTCTAAATTCACACCCCACTTCAGAGAAATTTCCTCAAGTAGGTGAGTAATGTCTTTTGAAAACAGAGATTTGCCTAATGTCAGAAAAAAAAAAAAAAGAACTCCTTGTAATAAGGTACTGCCACCAGCATATCAAATGGCTGAATTAAAGCTAATTGAATACTTTCAATCTAGGCTGGTCTCACCAGCCTCTAGAACTGCATTAGATGATATTCATGGGATAAGAAACTATTCCAGGCAAAAGTGGCTCTGAAAAACCACACAGGATTTTCAAGTCTTTTGTCAGGGAAACGGTTCAATCGTCCTCTGTCTATGCAGAGTAAGATAAGAAGCAATCAGCTCAATTTGCAACAAAAGACATTTGGATTCCATATTAGAAAGCATTTGCTAACCATAAATACAGTTCAGCACAGAAGATGAAGGAAGTTATATTTGTGCCCAGAATTTTGACATTTTAATTCTTTATTGCAACTGAATTAAGGCTCCTCCAAATAACTGTCGATGTTATATTGCTTTTAAGGAACTGGGACATTTTGCATTCTACTTTGAAAAATTCAGACCTTCTTCCCTTATGCCATCTCACAATATTTCCTTAATTTAAAGAAACTTACACACCCAAATATTTAAGTGAAATATGTATGTGCATGAGTGTGTATTCACGAGTTTCCGACAACACCAAACTGATGGGTAATTAAACCATTAAATGGGATTACAGGAGTTGTCAGGGAGCATCTAACCTTCATTCAGGCTGGAGTGTAGGAATCCCTGTGCTGGGATTCTGAGGTGTGAAATTCCTGAGTGGCCAGCAGCCCCCTGGGCAGCTGTGTGAGAATCTCACAGCAAGGTTTGATAGGAAAGGTGGTGTCACCCTGAGGGGCACAAACTCACATTTTCCTGGGGACTGCATCCAAATATTGTCAATAATTCACTCTGGACACTGGTGGTTCAAGGTACTGGAAATTCCTGACTGACAGCACAGGCAGATCACTGCTTAGAGGTTTTGAAAATGAAGTGTAACTGGAGACTGAAACAAGGACATGCTGTCAGCTTTATTCTATTTCCTTGTTTTATATGTAACATAAAGGTAGAGTAGGACAGAGCTGTAAATCCCTGGGTTTATTTTATTAAGCTCCTAGTTTATAAATTGGACTATTTTTGATCCTTGCTTTTTTCAGTTGCTTTCATTCCAAGAATTTTTGTTCTTTCAGTGTAAAGAAGGAAGACTGCCAGAAGAAAGAATGGGCATCACTAACTCAGATTGTTCATATTCAGAGCAGGGCTAAAATTTTAACAATTCCAAATGGATTTGACGACAGAGATATGGAACAGCTTAATTCAGCAATGTCTTTATACTTCCATTTTGTAAAATATTGTATGCAAGTGTATTAAACATTGTTATTCAGAAGCTAAAATGACAGGAAAAAAAAATGGAAAGCATTTTAAGACTCTGTTTAGCTCACTTGCCTGCAAAAAGTCAAAATCAATTGTATCAGTCTTGACAAATGTGGCTATTATCAAACCCTGCCACTGATAAGAATTTTGCAGCATCCTCAGGCAAAATCCTTCTGTGCTGTATTCTCATTACTCCTATTACTCTGCCCTTAATTCCAATCTAAACCTTCCCTGCTGCAATGTTATTCCAGAACTATTTCTCCCATCCAGCAGGAAAATGAAACTTGTTTATTCTATTCCACTATTCAGAGGCATTTTTTTGTCGTTCAGAACCTGGAGAAAAAATGGGTGCAATTTTCACATCTCCAGACAAAACACCAGTTCACTCAATCTCCTCTCATAGATCTTATTTTTTTATAGGTCTTTGATCATTATTTTTATGTTCCTTTTCAATCAGACTTTATCTTTCTTGAAGTCTGCACCCTGGATTAACACAGCATTCAGCAGAGCTCTTCCCAGGGTGCTGGGGTGATCCATCCTGCTGAGCCCTGGCTGGCCCAGGAACAGCTTAGGGGGCACTGGAACTCACCAACATCCTCTCCTCAACAATCACTGCACCCATTTTATTTGGGTGTTTCCCATTTTATTAAATGCATATTTTCTTAAGTAAAGGTCTAAGGGAAGAAGGTCAAGGGAACACATTAAGGATACAAGAGGGCTGGAGCAGCTCTGCTATGAGAACAGGGGGTGCTCACCTGGAGGAGAGAATATTCCAGGGAGAGCTCAGAGCCCCTTCCAGGGCCTAAAGGGGCTCCAGGAGAGCTGGAGATGGACTGGGGACAGGGGATGGAGGGACAGGACACAGGGAATGGCTTCACACTAACAAAGGGTGGGTTTATTTGGGATATGGGGAAAGAATCCCTCTCTGTGAGGGAGGGAGGTGAGACCCTGGCACAGGGTGCCCAGAGAAGCTGTGGCTGCCCCTGGATCCCTGGCAGTGTCCAAGGCCAGATTGGACAGGGCTTGGAGCAGCCTGGGACAGTGGAAGGTGTCCCTGCCATGGCAGGGGTGGGAATGAGATGAACTTGGTGGTCCCTTCCAGCTCAAACCATTCTGTGATTTTATGATTTTACTTTTATGAATAATTATCAAAGCTCTGCCTATCCACACTTAACCAGTAATTTACTTTATTTTCTTGCTGTACTCTGTGTTCTGTTTAATATCTCAGTTCCATTCCTGAAGTTCAGTTTTGGCAATACTGTGTATACATGGAACAATTTTCTTTTAAGGAACCACTTTTCTTTGAGAGAAGCAGCTCATTCACCTAAATTGATCACACATAAATACATTCACACAAGCAGAGCTGTTAATTTCTATGCCTATTTCAGCCAGGCATTTAACCATATCCTTAATCAGAAATACACTTTACAGTGACCTAAAACTGGGAATGGGGACTCGGTCTAAAATAATAAATCCTCCCTCTCCCAGCCTGCAGTCTGGAAATGCTCCATATTGGAAAACCCTATCAGAAATTATTTCGAGAAAATTCTGTTTCAGAAAATAATTAACTCATCAGAACAATTATATAATGGACAGGACACTACTAAACAATACTATTTTATAAGTATTTTGAGGATTTCTTCTGCCATGTGAAGTGGTTTCATTTTCTCCTCCCTCCCAGGGAATGGCAGCTCTCCTGACAGTGCTGCAGAGCTTCCTCTGGATGTGGCCCAAGTAAGCTGACATTTGAGAGACATCACAGGGCTGAGAGGAACTATATTAATTATGAAAAGCCAGAGCTGACTTCAGAATACCTCAAACAAAATCAGATAATTCAGTATTGTGTAAAACAGGGTTAAATTACACTCCAAATATTATTTTAAGCTCTGATCTTTGTTGTTGGTTTTAATTAAACCTTTTTAATTAAAAACAAAACAACAAAGCACATCTCAGGAATGCTTTAATGAGAGGATGAATATTCAGATGGGAAATGTGAAAGCTAAAGCTCTGTAATGACCTGATTCAAAGGCCACTGGAGCCAACAGAGAGACTTCACATATCATAAAATCACAGAATGGTTTGGGCTGGAAGGGACCACCAAGTCCATCTCATTCCCACCCCTGCCATGGGCAGGGACACTTCCACTGTCCCAGGGTGCTCCCAGCCCTGTCCAGCCTGGCCTTGGACACTTCCAGGGATCCAGGGGCAGCCACAGCTTCTCTGGGCACCCTGTGCCAGGGGCTCACCTCCCTCACAGGGAACAACTCCTTCCCAAATCCTGTCCAACCCTGCCCTCTGGCAGTGGAAGCCATTTCCTCTTGTCCTGCCCCTCCATCCCTTGTCCCCAGTCCCTCTCCAGCTCTCCTGGAGCCCCTTCAGGCCCTGGAAGGGGCTCTGAGCTCTTCCTGGAGCCTTCTCCAGGTGAGCACCCCCAGCTCTCCCAGCCTGGCTCCAGAGCAGAGGGGCTCCAGCCCTGGTATTAATCAGCCAAGGATCAGCCCTAATTGTCAAATACACACAAAAGTATCTCACACTTCTGATTTTTATCACAAATTCCCTTGTTTTTCTTTCCCCTCTGCCTGGAAACAGCTGTGTGCACACGAATCTCCCTTTCCTTGTCTCCAAGGCTCTGGGCTGTTCTTTCCCAAGCAAACAGCTTCTTTCTCCACACCTTCCTTGCCTGAATTTTTTTGTTCCATCCTATCTTGACTGTTTGCAGACTTGGCACCAGCATCTCCTCTTTGTCTTTCGTCTCCCCTTCCACATTATCACCTGCAAAAACATCTTCATGTGACCAGTCCAGAAAGGGTCTCTCAATATCTGTGTCCCTTGGCTATAGACCTGAATTTATGAATGATTTCTCCATATCTAGCCACATCCTTTTTTTTTTTTTTTTAATCTAGTCTTTTTCTTCTCTTTTTGCTAATCTGATGCACACATTTCCTGCAAATGCATTGCATCCTCAAGGGTCACTTTTACTCAAACCATGTATTAAGCTAGAATGCCTTCCAAATATACTGAATTTCTAAGTCCAGCTGTGATATCAGGTTTTCAGACATTTGATCCAGTTTCTGCTTGGGCTGTAAACACTCTGGGACACGCTTTGTGTCTTCATTTGCATTCTGTATGTAACATTCCATAAATTATTTTTTTTTAAATGTGAATTTTGTTGTTGTCACTTGTGACTACAGCATTAAAGCTGTATCGTGGTTAGGATTTGGAAAAGTTTGGTCTTTAGGAGGTTTCTGTTCTGTCCTAAATCAGGCAAAATTTGCCTGGATTTAATGAAATCTCTGACTAAATCCAGACTGTCGTAATACTTCGATCTGTGAACACTGGGAGATTTCCATGACGTAAATGAACCCAGAGAAATAATCTAGAGACATATTATTAACAGGAGCATTTATATATATTTGATTTAATGCTGAAGACTATCTGATTGGAGAGACTTTTTCTGTACATGTGTGTGAGTAACCACGTCCTGAGCTTTAGTGCTTTTCCACTACCCTGATTCCCAAAAATGATTCCACGTGGCAAGCAGACAGAAATGCTGATTAGAAACTTTATTTGGTCTATTCAGGATTAAATATATATTTTTATGAACACCCTTTTTTAACTGTCTCATTTTCAGACTTCAGAGCAAGGGCTGCCAAGAGTTTGAAGCCAATGAATTTCTTTGTGAGGTCACATGAATAATTTGGATAAACCATCCTTGTATTTCACATGGACACTCCAGGACTGTTCAAAGCAGCAGTTCATCTCCTCATTCCAATGCAATCCCCAGCTGAATTAATGAATTCACTGCCTGGCCTTGAATCTTTAGTGTTTCATTTAGCACAGGCAGGGTCAGTCCCATAAATAATCTCCTCCTGGCCTCTCTCCCTCCCCACCCATATATAAATGTATATATAAGATTTTACATCTATATAAATATATGGATATGGATATTCATGCTGATTGATGCTTCTGTTCCAGCCATGATACTCACTATCAGTCATGATAATCCTAAGAATTTCTTAAATTTCTTGTATTGCATTTACAATAATTCAACATTATCAAGTAGTTAATATTTATCAGCTTTCTCTGGAGCTCTTAGAACTAATTTTACCAGCAGAGAGTGTGCCCACCCTACTAAAAATACAGATGCAGTGAGAGAGAGAGAGCCTTTAGGAGAAAATAAGTTTTATTATAAGGACAGAGACAAAATACTTCCTTTAGTCCCTCATTAGTTATCTATTTTAATTTAACTGAGGTTCTTGTTTTGCCTTTAGCAAACACAGAACCTTGGTGAAGGCCCAGCAGTGATCCCCAGTCAGCAGTGGCAAAGATCCCAAAGAGATTTCAGCCTTATCAGATAATAATGCTGCTGCTGAAAGCTCCATCTTTATATGGCTCTGCTAAAACATTTTTCTTTCTGACTTGCCAGCATCCAAAGTAACAAGAACTCAGTGACAAATGATCTGTTTAACCCTCCAGAAAGGAATCCCAACTTGGTTTTTAGGACCGTTTCCATTTTTGTGTCTGAGCAACCAGACGAAGACAAATCACCTTTCAAGGAAAGTGATGATGCAATCTCAGCATCTGGAGAAGCCTCTCAAAAATATCATTTCACCACCGTGTTTTTGTCTTTTTGTTTGATGGCTTTTGGGAAAAGAAGAAGGTGTGTACGGAATACAATAAAAAATAAAATCTAATCTACAGCAAGATTGCCTTAAATTCCTGAGAGGCTATTTCCCTAATTAAGCAGAACAAACCAATTATCTATGTTTTTACCTTTCAGAGGTGGAGGCTGGAAAAACCACGGTATCTCCTCAGATTTTAGGTGTCACTAATGAGTTGCTGCAATGACAGAGTCAAAGAGAACAGGTGCAGCTGAGACCTTTGGAGGATATTTAATATTTCCCTTCCTTTGTGTTGTTGTGTCATGACCCTGTGCCAGCTGGAGCATTTTTTGGGGTTTTGAATCTGAGACTTTTAAACAAAGTCAGTTTTGTTCTATTGCTGAGTTTATCCTAAAATAGATGAAATTTTATTTGGTAAGAGATGTCCTCCTGTAGGGAAGTCTTGACTAAAGCAGTTAATTTTCACAGATGCATAAAAAGCCAAACCAGGAGACATCTGCAAAGTCATCTTGTACTTACACAGCTCTCAGAGAAGGCAACAATATCTTACTGACTTTAGCATCAGATCTATTTCTCCCAGTACCAGGAAATTATCTTTATCTAAAAGCAAATTGCTCGAGGGACTTTTACTCATTATGTTTACTGAGCTGGAGTAAGTTCATGTTTGTCTTGACCCTTTTAGTCAAGACATTGTGGATTTTCAGCTTTAATCCTCCTCGTATTCATTTTGTTCTTCTCACAAACCACTGGAACTGAGAGTTACATAATCAGCTTCAACAATTCCTCTTTTTCTATTTGTTTTTTTTCCCATATCCATGCTTTTCAAACACCTACATACATATCACATCCTCCTGAGTTGCTCCAGATCCAATGTCTGAACTAATTCTTCATGCCAGGATGTCAATGTCAAATTATTGAGCCTCAAACAGAGGCGGTGATTGCCAAATGTAATATTCCAACATCTTCCCAAGCAAACTGCTGAGAGCTGATTGAAGGGAGGGTCTGATTCAGCTGCATTTACCTACTTTTCCAAACCCATCTTTTTTCTCTAACACTGGTTTCTGTTTCTTTGCTCTGAAGGGTGAAACAGTTCATTGCTCTGAGGGCTTACTGGAGAATTATGTTCAATTTTCATCACTGGGGCAGATAAAGCTGGGAAGCCAAGGCCCAGCAAAGACACTCCTGACAAATAATGTGTGGTCTCTTTCCCTTCCCTTCACAAATGTAATGGGAATGAGATGATGGTGCAGTTCAAAGGAAATTTTCGTGGGCTCTTGACAAATAAATACGGAGCTCAAAATTGTCTTTAAATTTTGAATCAAACACACTTTAACAAGCACTGCTAAGGTGGATGACTCATAGAGATGGTTTTACGCAGGCAGGAATACAAAATGGTGAAAATAAAGTGGATTTATTTTTTAAATTACTGTAATATATAGCTAAACCATCTTTAAACACATACATCTTAAGAAAATAATGCCAAAAATTCAAGCCGGGCCACACGAGTGGAAATCTGGCATAATTAAAACTCTTTCTGACAACTGTGAAATTCCTGGTTTTAATTTGTAATTCAGCTGAGCTGCTGACACATTTCATCATCACTGATTTATGAGCTCATCTTGTCAACTTTTCCCCCCTTCCCACACTATTTACACAAGCTGAGGCAGTTTTTTTCTCCTCAGAACAAAGGGCAGCATTTCAAGAATCTCTGTCAAATTGTGTAAATCCATAACTGCCTTTTGAAATTAAGCAGATTTTGTCTGGATGCCACAGCTCAAGCACTCTGAGGAAAGGACATAAACAGAAAGCAAAACTAAAAGAGAACCATATGATCAGAGTCTGAATTCCTCAAACATCTTCTGTTTTTTTCCAGGGTTTTGGATTTTAGTTTGGTTTTTAGCTTTTTTTATTTATTTAATTTATTGGTTGTTGGTTTTCTGTTAGATGGAACCTGATCATTTGCTCACATTATACTTTAATAGAAGGACTTTTATGAGAAGAAAATGAGTTGCTGGATCATTAATTAGCACACTGCTACTAAGAATATGATTAATAAGATAAGAAACAATTAATCTAACATTGATATCATCCAAAGAAGAGAAATGTTCAATACGTATCTATTTAGGCATTTATAAAATATTAGCTGATAATGGAATATTTCACATTCCAGAGTTAAGAAGGAAGATATTAAAGAGTAACTCCAATAGTAGCTGGAGATTTGAATCAAAATGTTTAATTGGTTTATATTAGAGAATATTGACAGATCCAGTTGGTCAGTGCTCTGGGATGGAAGGGGAATAAGTACACAAAGAAAAATTACTTTAAAAATGTATTTCAGAAGTTAAGCCAAACAGAAGGGGGAAAGGAGATTCTCTACTATCGTTATTTTGGAGCTGGAATTTTTACAACTTCTCATTTTAGGCAGAGAAACCTCACGGAATATACAAATATTTCAGAAATTCCAGCATTTAACTTCTCAAAATAAAACTTATCACCCAGTTCTTCCTGCCTGCCCTTCCTCTTTAACAACTGAAATCACCCTTTTGGCCTCACCCCTCCAAGAGAAGGATCAGCCTTGCAAGACAAGAGCACAGCCACGCAATGATGATATTTTTATTAGCAGAGAGTCTGTGTCCTTGTGTGGGGCTGCAGAACAGGTGAGAGAGCCTGGCTCGTGCTTTTGATGAGCTGAATAATCAGGCAGTTGTTTCTCCAAATGACCTTGCCTGTTATGATACAGTTTATTATCAGCTTCCTTACACTGCCTGCTCTCTAAATACTCCTCTCTCTATTGTAATCTCTTCCCTGACTCAGGGGAATGCATTTTCTCCTTTACTTTTCTTCCACTGAAATTGTCAGCATCTCTCACAGTGTTTCCTCTGTGACCTCCTGGATCAAGGTACTTGAATGCTTCTCTCTTATTTAAATGATATTTAAAGTTTCATTTCAATATGTGAAAAACACAAGTTTCTGTAACCCCTGCCAGGAAAGGAAATTTCTACAGAAACACCAGGGTCCATTAATGTTTCCAGTTCACTTCTCAAACATCACATTAATTCATTTAGCCTGAAATCCATACAGGAATCTCTTCATTCTATTCAGAGGTCAGGCTCTACAAAAATCTTGTAAGAAGGATATTGTGTAAGAGTTTCTTGAGTGCATGCTCCAGAAACAGTGGTGTGGAAAATCCAATCTTTAAACACCCATATTTGCAAGAAAAAGGATATTTAATTTGAATAACTACCAGGTCCATCACTCGTATGTGCTTCTTTTTGCTCTTGGCCCTACAGATACAGCGCAGTTTACCTGCCTCAAATGATAGAAAAAAAGAGTGCAAGTAGTTTTGTTGATGTAATTTATGGAGCTAGTTTATAAGAAACACAGAATGTCAGCAAAGGGAACTATTTTTATCACAGTCTATTGTTTAACAACCCTTCACGGTCATCAAATTTAGTGCACCTATAAAATGCAAGGCAGCTGCAGGGGATGAACCAGCAGTTTAAAAATACTAAAGAGCCAAAAATTATCCAATCCCCCATCTCCCTGATCCAGTGATATTGTATGGAAGTGAAAAGAAATGTATATACAGTTTTTATGAAAAGTTGGCAGAGTTTTAAAATTAGACAATTTTAGGATCAGTGTAAGCAATTATTAAAATTAGGAGTGTGAGTGACTGTCCAGAGCTGCAAGTTGAGTTTCTGTGCTCAGAAATAAGCAGTGAAGTCCTCCCAAGCCTGAGGTGAAGTCCACAGAAGAATGTTGTGACATGTTTCAGACACAGAGGACCAAAGTCACACCTAATGGGAGCTGCTGAATCTCATCAGCTTCTGAGGAGCTGGGCTAATTTCCATCACAGTAATACAGAAACCTAATGGATAACTGAAAATCATTCATGGCCCAAGCCCCCACGAGCTAAAATTTCATAAAAATAATACTTTAGGGGTGTTGTTCTTGGTTTTGTTTGATTTGCATCCTTATGGCATGGGAAACAATTAATCACTGGGCTCGCTCTCCAGTTTACTGGGGGAAAAAAGGAATTGCTCAAAAACCCTTGTATTTTTTCCCTGTTTCATGAGGTTTCATCTAGCCACCAAGTATTTGGCTCTGTATTGACTATTTTTGTCTTTCTGCTTCCATTCCTGCTGCTGTCAAGCCCACATCCCTTCTCTCCCCCACTGAAATCCCATCATCAGCTCTGCCCTTCAACCTCCCTACCTGCTCCTCTTCCCAGCACTCTTGCAGGATTTCATCTCCTCCCCTGGAGTTGAAGATCCAGCTCAAAGATTTGGGCATCAAAAAATATTTCTGTGAAAAGCTTGCTAAAAATCTTAAGGAAAAGAAAAATCACAACCAGGAGCTGGAAGCCTGTTCCAAGGAGCAGTGAAGGAGAACCTTTCCACACCTGGCTGAAAACCTCCAAGGCAGCACAGGGCAGACTCTATTAATGCTTGGCTGAGTAGAATTTAGCTCAGGAATCTGCTGTGTGTAGCAGCCAATAAATATTTGATCTGCACTCTTGTATTGCGTGTCTAGGGCTTGCAGAGCCTCCCTGTGCTCAGTAAAAGGAGCCCAAAAAAAAAGGGATGCACAGGGCTACATTTTCCTGATGATTTTACCAGTGGTAGAGCTGGTGACCCATGATCTTCCATGGCCAGCCAAAATCCTGCCATTCCAGAGGAAAATCACAGCCATTGTCAACATTTTGCAGCAGCTTCCTAAGGACTGAGTGTATTTATGCAGGCTAACAATTCAATTTTATTTTATGGATGCTGTTTTCTCTTCCATTTTGTGCTGGACCCTTCGAGAGAGAAGCAAACGCTGCTGCTCCGGCCACAGCACTGACTGTGGAGGACAATCAGAGCCTGTGAGGCGGCTGATTTTTCATTCAAATGGAAGCAGCACGACACAAATAGCTGGCCACTTCCCCCAAAAATCCATCCTGCCAGGTTGCTTTATAATCCTTCACTTAAGGATGGATCACCTGGTTCCTTTCCCTGTGTATTTGGAGATGTTTTCAACCAGTACTCTGTTATTGCCAGAATTCAGGACCAATTTTTAATAGTCTGGTTTTCACTTGTAGCATTTTGGTATTTTCCTAAGGAAGTGAAATTTCTTAGAAGGTGCTCAAAACCACATCTTTGAGTAGGTGGCCAATGAATTCTCCTCCTGTGGATAGTTTTGAAGTCAGCCAAGAGAAAGTGGTTGTGGTTGTGGGTTGCTTTTCCTTTGAGGATAGATTAAAATCAGGACAAAATATGATCAGCAGGAGAAGTAAAAAAGGAGTACCTCAGTTGCTAAATGACCTGCCAGAGCCTGATAGCCATGGTCTAATGCTATATATTCAGAGATTCCACTCTTTTTTCTTTTTTTTTTTTTTCCCCCTTGGAAAAGCTTATCAAAGTGCCAAAACCCATTTAAACCTGACAGAAAACACAGCAGATACGAAGCATTTCTGTACAATCACATCCAGTTAACTCTTCTCCTCACATCTTCCCTTTGGCTGTGTGGGATTTCTACATACTGGACCTTATTATCCCTGCATTTCAGAGACCTTTGATGTCTATGTTCACATTTTGCAAAGAGACTTTTGTTTTCAGCTCTGAGGGTCACTTTAAGATCAGAAAGCCCTTGTTGATAATCAAAAGCCTAAAGTTTTCTGTGTCTCTGGGTCTTTGGCTTCAGAATACCTACAAAAAATCAGTGCAAAAGGAACAGCATGGAATTTCATAGAATCACAGAATTTCTGAGGTAATTTATCCAGATAACCCTGGCCACTAACAATATAGAGGCAGCATTAATCAGAAATATTATCTATTAACAAGAGCCAAATTTACACACAGATCAGCTTTGGGCTTATCACCCCTGAGTTATGAAGTCATCCAGATCTTTCAAAAACATTTCTCCTTGTCTTTCATGCCACAAGAAAAGGAAGTGCTTTTCCATCTATCTCAAAATATTTCAGTTCATAGCATGCAGCAACAAGTGGAAATAACAAAGGAAAAAAATCCAGTCTCAGGGAGCCCTTTCCAGCTCCCCACTTTCTAATCCTGGGGTTTGATGGTGGATTAAAGGAGAGTATTTTATACAAGCTAATAGTAAAATCCTTACCAATCCTGGCCCCGTGGGTGCTTGACAGCAACTGTTTTACGTGAGGCTGCAGAACAGTCTGCGTTCCTGCTTCCCTCTGCCCATAACTCCTGCAAACCTGCACACCCCCCAGGTTTGCCTTTGTCAAAAAGATATTTCCACTTCTCAGTATGGAATAAAGAGCTCCAATAAGAGCACGGGAAGTAATTACAAAATAAAACGAGAACAAAGCTGGAAAATGAGTGTGAGGCACATCTGCATCTCTGGCTGAAATCAGCCTGGCGAGAGCACAGCAGGGACACAGCACAAAATTCCTCTGGATGTAACGACCACAGCCTTAAAAATAAACTGAAATCACAACTGGGAGGAAAGAGAGGTGGCTCCTTCCCATTGTTTGCAGTTCTGTGGAATATTCTGCAGTTCCAAATCGTTCCTGAGCTCATTTCAGAGTTAGTGCTACAAAGGCATGTGCAGGGAATACCCATCAGAAACTGGAATAAATTAATTACTTGAATTCATTCCTAAAAAGGGAGAGATAGTTCTGGCATAACCCCATCACTCACTGGCCTGGTTACATAATTTTTCCAGACCTGTTGATGATACTCTGTGTCTCAAGCTCACAGGTGACAACAGAGCTCTTCCAGGAAGATGAACTGATCCACAGACACATTTTTTCCATGCTAATCTTCTCCTTCAAAGAACACATAAACAACAGCACTGAGAACTCCTACATAAATCACACAACTCAATAACTTTCCAACCTGCATGTCTTTCTAATCCTATCTTAAAAGATGTTGTGATCCTCCATAACAGAAAAAGGAAGCTCTTTGTCTCTTGCAGATGAATAACGAACAGAAAATAAAATACCCCCATAGAAAGTCAATGTTTGGGCTTCTTTTTTTTAAATTAGAAAATCCTGATTCATCACTATTTGACAATTTTTAAAGATTTCCTGAACTCACTCTCTGAAAGTAGAAAGACAGACATAGAATAATTCCAACAGACAAAGGGCAGAATAAATAATCCCCCTTGCAGACCAATGAATGTTTAACTGTGTGTGCAAAATGGCAGACACAATTCCACACTTCCATTGTTTTCACTGCCAGCTTCAAATTCCTGTATCAACTCAGGCACAGCATTTCCTGTACTTCAGTTATTCTGAGGTAAAAGGCTGCTGTGGGTCTGTGGTTCAAAATACCTCCTGCATTCCACAAAAAAACCTTCATGGCATAAGAAATTGATTTTTAACCCTCCTTTTCAGTAATTTGTCCTGGTATATAAACACACAAACACACACAAGTGTAATAAACACAAATAAACCAACATGGGCAACAGGCAAATGAAAGGAGTAACTGAAAGCCATAGAGCAACATGGGAAATTATGATTTGATTGAAACAGATTATTTCCATTATCAGAGATAGCACTCTATTAATATTAATTTAAGGCTAAATAACTACAATCCTTAATTATTTGATTAATCAGGCAGCAAGCTCTTCTTGGAGCCTCTCAATAAACTCTCACAGACCATCAAGGCTGAGATCTCTCGTGGCTGAGATGCTGGGACAGCAAACCATGCAGAGAGGTGGGGTTTTCTCCTCCTGTATTCTTTCCTCTAGGCTGACAATACACATTTTGAGAAGATGGGGAGAAGAAATTCTGAGCAAATCAGGCCATAAAATTGTACAATAATATACAGTTAGGAACAAAACTTCCTTCCTTTCCTTTTCTCTCCTTTTTTTTTTCTTGGGGAAGGTATGTATATTTTGAAGTCTAGACATTTTAACATTAGACACGAACATTAAAGCTTTCAGATGGGACCTGAGCTGAGATTATGTGTAACCCAACCAGAATCTGATTCAATTGATTTTTAAGACCCTTAACAATCTTTCAAACTACACACCTGATCCATTTAATTCTGCCTGCTGCCAGGTACCAAAGGGATTATGGCTTTGCACCTGCTAGAAGTAATTGATTCAGGATGAGAGAAGTCTAATTCTAAGCACAGAAGTGATAACCAGATGGGGATGCATTCCTGAATGAAATCCATGTCCTCTGTATGAATAAACAATGATTTAGGGAAAATTAAACCTGGGTTTAAGGCTGTTGAGAAAGATGCCCAGACATGGCAATGAAACATCAGTGACACCAACACCACTCCCAGAAAGAATTATGAAAAGTTGAGGATTGCACTGAAGGTTGCAAGGGGAAGTCCTCTCTCCATCACTCAGGCTTCCCAAATTGTTTACCTGAGCCCTAATAAAGCAGAGACACCAGCAGCTATTTTTAGGCAAAGCAGCACAAAAAGCAATCAGTAGAACAGAAAATTCAGCATTAAGTGTGTGGTCTGACAGCCCCAGTGGCAGGAGACTCCTGGTGCCCACCACAGAGACCATCACTGCAGGGGCTGATGAAGATCACCAGATGCACACACTTTGTTTTATTGCCAGACAAGCAACAAGAACAGCTGAAAACAAATTAACCTATTAGCATTGATTGAATGGGGAAGGAATTAAAAAATAAATTTATCCCCCCTAGTCAGAAGAATTGGAAAGAAAATTCATTAGCAAAATTTCTTCAAAGACTCAGGGTTTGTAAAAGAAGCTTGAGACCCTTTTCAGTTCAGAAGCCTCTTAACAAAGTGGTGTTCTACAGTGGCTTTTTACTGATTTTTAGATATGCAAAGTGAATTTGATTATGTCTTACAGGAAATTATTTATATAATATATTATCAGACATCACCAATCTAAGAAACTGTTTTGACCACCTATTTCAAATGAACTGAGTTTTAAAGGTTAAATTGAGCTTTCTACTGTACAGTTACAGACTGTTATAAACTCCATGGAAGGAAAAAAAAGCAGCCTGTATAATTTCTATCATCATTAAAATGTCATGACATTCAGTCCATAAGGAACAAAGACCATTCTGAAATTTGAAAGGGAAAGAGATTTTGAAATAAATGACACGACCTTCAGTTCTTTACCACTGAACAGAAATTAAGGTGAAATTACATGCTCCTAATGCCCAGATTACATTCACATTCCACACACAAAAAAAAACCACAAAAAACAAACCAAAACCAAAACCAAACTACAGAAAGCATTTACAAGAACTCCAGAATAATTTGATCTCCTAAATTCTTGGAAACCTAAGAGTTTGGATGATAATACAGCACACTTTTTAGAATCAGATGAAATACCAACATTCTTTTAAGAAGCTCTTTAAAACCTTCAACATCACTGCAGAAACTCACCCCATCTTCTTTGGTATCTGTGACCTTCAGTAACTCAACCACTAAACTATCATAAAAGCTCATTTCCCACCCATCATCAGTAAGAACCAAAGGTGAGCAGTGGGTGTGGGAATTTACAGCCTTTGTGGAGTGTGAGGACAGACTGCAAACCCCCACCCCACCGAGGCCATTTCCCACTGAGGAACTGCTGCGTCACGGCTGGAAATCAAACACGGCTCCCACAGCCAACACCCCGTTTGTCTTTCCAGCACCTCACCTGGTCACACTGCAGGAATGTGATCTGGAAAATTGGGAAACCCTGAGCCATAAATTATCCCACTCCTCTGCCAACAGGGTGGGCACTGGAGCAGCTGGGAAGTTTCACTTTTCATCCAGTTTAAGGCACGTGGGGACCCCTGAGCCTCGTGCTGCTGCTCAGCTTGAGCTGGGTGACTTCACAATGTTTTCTCAATATGCAATAGCAACAAAATGTAATAAAAATGTTAATGAGGTAAATTAAGTGCAAGAAGTTAAATGATGCTGATAATATCATAACTGTGTGTCAGCTATCTCGTGCACAACATCCACACTGAGTTTAAGGAAGGAGGAGGCGTGAGCTGTTCTTTGAATCGAGCGTGACAGTTTCTGAAACCTAAACAATCTCCTCAGATAATGAATTCACAATACAGAGACAGGAGGAAAAGATTTTTCAGGGGTGTGGAACATCTTTTGTTCAGGTGTTA
>VZRX01011942.1:385407-400754 GCA_013398075.1 Notiomystis cincta
AAGAAAGAAAGAAAGAAAGAAAGAAAGAAAGAAAGAAAGAAAGTTGCAATATACCCAAATACATGCCAAAAAGAAAACAGATTGGATGTGTACTAGTGACAGTGGCCTGGTTTCTTTCTTGCTCTGTGCTTCCCATGTATTTTCCCAGGAGCTGGAATGTGCTTGAATTTCCATGTATCTGAACTGTAGGAAACAGCCAGACTCCTCTCATTGACATAATTCTCCTTTTGGTAAAATCACAGAGGAGCAAAGTGAGAGGCAGAAACTCCACATCCCGCTGCTGACTCCTCTGTGCCTTTGCCCAGCCAAAGGAATACATGAATACCAAAAAGATTCAAATCCTCACTGCAAAGTTTAAGGTAAGCTGCCTTGGATTTCTAAAAATGCAGAGCACCTCAGTGCTCCCAAATGACAAGTTGTCTCAAACTAGAAAGGCAAAAAAGAGAAAACAGGGAAGAAAAAAAATTAAAAAGAAGAAGGACAAACAAAAGGAAAAATAAAGAGAAAAAATTTACTGCCACTGAAAATGCTGGCCATGAACTCTGGATTGCTTCAATATACTGTAGGCATTTTTGTCATTTCACAGCAAGCCTTTATCAGCTTCGCTTGACAGACACAAAATGTAAATTTTATAGCAATAAACAGCAAATTTCTGCTTTCCAACTTTATTCTAAAATATGTATTATTGATAATCTAAGCCCTATACACCTTGTATTGGGTATTTTCCTGATTGTACAACCAGACTGGTTCATTACTGATATAAATACTGGCACAGAGAGTGCTGGGATACAATGCAGTGCACACTGAGATGCTGAATTTACCTCTAAATTTCAATTATATGCATCCCAGTGTGTACATATATATATATATATATGTATAAACTTTTTCTTGTCTCTTTTTCATATTCTAGTTGTTTGCAACCCATGTTCCTTCCTCTGTGCATCTCACTGCACCCTATTTTATCCACTTGCACTGTTAATATTCCTTCCACACCTGCATTTCCTGACCTGTGGGGACAGAGGTATCAGCACAGAGTTCAGCACAAAGATTTGGTACTGAATGCCATCATATTTGAATTTATGTGCTTTCAAGAGCAGTCAAGTGGTTCTCAAATAGAGTTAATTCTGCCTTATTTTTTCATGGTTGGATGAGATTTGACTTCACATTGATGACCTTTTTGCACCAGAAGCAGCTTAGATTGACTTTCTTGCACCAGGTTTTATTAGACCCTCCTGGCTCTAAGATTGGCCCCTTTTAGGACCATCCTGCTATACTTTTTTGGTTCTCTACCACACCTACACCTGCCCTGCTGCTGGAGATGCTGCATTTGGTGTCTGATCCATCACAGCCTCAGCCCCCTACTTTCCCAACACCCAGGACTTTTCTCAGCTCAGTCCATCTCTTGCCTCCTTTGCTGCCAAATCAACCTCACAGTCTCTTAGTAGGTTCTGTCTCCTTTTTAGTACTTCTGTTTTCTCTATTTCTATTATTCTCACATTGCTGTTTCTCTCTTGTCCTGGAATACCCATCCCTGAGGATATTCAGGTATACCTGGATAAGACCTTGGAGCAATGTGATCTAAGATGACCACAGGCTTGGAGCAGAGACTTTCACAGGTCCTTTCCAACCTAACTCTTCTGTGATTGCCTCAGAACTAAAAGGGAAGAAGGATCTGAGTTGTCCATTCTGTCTTGATGCTATTATCTGTGAAATCTTCACAGCAAATCCAATCTACCAAACTTTGTTCTGCATTTTCTTGACTTCCTTTCTTTTGCATGGAACTCTTGCTTACGTTTTTTTTTTTCTTCCCTTTGCCACCAACGCCCTTTGTTACTTCACAGGTACTGAGATGAAGTAATCCTGTACCCAAATTCCATGTACATCTCTCTGTCACTGCTATTTGGAGCCATTTCATTTGCTCAGATCTGCTTTTCTCAGCAAATGATTCACAATTCCCATGAACACTCCTGCTTCTAATTACAGATTGGTTAACATTTTTCAAGGCTACTCCCAAATACCACAATTCTAACACTGCACTGTCTACTCTTTCAATTTTTTTATTCCATGCAAGAGAAAATGTAGAGAGCTCATGAACAATGATCACAACCCAAGGAGGGAATGAATCATCAAAACACACATAATTCCTTACCTTAGTGCCTGTATAACTCCTTGAGCTATTCCCTCCCAAAAATAGGCTTAGAAATTCTTAATTCTCAACTTATAATTTCTGTTGCCACTACAAACCCAGTGCTTTTATGCTGCTGGATGCCCACTGACCCTGGCTGCAGCACCTGTGGAAATTTATTCCACTTTTTGAACTCACCAGACAGTGCTCACTGGGAACAGCTGGTTTCAGGTAACAGCATTTAAGAGGCTCTGTACAGTACTGAGAAACTCTTGCTTCGTGCTGGGGCACTGGCAGAGATTCTGCAGCTGCAGGTTGTCTTCAAATCTGACTTTCCTTTATCTCCTCCAAACATTTATTTGCTACACCTGACCACGTCTCCAGCTTTAAGACACACCATTGTAAATGCAGAATTTTGAAGATGTAAAAAGTTTGCACAGGAAACGTTGGAGAGCCAAGATTCTCAAAAATATTTAGCTTTAGAATATTTGGATTAAGGAAAAATCTGGTCTTTGGGGAATGTTTTGTCCAGGGAGGCCGTGGCTGCCCCATCCATGAAGGTTGGATGCAATGGGTTTGGAGCAACTTGGTCTAGTGAAAGATGTCCCTGCCCATGGCAGGAGGTTGGAACTGGATGGGCTTCAAGGTCCATTTCAACCCAAACTATTCTGGGATTCTCTGATGAGTCCCCTCTTATTTATTGTTTGTTTTGTTTTGGTTTTAATTTATTGGTCTTCATTAATAGAGTTTTTAATGAAGTCCCATAAATAATTCCACTGAGAAGCAGAGCTGGAACGCAGCTTTCACACAGCACCATGAAGAAAATGAGCAACAGAGGGGAAAACTGAACGTCTTGAATCACTTTTCTTTACCACAGAAAGAGAAATGTGAAGCTCTTCCCTAAAGGAAGTTTTTATGTAAACCAGAGTGGATTACCAGCATGGCCCCAGCTGCTCTTGGATTAAAATATGGATCTGCAGTTGCAGAAATTAGAATCACTCAGAACTCTGCTGGAACTGATGTCACGATGCTGTAAGGGACGTATGGAGGATATATGATGCTATAAAGGACACAACCTCAGAACCAGATGGTCTGATCAAAACCCTCCCTATGTCTGAGAAGAGTCTTACTGATTTTTATAGGATTTGAATGATTTCTTATTGTAATAGAAGTTCCTTTGTTGCTGGAGGAAGATATTCTGCATTATTCTGCATTTATAAGTTAAAAGCATGTCTTGAGAACTTCCATTAAAAAACCCAAACCTTCAGCTACAACTTTCTGCTGATCTATTACATTTTAATTTCATCCAGATCCTTCAGAAATAGACCTGATTTACTGCATCAGATCTTCTTTTCCCTAACATCTTCCTAATACCCCAAATTATCAAGAAAGGCAAACTCTGTAACAGAGTTGGCTACTTTCAGTATCTGACTCTTGAGAACAGGTACAAGCAGTAAGTAAAATATTTCTTTTAGATAATATTTAACAGCAGCAGTGGAAAAATCGCCACTGAACCTCTCAGTTTTCCTTGCATCAACAAGAAAATATGGCACAGAATCAGAGAAATAAAAGCAGAGCTCAGCCACATGGTGAGGTAGCTTAAGAGTATTTCTGGAATAGTCAAGTGAAGTTAAATCTCCTCTACTGAAATTAAACAATGAAAGCCATGATTGTAAAATATCCCTGAATTGAGTGCATTCCTGAGGATACTTTGTCTTTAAGTAATNAAAAAAGAAAAAAAAAACCGAATTAAAGAAATCTAAATTTTATTTCCAGTTATGGTGAAAGATGGAGAAAACAGAAATGCAGGAAAACATGGATTAAAGACTTAAATACACTTAAAGCTTAAAAATAAGACTCAATAGCTGTTTTCACATTGTTTTTCTGCAATGACTATAAAATGTAGGTTTCCTTTGCTTTGCTTCTTTAGAACTGTGCTGAACTGGGTTCCTTGCCTCCTCACATATTCCGTTTTTCACTCCTCAGCCTCTCACTCCATTCTGTCCCCTCTCTTTTCCTTTTCCTGACAGCTCTTGGGTGCCACCCTCTCAGGCAGTGCTGGTCCCCTGCTCCATCTAGTGGGGTCACTGCTGCTCCACCAGCCTGCACTGCCCAGGGACAGGCATGGAGAGCACTGGGGCAGCCTGGCCTGGGATACAGCTCCAGACTGGGCCTCACTACCCACACACATTTAACTCTCAAGTCCACACTTTATCTTCCAAAATGTGGAGCACAATCCAGAATTGCTGCTGGTATTACCTGGCCACCATAGAGAGAGCTACAGCTCTCAACACCCATGGATTTTACAGAACATCTCCAGGGGTTTTTATCTTCCCTGTATCAAACAAGAGTAAATGCACACCAGCAGCTTGATAGGAACTCCCAGAGAGCCAGCCCTGCCTGAAGATGTACAAATGAAAGTAAAGAGAAATTGGTGCAAGTCCTTCCAAGCTTCACAACAGACTCTGAAGGCCAAATTGGTAAATAAAGTATTTAAGCCCTCAGTGCTATGTGGGCTGCTATAAGATTAATATTTGAAAGTCTCTGGCTGTGCAAAAAAAGGTCTTTAATTTATTTTCACTCTAGGAATCCTGGTCAGCACCAGCATAGGAAACAATTGATTCCCTGGTTATTCTTTTAATATCAATGTTTTTGTGATATAAAGCAGAACTTCCATCTTTTGCTATAAAGCAGAACTTCCACCTTTTGCTTTTATGTATATTCACTGTGCCTTGGGCCCTGAATGGCTGACTCGAGGAAGGTCTGTCCTCAGCACACACTAAATAAACTCAGATCTCAGCCCTGGGCTCAGATTTATCTGCAGTGGTGACAGCTGAGTCAGTGTGTCCCAGGAATTTGGAATTTAACTTGGTTGGGATTCAGGGCCAGCACAATGAGCTCACCTGAGCCCAGCCAGGAGAGGGTCTGCAAATAGGACTCCACCAGGTAATGGGACAGCCAGGCTGCATAAACCCCTCAAGAATATGGTCCTAATGTCAGTGAAGTTGGGAAGACTTGTGAGGACTGAATGCAAACCCTTAATTTCAGATTTTGCCAGCCTGTGGGACAAGGAGGATGCTCTCTCTGTCAGATGTCAAACACCAAACTCACTCCTGCTTCAGCTGGTGCATGGCACACCCACATACACCCACTCAAATGGCACAGAAATCCAGACATTTCTGTGCCAGTCCATAGAACTCTGCCTATCACAAATGCTTTAAGGGTATGGCAGCTCCAAAATCAGACACATTGTAATGAAGAAAACGTTCATGACTGCCTCATCTTCAGGAGAGATGGGCTAAGTGAACAGTTCCAGAAATTATTCCTGGAGCCCCAAGAGGACTTTAGAAGTGCTGTCATCTTTTATCAGTGCTGATTACATAGGGTTGGGACCACCAAATCCTCACGTGGAACATATAAATGGGTATTTCTGAACTGAGGTAGTAGAGTCCATAGCTCGTGCTGCTCATGCAGTTAAAGGACAAGGCTGTTCAGGGCAGAGATGGAATTATTGTCTGCTCTAAGTCTTCCCAAATTAGGAACTATTGCCATTTCTGTCCCTTGGTACTGTCCATGAAGGTTTTTGTGTAACACAACTTCTCTGACTCTGAATGCAAAGCAGTAGAATCACAGACAGGTTTGGGTTGGAAAGGACATTAAAGACCCTCTCATTCCACCTCCTGCCATGGGCAGGGACACCTTCCACTATCCCAGGCTGCTCCAAGCCCATCCAGCCTGGCCTGGGACACTTCCAGGGATGGAGAGCATGGTAGCTTGGACTGCTCTCTCGAATTGCCTGCTGATCTAAATGGTTTTAAGCAGCTTCAGGAGGTGAGACCACAGCAAAGCAGACACTGCTGCACACTCACTTTGCTCTGGTGCACGTGTACATGTTCACAGTAATTCCAAGCTGCTGTGACTCCAGCACTCTGCATCCCTGACCATGGATGCCACTCCCTGGGGGGAAAAGCCCCATTCCTGGGCACAGCTCGGTGTCAGCAGTGAGCAGAGCTGCTCCAAGCCCCACCTGCTGGGAGCTCAGGGCTTCATCACCAGGACAAGTGAGCGAGAGATTAAAAGGGATTCCGGCCAACGCCGCGCATCTGCCGGGAGCAACTTCAGCCACTGGAGCCTTCAGGGGAGATGGGCTCTCAAACGGGGCTCCTCCAGAGGCAGGAAGGTGGGAAAGGCACAGCAGAGCTGCAGTGCCTCTTGCTGGGGCAAACCCACCTGAGCCCACCCTCAGGAGCACCCCTGGATGAGTGATCTCCGAGGTGATGGTGCTCCCTGGCTCTCGTGTCCACGAGAGGAGACATAACTAAAGCAACACCAAACTCCCTGGCACATCCCTGCTCACCTGGCATCAACACCCAAATCCTGAGTTTCTCACAAATTCTTCAATGTGGCTCATGAACAAGTGAGTACCAGAGAGCTGAGTTAGACCTGTACTAAAAAAAATAAATTAAAAAAGAAAATGGAATAACATGCCCAATGAGTTTAATTTCTAATAGTAACCCAAATTTCTAAACACAAACCACCATTGTCCACAAAGCTGAGTACATAGATGCTGGTGAGAATGGGATGCTGAAAATGGTGGTTTAGTGATTTATTATGTTAATTTTATTCAATGAGATTAAGTACTGAACTGTATTTTTACCAGGCAACCAAGTTTGTTTGTAAGACACCTATTTCCTTACCCCTGAGCTACCTACAGAAAGGAGCAAAGCATTTTTCATGTTTTTCCTTTCCAGGTTGTTTTGATGAACCCGTAAATCAGTGCTTCAGGTTCTCATTAAATGCATGGCTCAAAAGAAACCCTAAAAAAGTGTTGTGGTGGGGGTTTTTTCTTTTTTTTTTTTTTTTTTTTTATTGGTTTGGTTTGGTTTGAGTTTGGGTTTTTTGGTTTTTTTTTTTTTTTTTGTTTGTTTGTTTTTGTTTTTTTTTTTTTTTGTTTGTTTGTTTTTGTTTTTTTTTTTTTTTGTTTGTTTGTTTTTGTTTTTTTTTTTTTTTGTTTGTTTTGTTTTGGTTTGGTTTGGTTTTTTTTGGTTTTTTTTTTTTTCAAATACAACAAAAAGCCCAACAGATACTCTGCTTTCTTTCAGCAAAAAATGCTTTTCTTTTCTCCATAGTGTAGGTTGGTTCAATAATTCTCATGTAGAATCATGGAATTTGCTGAGTTGGAAGGGACCCATCAGGATCATCGAGCCCAACTCCTGGTCCTACCCAGGAAACCCCAAGAATCCCACTATGTGCCATGTAAAGGCAAACCTATGCTTTTAGTAACCAAAAATAATGTATTTATAATTCTAAATCCTACAGCCTCAGAAAGTACAAAATAAATATTTATAAATTGATTAATTAAAGGCTGAAAAAAGCTTTTGCTCCCTCTTCTTACTGCTCCATTGTGACTAATATTTTTTGGTTTTACAGGATGAATAATTCAGCAATGATACAAAATTCTCCTATCTCTAAATAGAACAAGAGGAATAGTGAGACACAACAGCTCCAGGAATATATTTTTTTTAATTTAACTGGATGACCAGCTTTTTAGGCTCAGGTCCATTCTGCAGCAGTTGATGCCAAGCTCCACTAGGTGTCATCTACCACTGTATTTCTACTGGGAATATGAAAACGCTGGCACTGAAGACATCTCACATTAATATTTCTATATATTAGTCCTTCCCTCTGTTAATATCTTGGGATGTATCTATAAATTCCCATTCTATATATTACTTGTGCATGTAGCTTATTACTACAGTCACTGTCATTACTCTTAATTAAGTTTCTTTTCTAACAAAATATACTTTCTTGCAGGCATGGAAAGCTGCCACATCCTCAGGAAAAATGAAATAAAACCCATCAAACTAATTCCAAAGGAAAACAAAACCTGTTCCACACCTTTTTATATGCATTCCTTATGCCTGAATGCTGCTATTTTTGGATGAAGACACCATTCCTGAGAAACAGCCACAGGAAACAAGAGAATGGTGTGAAGCTGTGCCAGGAGAGGGTGGGGTTGGGTGTCAGGGAAAGGTTCCTCCCCCAGAAGGTGCTGGCACTGCCCAGGCTCCCCAGGGAATGGGCACAGCCCCGAGGCTGCCAGAGCTCCAGGAGGGTTTGGACAGCGCTGCCAGGGATGCCCAGGGTGGGATTTTGGGGTGTCTGGGCAGGGCCAGGAGCTGGGTTCAGTCCTTGAGGGTCCCTTCCACTCAGGATATTCCATGATTCTGTGAGGATTTCAGTCTTGTAATAAAACACCCTCAGTGGTTCTGAGAGCTCAGTGAATATTCTGGATGTACCAACAGCACCATGGAACCTGCACTGCTGATATTCCTTGGGTAAGAGCTGGAGAAGCTGGGTAGTATCAAACCCACAAAAGTCCTAAACAATTCTAGGGATGTGACTTTCTCAAGCCAGCCTTTGCATCCCACCCTGCTCAAGTCAAATCCACCTCTGGTCATTATAAACACAAATCAAATATTCAGCTCAGATTCAAAACCAGAAAATTACAAGTTAAATGCTGTTCTCAAATGTGCAATGGAGTTCATGTAACATCAGTATAAAAAGGTACCCTTGTTGCTGTCTGAGACACTGATACTGAAAGGTGATAAAATAATCCTATCACTCCTGTTCAGGACTGATAAACCCCAAATGTAAGGACTGAGAGAAAGTTGCTGCCAGTGCATTCAGCAGCACAGGGCTGTCTGTGCAAGGAATGGGACCCAGAGGGACTCACTGTGTTTGCAAAAGTAAATAAAACCAGAAGGACATAAAATTTTGAACAGTCAACACCGCTAAAAGAAAAAACCAGCAAGGACTGACTCAAGTTAGAGGGCAATTCTGCCCAAGAACAATTAGATATGGCAATCAATTAATTCCAGTTAATGCAGAAAAGATAAATAACTATTAAAAAGGTCAAGGTTTCTGAAATGACTTCTCAAGAGTATGAACAACTGTTTTCAAGATGGACACTTCTCTGCTTATCAAAGTTACATCATACAATTCCTGCTGGAATAGGTTATGAAAAAAATTCAATGGCTTTCTGAAGCAACTGAGATAATATTACTTTTTAATTAACTTCGTTAATGTAACCCTGAAAATGAACACATATTGCAAATTAAATTTGATTTTACTTTTTAGTTTATTATGCTTAAACATTTTACTATCTCAAGACATGGCATCTATTTTCTACCTCAAAGAACCAACACGCTATAATGCATTAAACATTTATCTCTCATAAGGAACCAGATAGCCCTAGTCAAGTGCTAATAATTTTCATTCCTTCTTATTTCATTATTTATAATATGTTTCCAAGCCCAGGCCCATAGCTACAGTTTTTAAAATGTAGATTTAAAACACTGCAGAATTAAGTTGCCTTATTTTGCACAGAGTTCATGCTACATATTGGACATGGATGGCAGGGGTTGGAATGAGATGGGCTTTAAGATCCTTCCAGCCCAAGTCATTCTATGATTTTAATCTTTCTATTAGAAAAAATTCTCTATTTTTCTGTAGTGGTGGTTCATAAAAGAGGCAGACTGGAAAATTTCCCAGAATTTCTATCTTTATATTTAGCAAATTAACTTAAGGTACCAAAAAAAAAAATCATCTATATAGAGATTTTATTTCATTTTTTTTCCCAACTTCATCCATGCAGTCAGTGTTTAACTGCACTGAAAATGCAGAAAATGTTTCCTTTGTTATTAACAAAGATGGTGCAGCCTGGGTCACTTCCCCTGTGGGTCTCTATCGTGTCTCTATTCCTGCAGTTTCTCTTTACCTTTCCTAGCAATGACTTCCTTCATTGCAATCTTTGGATCAATGCCCATGAAATGTCGATGTGTTGGACAAATAATGCAGGATCCCACCATCCATCCCTGCTCCAAATTCCATGGGTGAAAAGCTTTACACAGCCCACAGATACCTGAACACTTGAAGCAGCTTCAATTCCCTTTTTATGGGAAGCTTTTCCCCCCTCACCTCCCATGTGCATTTATTTGCAATATTTCCTTACAAGCAGTGGTTTACAGTGGTTGGGCTGTGAACAAATACTCTGTTACCTGTGATTTCAGTAGGAATAGTCAAGGCAGTCCTAAAAGTCACATTTTTTCCCACAATATCCCCGCGCACCCCCTCAGGATGGGGATGCCCCCTGTAATTAACAGCTGCTCTTTTCCCATCCTCCCTTTTCTCACTCAATCAGTTCACTGTTAGCATTAACCAGAAATTCCCCAACTTTCTAAATACCTTTCCATTTCCCAGTCAAACCTCTGAAAACACAAGGTCCTCCCTCTTCAAGATATTTGGAAATTAGATGTGAGAAAAGCCCAGTCTCCAAAGAGACTTCAGGAGCACACAGGGATCTGTAACCAACTCAAGCAAACTGCTGAAAATTCAAATTATGAGATAAATCTAACGCTCACAGATACAAAGATTTACTCTGTTGGCAGCTTGGTTTTCCATGCCCTGCCCTTTAAGTACAGAAGGATTCACATCATATCCAAGATTAAGGCTGTGTACTTTTGAAACATCCAGAAAAGCTTGTCTAGCACTAAATACTATATATTGGCTGTAAAATGGAAGAGAAAGTGTGACTTGAGAGCTGATTTTAATGAAGGAATATTTCCACAAGCCCTTATGTCAGGATGATCCTTTTGGGTCCCTTCCAACTCAGGATATTCCATGACTCCATGTCAGCCAGATCTTAGGGTATTTTAACAAGCATCACCAAGAACACAAACTGTCTGATGTGGTTTTTTTAAAGTGGAACAGAAAGGATGGGGCTTTTCCAGAAGAAAGAATATTAGACCAACATGAGGCATTAATCTTGCATGGCCAAGACCTGCTCGTGGTTGATTTTGCACTTTGTACACTGTCTACCAGTGTAATGGTCAAGGTGCAAGAATTATTTACACTTCCTTTTTGAACCAAAATCCTTCATGGATAATGCTGAGATTGGAGCAGACCTGGGAGAACAGGCTAGAAAAGTGAGAAAAACCACAGCACAAACCATTCTGTGGTCCTACAGTTCTATGATTTCTCACAAACACTTTCCATACCCAATGCCAGGGCCGTAACTGCAGAATTTCTGCCTTGCCCTGAAGAGACCCCTCTGTCAGCACTGTAACCACTGGCCTCAAAGACCTGCCAGCTTCACTTGTATAAATAGTTCAAACAGTCATTACTTCAGGGCTTTTGTCTGTGCAGTGATAAGGAGATAATGGGCGTTCGGTCCAGCAGAGGTTACGAGCTCACAAAGGGATCACAGCCCCCTGCACCGCACGCCTGCTCACATGAAAATGCCCCTTTTATCTTTGTACATAAACACACAGCAACCTTTGCAAAGTCTCCAAATTATTTCATTTTCCTGGGAGAAAGAAACTGTAATTGGGTGGGCTGTGCAAGCTCATTCTTCCTCCTGCTAGTTAAGCCACGGACATTCATCTTCCCACAAAGAGCCCAAATTGTTCCCATCTGTACTTGTATGTGTTGTTGTCTCATTTTAACTGACCCATCAGACCATAAAGAGCAGCACAAGGCCCTCACATCTATTAACTGGTGTCATTAGGAGTCCTTTCTCATTTACTGTTAAAAGGACTAACATCTCCTAGAGAAGAACTGGAAGTCTCATGTGCAGCCACTCCAAGGCGACGCTGATTAAATATAAATCCTCATTAAAAGATACCAAGCAGCTGGGCCTGGCTTTTCGAGTATACAGACATTTCTTATTATGGGTCAAACGAATAAACAAAGTTTCCTTTGTGGTTTTCTTTCTCCTGCATTATTCCCCTCTCAGAGCAGGCTCCTGGCTCACTGTGAAGAACAGCAGAATTATATTCTTGTGACTCTTAAATTTCCCCTACATCTCCCAAATAAAAAATGTTATTTCCAATATAACTGCTGCCAGAAAACATTCATCAGCTGAAGGCTGTGAAACTTCAATTAACAGGTGACCTGTAGGCAGCACTGCCTGGCTCTGGGCCGTGAACGCTCATAAAGCAGCGCATTAAAACCACTGCTACATTAAACAGCTTCACAGAGCACTGAGCACCTGAAGACACCCTGTTCTCTTTCTACCTTCACTAGAGAGACTGCCCAATCCTGCAGGACACAAATGGCTGTTGGGGAAAGGCTCTGACTGCCAAACACTGATGTGAAGTGATGGACAAGACAGAAGGACATCAATAATGGGATCTGGTCCCTTCAGAGAGCCATCACCATCCGTATATTTAACAAGGACATTATACAGCCTGCATACCCAGTAATAATGTCACCCTACTCACCTGGCCTTATTAATCAAATAATCCCACTCTGGCTGAATGGAGGTGGTCAAAGGATGCAGCAGGAATGTGCAGAGGGGCTGGGAGAGAGCTGGGAGAGAGCTGGGAGAGGATGGAGCCCGACGGCCACAGAGCTGTGCCCAAGCCGTGCTGCCAAAGGGGACATGGGAGCAAAGAACAGACCCTGAGCCATCTGTGGTAGCCAAAAAAGCCTCCTGTAAGATCAGCTGCCTGCTGCCAGGCAAGCTTGTGAACGTTCTGGCTTAGACTTGCTTTACACTTATGCAGGGGAACCACACAGCNAGCTGGGAGGTGATGGAGCCCGACGGCCACAGAGCTGTGCCCAAGCCGTGCTGCCAAAGGGGACATGGGAGCAAAGAACAGACCCTGAGCCATCTGTGGTAGCCAAAAAAGCCTCCTGTAAGATCAGCTGCCTGCTGCCAGGCAAGCTTGTGAACGTTCTGGCTTAGACTTGCTTTACACTTATGCAGGGGAACCACACAGCAACTGGAAAATCCTGCAATGTATTCAAGAACCTGATTAAATTGTACTGTTGGACCCAGCAGGGCTGGTATCTCTTAGCCAGGCAGTTTATGGAGCTCTTTCACAGAAACAAATTGTACCTCAACAAATATTCAGAAATTCTCACTCCACAGGTGATGGGATCTCTCTAAAGCCTTGCAGAAACATATCAAGAACCTGCTTCCTGACTATCCTACTAATTTTTCTAATTTAAAACAAGCAAAACAATCATTTTTTGGCAACATTTGGAAAAGGAAAGTTTTCTCTTGACTGCTAATGATGCAAGTAATAAAAACAATCTGGGATTTAATTTACCCTCTTCACAGAACTCTTGCACAGAAATTGTATTCACTCAGCTGACAGAATTTACTCCAGTTAATAAATAAAAGCCTTTGTATGATATAATCAATGAAACAAACAAGTTGAAGCACTTCTGTATCTCTCTTCATCCATGGCTCTGTTTTAACAGCTTTCCAAGTCTGCCAGACTCTTCTGTGCTAAGGGGTTTTTGTTTCAAAAAAGCATTTGATGGATTATGGACACAGTGAAATCCTATATATCAAAGAGATTTCTATTTTGTCTGGTCTTCTCAGCTTTCTCACCCCTTCACTGCCCTGCAAACTTCCCAGCAATTGATGGGTAGCTGGGTCAGCACATCAGCTTCCTCTCTTCAGCATCCAGAAACTGCACCCTGAAATATCAGTGAATAAAAAGGGGGCTTCTGCAGAAAGGGTAGAAATAGGGGAGATCTCAAAACCAGGAGGTTTATGTGGTTCACACCTTGGTTTTGGAACAGGCATCCTCCAGGGATTAATTACTCCTTACATTAATTACTCCTTAATGGGATAACTAAAAAGAACCATCCCAAATATGAATGGCCTTTCCCAGGCTGGGAATAAGGAATTGCCATGGGAAGTTGTCTGAATTTATCTGGCTGGGGCCAGCAGGTGTAGAACCAAAAATTATTAAGAAAATACCTCTAAGATCACTGAGTCCAACCACTGACCCAACACCACCAAGTCAGCAAGTGCCACATCCACCTTTTGAACACTTCTAGGGATGGTGATTCCCACACTATCCTGAGCAGCCTATGCCAATGCCCTTTCCAAATTTTTCCTAATATCCAATCTAAGTCTTGCCTGGTGCAACGTGAGGCCTTTCCCTTTGGTCCTGCCACTACATGCCATGCAATGCAGAAAATTTCACATCAATATACATTGGGAGAAGAAAAACAAAACATATTAATTTTAAAATACTTTTTCAAATGAATTGGCTTAAAATGCTATGATATAGAAGAACCCATTGTTACACCAGAAGAAATCAATAATTAAGAGCAATTTACTGGTCTTATCCCCAGGCCTCAGAGCTGTTCTGAATGTGTTTTCAGTCTGTCTTTTATGTAGCACAACTGCACCTAAGGACTCCTTGATGCCCAAAGTTTCATCCTGCTCCTGTTAACATCAACAAAACATGATCTGGAAAATCCCCCATAGTTTGACACCAAAAATGTATTACCCAAAGATATTGAAAACAGTAACTTTACAACAAATTCCTGGGATTTATTTTAACGACTCCTGGTAAATTGGCTCTGAGGGGAGGCAGGTTAACATCTACAGACACACATCAGCATACATCCACATAAAAAATAATAAAAAATAAAAAGGGCTCTACTGAATAGCTCGAAGTAAATTTGAGGCACTGATAACCCAAGTGCTTTCCTTGAATAATTTCATAATATTCTGCTGGAACATTCTGGATGCTTATATTGATGAATTGACTCAAAAGCAAAAGCCTGCACATGGATAGACTCATCCCAGGTGTCTTGCAGACTTCAGAGAACTGCAAACAGTGTGTCCTTCTGACCCAGTTTCAGCTGAAGTTTTACCCTTCTCTACAGGAAGGAAAGATTCTGACTACCTCTGATGGTTGATGGAGATTTATTTCCATGATTCAATACTTGGGCATTGAAGCTGAAAAAATTCAGAACACCAATAAACTCCTAAGTGAGAATAATAAACCCAGAGGAAAACTGATCAAGGCTCAGTGGAATCTTCGGATCAAAGCTGCAGGGGAAAGGTACAGATGTGCTGGCAGCCCCAAAACCCAGTTTCATCCTGGGCTGCATCCACAGCAGGGTGGGCAGCAGGGGAGGGAGGGGGGATTCTGCCCCTGTGCCCTGCTCAGGTGAGATCCCACCTGCAGAGCTGCCCCAGCCCTGGGATTTCCAACATCAGGAGGACATGGAGCTGCTGGAGAGAGTCCAGAGAAATTCATGGAGATGATCCAAGGGCTGGAGGCCCACTGCTCTGGAGCCAGGCTGGGAGAGCTGGGGGTGCTCACCTGGAGAAGAGAAGGCTCCAGGGAGAGCTCAGAACCTCTTCCAGGGCCTAAAGGGGCTCCAGGAGAGCTGGAGAGGGACT
>VZRX01011942.1:405089-427410 GCA_013398075.1 Notiomystis cincta
GTAAAATCATCCTGCATCATTTACTAACACAAAGTGCTCTTCTGAAGTGTGAATGCTTAGCATCCTTAACAATCAGGCAATTTATTCAAATGTCTAAAAATGGATATAATAGAAAATTATTTCCTTTCTGTCAGCTTTAAAAAAAAAAATACACTGAGATTCACACTGAGACTCAATGGTTTCTGTACTGTTGTATCTTATCTCAGAGTGGCTTAAATAAAACCCTTGAGAACTCCAGCACCTATCAATGGGTTTGACTTTTGTGTTAAAAATGCTTCTTTTCCAGAAGGCATAAATAATTGCTGGGAGAACGACCGTAAGTCTCATCCAAAGGCAGTAGGAAGACTCCTACTGACTTCATCATACCTGGATCAAGCCCAAGGTTTTTATTATAGCTTAATGTATTTTTATACTGGCACAGCAATGAATTCCAACAAAAATAAAGCTTTAAAATGTTAAAGGGGGAAGTACAGGTTACACTGCTAAATCTAAGGAAATTCTGAAATGGATGCGCTTCCTACACTCGGAGCATCAATCCTGCTCTTCTATTCCTGTCTACAACAACATAAAAGTCCCACTAGGTGTAAAAATCTCCTCCTAATGCTGTCTCCTTTTCAATACATACAAGACAAAATGCACTCCCTAAACATATTTCCCTTCACAAACTGGTAGTTAAGCAACAATTTCATCTCCTCTCCTGCTCCTTGTTTAACTCCCGCATCGCCTCTCTCCAGCTCGGAACATTTAAAGGGCTTTATACCTGTTTGATTAAATTTGTGAGGCTGTTTATTTCTTGCAGTGATTTGAGAAATAATCTATCAGTGGAGCTCTCAGCTCCTCAGGACAATATGCTTGGGAACACATGCTCTTCTCTTTCAGGGATAAATTAGGTTTTTAACTCCCATTGCTGAAGTCAGGCTCAAAGGCATCCAAATCACCAGGACTGAAGCTCCTTCAGGAGTTTTCCTAGGGCAGGTAAGAAAAATATTTTGGTAGTTGTGCTTTAAGGTGGAAACCTTTACATACAAACACAAACTATCACCAGTTTTAAAAAAAACTAATCCAAAATGATGTTCCTCAAGGAATTATTGGTGACTTTATATTTTGTATTTTCAAAGCAAGCCAGGGAAGAACAGGTGAGAACTTTTCATGAAAATTATCAAGATGTAATCGTGGAAAACATGGGAATTTTTTTCATCAAAGAAGAAAACACAGTAAAATCTCATTCCCTCACGAAAGTTGTGTCAGCCAGGATCATGAATCTTGAATGTGAGCATTGTTTTGTGGTTTTCTTTTTTTTTTTTTCTCACATCATGTCAGATACAGCTGTTGGAATTGGGGTGCTGTTGGTTTGGAATCCATTGCTTGAAATCATGAATTTTAGAGTAGAATGTCATCCAAGAGATGAAAGACTGCAGGAATAAAAGATAAAGGGCAAGAGGGGGTGAACTCATCAATATTTGTACTTCTCGAGGACCTGAGCATGGGCCACATGGTCCTGCAGGATCACAGTGTGGTCCTTCATGTGAGCAGCATTGTTTATGTTTTTCCCTTGGTCGGTGAAAAATGTTGGCAATTATATAAAACTGCAGAGCTACCAAGAATTTAATTTTGTGCTTTAACAACACAGAAATTAGGCACCGGCACAGCCTCTCTAAATGAGATTTGCTTCATTTCCCTGTCTCCTAGACAGAATGCTCCCTCCTTCCAGAATAAAATACACCAAAAATTATAATAGCCCAAGGGAATCCCCTCAACCCTGGATCCCCTCCAGAATATGGCTCATGGAAAGAGAAATGTTGGGAGGCTCTAGATAGAAGCCTGAAGGAAACTCAAGGCCCATTCCTGTCCTCAAACATTTGTTCTTTCCCTTCCCCCAAGTTTAAATAGAATCATTTTTTCACCTTACCCTAGGTCTGCTAATTCCTCCAAGGCTTAAAATTAAGTTTGTTCAGATGTAGGTTAAACATTTTTCAGCTGCTGAGTTAATGCACGACTGCAGGAGCTGTGTCCTGGCTGGTAAATGCAGCAAACTGAGCCCTGTGGAAAGACTCAGTGGGTAACAGCACCCTGAGAGCAACTCAGAGCTTGATCAGGAATGTCAGCGTGCCAAATTATGCTCTGCTTAATTGCCCGACACAGAAGGAGAAATATTTCAGTGGAATTGGATTTGTAAATAAGGATTTAAGCATTAGAATTGGGCTGGGTTTGGAGGGGGACTATTATTTTGGTTTCTAACTTGGCCAAAGCTATTACATACTAAGTATGATAAATGCACTGAAAAGTTACTGGTTGTATTACTGAGCAAATCAAATAAAGGGGGGCATACTTTAATGTCAATATTGCACTGTATTTTAATTTCTGGTGTCACAATAAAATCAGCTGAAATGCCTATCCTTCCTCCAATAATTTATCTTCCAGGGTTTTTTGCAACGAGTATTAATGCCCCTTGCTGATCCAATGTCAGTGATATCAGTATTTATTGCAGTTTTTGATTAGCTCTGCTATTATAATTCACGGAAAACAAGGCACAGCACAAATAAGGAATGCTGTAAATCTTCAGAGAGAGAAGAAGCAATCAGGTTCCTATCAAGGCTTGCAGTTTAGGCCCAGTTCTAATCATACACTTTATTGGGTATTTGGACTAAGCCCATCTACACTTTTTGGGTCAGGGCATTATTTTGTGCTTGATCACATTACAGCCAAACTTCCAGGTGTGTGAATGGAAGAAAGAGTGGTCATTTTTTGTGATGGGGTGGATATTTCAGGTGCCACATCCCTGGAAATGTCCAAGGCCAGGTTGGATGGAGCTCTGAGAACCTGGCCTAGTGGAAGATGTCCCTGTCCTTGGCAGGGGGTTGGACCAGATGAGTTTTCAAGGTCCCTTCTGACCCAAAGCACTCTGTGATTCTGTGGTTCTGTGCTGAAGGATCTCCCTTCGAGTTATTTGGAGCACTCTGGGACTGTGATATCTCTTGGAGACTGTTCACATTGCTCCAGTGGCCAAAGGACACCCACTCCTCAAGGGAAGTCTGAATGAGAGCTATCTGAGAGTGCAGCAGCAATGTAAACTGATAAATCTCCTGTCAAATCCAACCGAGAAAGAAACCCAAACCCTGCGGGTGTTGGCAGAGCAGCCGGTTCTGTAACACAAAAATAAACCAAAACAAAACACAGCCATGTAAAAACCAAAGAACACATACTGCAGCTCCAAGCTCTTCAACAGAGTCAGTTTGTGGTGTGGTTAGAATTTTTTTGAAGCTGTCCCAAGCATTTGTCCAAAGCTGTGTCAAGGTGAGCACTGAAAACAACCTTAAAAGCAGCATCACTGCTTCTCTACCCTCATGGAGGCTCACAAGGTTTTCCAGCCACTTGTGCCTGCCTCAGATGCCAAATTCATTTGGTTTTTCCATCAGTGAGCTTGGCATGATGCTTTAATTATTCCTTAGGAGGCAGGCATAAAAACATAGGGGTGCTTAATGTAGTGACAGAATTATAATGTGAGTTATGCAAAATTTATGCCCCCTTTTAAAATGCATGGTTGCAAATTATCAAGGAGTTCTACAGCTGATTTAATTTCATGTATTTATTTGTTTATTCATTTATGGGCAGGAAAGAGGGGTGACTGCTAGATTTATGAATATATAAACCCTAAAATTAATCTGGCATTTTTGTATATATTGGACACAAAGTTTCACAGAAGTTTGGAGGAAGATAACTTGCAATACAAGGCTCTTCCCATTTCTAACACTGGCAATATTTGGCATACTGATTTCTGGAAAATGTAACTCACAGTAAGAATTCACTTCAACCAAACTCTATTACAAAGAACTTGGTTTATGAGGAAGCCAACATAAATTGTAGGGACAAAAAGATCAGAAGCCAATATGTGAGGCTGATTAAATATTCTACAGAAGTCAGTTTTATATCATAATGGAGAATCTGCAAGCAAATTTCCATTGCAAATGTCATTTATCTATAAATATTAATGCATAAATATTAACTAAAGCTATTTCATACAGCTACATTAATAGAACTTGTATATTCACGATGTAAATAAAACAGTTTACTATTTTTAATTTTATTACTTGTAAAACAAGATTTCTGGGCACATTTTATGTAACTAAATTATATAATTAACAAAATAAAATTATGGAACTGTGTGCACAGCATGGAAGATGAGAGTCATCATCCCAGGTGTACTTACACTTCGCAGGAAGAATTGTGACCATATTAAAGATAACAGTAAAACGTAAATTTCAATATTATATTGCTTTCCAGATACAAAATTAAGAATGCTCTGGAGATAACTATAACACTCTAACAGAAGTTATTACTATAATCACAATACTGGTTGAAACCCATTCAAAAAGAAGCCTAAAACCTTCCAAGCTCTGCCAAGTGATGCCTGTTTGAAGGTGGAATATGCTCCCAGGATAAAAGGCAGAAGATCTTTAGTTGGCAGATTTTAAAGCACCACAGTAGGAGAAAAATTCTGATTTTCTAGGAAATCTGAATGAATGACCTAAAATGGTTTTTCATTCATCTTGCAAAGCATTGTCAAGAGATGGAGCAGGGGGTTGGAGCTGGATGGTCTTTAAGATCCTTTCCACCCCAAACCAGTCTGTGGTTCTATTGCCCAAATTGGCAATGCTCCACTTAAGCAAGTCAGAGTGAATAAAAATGAAGAGCTGTCATATAAATTTGGGGTGGACAATCCCAAAAAAGAGACAATCAGAATCAGGACCTAAAGGCAGAGAATGGGAAGGAGCACAGAAATGATTTTACCTGATCTCAGCCGCCCTAAAGCTGTGCCTACAAACTACACTGGTCAGGAGAGAAATGCTCAGAGCCTGATTCCTCCCACCCTAACCCAGCACCTCAGGCAGGGTCTAAAATGATCCTCTTGCCTGCTTTTCCTGACCATATGGGAACCATAGAAATGTTAATTTTAATTGTCTAAGGAGGAGCTGAAGTGCAGGGAGGGCAGAGCCTTGACTTCGTCCCTGCGAGAGCCCAGCGTGGCTCAGTCAGCACTGAGGAAATGAAGAGAAATGGGCTCCAAGAGAGATTTCCATTACTTTTCCTCATGCATATCAAGAGAAACAGAGATAAATTTCATCCCTACCTCACTCCTGAAGTAGCACAATTACAGACTGCTCTTTGTGGGGGTGAAACTTTTGAGTTTACCCCAAACATACACAGCTGGCACTCTTTTGGTGCGAGACACGAAACAAACACAGGGAAAAACTGTGGCAGGTTTTTCTGCTGGAACGTGGCACGAACTGAACTGCACTGTCCTGCTCTGAAAGTTGGTCTAAGCACTGTGGCAATTGATTTAGCAAAAATATATGAGGTGATCACTTGGAACTGATTTTGGATGCCCCATCCCTAGAGTGTCCAAGGCCAGGTTGGACTGGGCTCAGTCTAGTGGGAGGTGTCCCTGCCCATGGCAGGGGTGGAACCTCTTTGAGGCCCCTTCCAACCCCAAACCATTCTGGGATTCTGTGATACTTTTAAACTGTACCTGGAGACCAAAGCCTGGGTGAACACACTCTGCTAGTCAATGTATAAATGGATTAATGTATAAAATTGAATTAATTTTCATAGTCTAAGAATACACAGAGAACTTTTCCAGACTATTGTGAGGTGCTGGTATCAAATATAATCTAATGTTTTCCTGTCATTTATTACTTTTTACTTTACTAAGTGTAAGCAGAAAAAAAATTATTGTATTACATATGCAAACTTATGCATAATGAACTGTCTGCAAAACAGCACAGCTTGGCTCTCCCTAAATATAGAGCATATTGCTCCTGAAAAACTAATAAAATATCAAAGGGGGAATTCTGTACTGGTAACCCTTAGGCTGGCCCCAGAATTCATACCAGGTAACATCTCTGCTCCCAAACCTTGGAGAGATACAGGCAGTTGAACCATTTTCACTATAAGAGATAATATACAAAATATGCTCTATAATACATAATATAATAAATATAAAATAATATAATATAATAAATATAATATAATGATAATATTTATAAATATAAAAGGCTGCTTTTTCTGTTGTATTTATTCATCTTTTCCTGAGATGTCTGCCAGTTTCATGAACCAGAGCATGTTCTGGGAATAGCTGAGACTCCCTGGATCTGTGATTTGGGAGAGTATTTCCATATGCTCTGTGCCTGTCACAGCTTTGCAAGGGGGGTTCCAGTAAAGAATTTCCCAGTGCCTACACAGGCAACTCCTTACAAGATGCAAAAAACTTAAAGTCACAGTCTTGGCCATTTTTTAATTCAAATAATCTCACTGCAGAAATGCCTGTGAAATAAATAACAGCATTTGATTAAGAAGTCAAAAAAATGCAGCGGTGGCAAATTGCATCCAATATTCTGTTTAGGAAAGTACATAAATGAAGCTTTTGCCTTAGGGCAGGAAATGTAATTTTCTTTCAGTATAGAGCATTTAGCATCACAGGATCCAAATCTCGCTGATAAACATGTCTAGCCAAATAAAAGTCTTTTCCAATAAATCTGAGAGCTTTTAATCAACTTGCTTATCACCACTAAATATTTATTTACTAATTAAAATCTTAAACACAGGGCTTTTAAGATTGAGGAAATTGAGCCAGAAGGTCTGGAATTGTTGAGTGTGAGCCCTGTGCTGTTTGCAGCCTGAGGTTTGTGTGCTGTGAACTCCTCTCCAGACATTTCCACACCTTTGAGAGCTTGAACATGACCCTACTAAAAAACAACCCCACAAACCCCTCTCAGCACCATTACAGCTTCACAGAAGGGCGAGAGCAGCTCTGAAAATACCTGATCCTGAAAAATCCCATCAGGAAAGAGCAGGGGACACATCCTCATGGTCATGAAGAGGCTGAAATGTCACCCCAACCTCCACCATTCCTGGGGAGCCCAACCCCAAGTCCCACACCCCTAAGGGACAACTTCAGTAGTTCTGCTGCCCACAGGAGGGCTGCTGTTTCCTTCAGTCTAAGCCAGGCTGAAAACCCAGGAACAACTGGAGTTTATAGAAGTGGAGATGGCAAAAATCTTCTAAATTCAATTTAGCGAACAATTCTTCCATTTGGGGATGGGATCTTGTCTGCCCAAGGATGCCAAGATCAACTGAAATGTTGCAATTTAGCTTTCTTTGTGAAAACCAAATCTCATCTCACTGGCTCTACAGCAATCACCACATTTTTCAGCAATTTTATTTTCCTCTTGCACTTTGTCACTGGAGATATTAAATAAAATAGTTATATATTGAAATAATTCTAAAAGTATAATAAAAAAATACTACTAAGGTATCTTCAGTGTTTTTTCCCCTCCCTCTTTCCAGTTTTGCAGCACAGTCAGAACATAGCCCTGCTCATAATTCTGAATGGTTCTGCCAAGTGCTGCTTTATCCTGATGATTTTATTTTTAGAGTAAAAGGAGGTTCTTAATTAATTCATCAATTGTTTTGTATTTTTCCTGGACAACTGCAGCTGCTCCCAAGCTCGTTGAGTACATCTTGAATCAGTCTTAAATGACCTAAAGTTCTGCTGGTGTTTTTCCCTGTGGAAGGGTTGTTGCTCAAGCCATTCAGTCATACAAAGAAAAATCCAGAATTCAGTGGAAAATCTGATGTACAGCCAGGGTAACAAGCATCAAACCAACAAACTAAATTGCAATAAAACAACTGAGGAGAACCTCTATTAAAAATTTTGCTAGAACCTCCCTAGCTAAGGAATTTGAAACTGTTCTATCTTTGATTTTCTGCTCAATATGCTAAATCCTGACACTTTCCAACATTTTACCTGCTACTACAGAACTGGATGATCAGATTTGAAATAACAAATCTTATGAATGGTGCAAAACAGTCAAAACTACAGAGAAGAGGCCTGAGTGACTCTGCTGTAGTGGGATTCTCCAGGCTCCATGGAATTTTCTCTTCACCATTCCCTCCCTTTAGCCAGATACCCTCAATTAAACACTGCATATTCCAAGTAGAAGAAACAGCAAATAAGAAAAGGCTCATCCTTTGAGAAGCACATTTATTAGCCAAGGTAAAAGTCATTTTATGCAGGACTGATTCACAAACACACAGAGAGGAGAATCTACAGAAGAGCAGTCTTTCTAAAATACTTCCTTAATTGTGAAAACACATAAAAAATATCCACAGAGAGAGAGAGAAAGAGAGAGAAGTGTATCACACACAGCCACTTGAAGGTCTCGATAGCACCAGCTGCTTTGCTTGCTGAAGCATTAAGGTGGTTGGTAGGTATGAACAGTCCTCTCAAAGAAATCCCATTACTCAGTTTCAAAGTTTAATGAAACACATTTATGGCAGGAAACTGGAAATGCTTCTGGCACAACACATTTTTGCACAGTTTACATTGCCCACCAGACAACAACACAACAGCCACCCCCCTCCAGCTCTATACATGCTTATTTTTAAACAATTATCTAAGTTTGACACTAAACTATTCATTAACCATGCAATTCACATGGAACCTAAACTCTCCTGCTTTGTTTAAAGTGTCTTCCTGCTGCTTTTGATTCATCCCTTCACATTTTTTCCTTGGAAAAAAAATCCCCGTGCCTGCACTCTCTGATTTACCAGATTGGACAGTGGGGAGATCTCCTCTGTACTGCCATGGAATTACTGAATTTAGCAGCAGCAAATTCAGGAAAGAAACCCCAGGAAAAACCTTTGGTCTTCCTGGAATGGGCTACTCACAGTCCTGTGCAAAGGGAATGTTTCTAGAGGGGCTCAGGGAGCGCACTGACACTGAAAAGAAGTGGGAGCACTGTCTCTTCACAGATCACATACAGCATCACACATGCAAACAACATTTTCATTACAAGGAAAAGAAAAAGGAAAGAAAAAAAGAAAGAAAGAAAAAGAGAAAAAAAAAAGAAAAATAAAAAGAGAAAGAAAAAGAAAAAGAGAAAGAAAAAGAGAAAGAAAAAAAAGAAAAAGAAAAAGAAAAAGAAAAAGAAAAAGAAAAAGAAAAAGAAAAAGAAAAAGAAAAAGAAAAAGAAAAAGAAAAAGAAATTAGCTGCTATGATTCCAAATTAAAATTTTAATACCTGTAATATAAATATTCAAAGCAGCTATAACTTTAAGCCAGCAATTAAAAGAAGAGGGGGAAAAAAATCCAACCCAAACCCCAAACACTTTCCAGAATGTCATTTGAAATAAATTAATCTCCGTGTTGAAATGGAAATTTATTAAGTTTGTCAAGTGTTTTAATGAGACCTTCTTGTTAGAGCTCCCACAGAATCTCGTTCTGAAGGGAAGTCCAGCTCATCAGGCTGCAGCAGCAAAATTTACTGACATATTCTGCCTCTAATAATGGATTATCTTGACTTGTTCTTGATATGAGTTGTCTGGTCCTAACAGTAAATACAACCATAAAGCAATGAGAAATACCAGCAGGATGATGACACTAATTGCACTGTCTTGACTTGAATTCAAATTGCTGAGCAGTAAATGAGATTACTAGCCTAAAGATAATCTTAATTTAAATGTGCAGCTGCATTTATCTCATCTCAGATGCAATTTTGCAAAGTGCTTAAAAAAAATAATACCAGGCAAGCATTGAAGAGAAATGAAGGTTTTCAAGATAATTAAGTGTCCTCATGGGTTTTGTTCTTTGGCCGTATTTTATAGCAAGCACTAATTTGCTGGTCAGAAGAGAAAAATAAGGGAATTTCTTCAATTGTTGCAACTTTTTCTGCCTTTGATACTGTCTTCTAATTTTTGTATTCCTACATGGAATGTCTTTGATGAATAGAGAATCAAGGAATTAAAATGGAGGAAGTTTCAGACCCATGACTTATGGATAGCCTCTCTTGAATCATGTCATTTTCTTGTAAACACTGTAAAGCATCAGAAAACCTTTAGAAAATTATTTTAAAATAATAATTAACCTACCAATTCTAAATGGAAACTAATGTGCCAGGTTTTTTTTTTTTTCAATTAAGGGATTATGCTGACAAGTTTAATTAGAAGAACCACAAACAGAAATTGTGTTTTTATTGTATTTGCATATATGTCTGTCCCCAGAATAAATGAGATTTCTCTGAAAACATTTTTCTTTCTCTTAAATTCAGACACTATGTTGAATATATGCAGTTAGTAGGGGCTCCTATACCCCAACAGAGATTTGCAATCCAAGATTGAATGCAAATTATTGGACAAGAGGGAGGATCTTGACTGGCACAATGGAAAGTCTCAAAAGTAAAAAAAAAAAAAAAAAAATTAAAAAAAAATCAAAATTCAAACCAGTGTCAAAGCCAATTGAGAGAAATACTTTGGAATGGATTAAAACCTTGTTGTAACATTTTAAAATGAAGATTTTTACCAGATATGAGATCAGCATCTTGGTGAAAATATCTCATGCCTTCTTCATGTTCTCTTCCAAATTTCCTAAACCATTATGACTCTTTAGTAATATTTATTACTAATTATGTTAAATCACAGTGTTTAGGGAGTATTTTATATACCCCAGAATTCCTTAAGCAGCTTCCCAGAGCAAATTGAATCAGGATTCAATGTATTTCCATTTGGAGGAGAAAATACAATTTCCAACTGCAAAGCCTCTGCAGATAACAGGACCTGGAGCACAGGCAGTGTATCAGAACTTTTAAGGAGTGTTCAGGCTACCATCACTTGAGTTCTCTTTTCCCCCAAGTAAATTTACACCTGAATTTTATGTCTGTTAATGCAATAGAGTTTTTTTCTTTGCTCACAGTAAACATCAGCTTGAAGAGCAATAAACCAGGAGTAAGAAAATCAAGGAGTGGGGGAATGTAGCAATTATTAACAAAACCCCCTGACATTTTGATCTGAGCACAGAAATATATTTGCAATACAGATCTCTCCTCTGATATATATGTAAAGTGACTTTAGTTATATATATCAGGGCCAGGCCTCAGAATACAAATCCCTCCTCCTCCTGCTCCCACATTTGAATGCTTCTGCATGTAGCTCTGCTTGCCTCAATAGGAGGATTTGTATTGATCTTCATTTGAAAGGCAATTCTTTTCATAATTGATAATTTTTCATCCCTTCCTAACTCCAGGCTGGCATTTAACAACAAAAGCCAGCAGCCTGTGCAAGTGCTGAAATGGAAAGGTCAAGGACAAGAAGAAGCTTTCGTCAATTGCAGCTCTCGCCCCACGCTCCTTCCCAAGGTGCTTTTTGAATTAACGAGTTCCGTTGGCGCTGAGCAGATGTAAAAGGAAAAAATAAAACCAAAACAAAAAAAAGAGGGACCTGGTTTGTGGCTGAGTTCTATAAAATAAAACATCTTGTTCCACCTGGCTCCTGAGCCTGACTGTTCTGGCCATCCCCTGTGTTGGCCTTGGCTTTGCCTCCTCACAGCAGCTCTGAGAAGCTGAGTTCTGTCGAGCTGCAAAAAGCAAATGCCAACTGTATTGTGATAAATGTATTATGATAAATGTCCTGAGGTGGATGAATCAAGGTCCACAGCAAAAGAATTCTGTTCCACTCTACCTTTGATGGTGAAAGTGGTTGGAGGGTTTGGCAATGAGAACCCCTTCTCTTTTCCAGTGGCACACAAGCACTGAGGCAGACTGAGCCCTTCTTCATTCAGAGCCCAGCCTGCCTTAAAAAATAATAATAAATTCATTTATGTTACTGGATCTAGAAGGATCCAGCTTCTATTCACAAGGATCAATCAATTATGGTCTAGACTTACTGTGTTAAAATTACCTCTTTCCTCTGGGCAGATGAATATTGGTAAAAGCAAAAGGAATTCATATTTTCCCAGTATAATATTCAGTTATTAGCACTCTTTACTTCTTTTTTTCCCCATCAGAACATACATTTGTTAAATATAATAATTATTCTTTAACTCTCTGGATATATGATATCCAATGAGATTTTTTAAGTAAATGTAAACAGTCTCTTAATTCAGCATAACTGCACAATATCCTATGATTTATTAATGCTGGTGCCTTTATAGTCCTCCAATTTCTATAATGATCCCATGAAAGCTGTTCTATTAATTTTAAAAATGTAATTGTTTGAAAGCAAATCTCAGAGATATTATGAATTGTATGTGATGCTGACATAAGACTGATGTTACCTGTTTACACCTTTGATATAACTGATGATTAATCTCAGCATCTATGGAATTCTATAGGGGAAAGCTTGCATGCACTCATGTTTTTATTTTCCTTATACTTCCATTGCTATTATACATTTCTAAGGTAGGTTCTTTCTTGTTCTTAATTGTGGTTGGTTTTTTCCATGGTTTATTAATTTGGTTGTTGTTGTTTTTTTATAATTCCTTCTCAAAAATTCCTGGAATTTTACCATTATGTGGTTAGAAGACAACTTCCATTTAGAGATTTAGCTCTTGGTCTTTGAGTAATTCTTTCATGACTATTTGTAAATATCAACTCTGTGGTGAATCAAGTCTATGACTCATCTAATTAATAAGCATAAAGTGTCCTATTAAAAAAGAACTTAATTCAAAGCACAGAGTCTTTCAGACTGACCTCCTGTACCAGCAATGTCTGCAGGAATGTTAACAAGAGGCAGCTGGGAGTTGCTAGAAAGAAGACAGACAAAGGGAAGGGTGGAGGAGAAGTGTAAACCACAAAGACAAATCTGGAAATCTTCCCTTTAAAAAAAAATAAATTCAATAGTGAGTAGTCTGATATTATTTTCTTTTAAGAAAAGATGGATGCTCTGATTTTTGGTCATTACAGTTTTGAAGGAGTGACATAAAATGTGATTACACATATCCAGTTTTGCCTTCTGTGCCACTGATACCCATCCTGTTTCTCCTCTGTGATTCCTGAGGCACCATGTGCTTGTATGGTGCAGCACAATCAGCTCTGGGTCAGACCTAATTATTGCCTCTATGGAAAAAAAAGATGAAAATTAAACATTAACATGTTCATTTGCATATGAAAAATCTGCAGATAGATTAAGGGTGGGTTTAATTTCATTGAAACATAAGCATGTAGAAATGAGGCACCCAGCCTAAGCAGCTCTCCAGGCTGTCCTTACACGGGGGAGAAGGCAGCTCCCTCCCAGGACACACTCCAGCCATCCCAGGCAGCTATTCTGGATTAGGAGAGAATTCTGCTGTAAACAAGATCAGATCTGCAGCTGAGACAATTGGGGTGTGGAGTCAGATTCCACTCTCCATGATTTTCCTAAGGCCATATAACATGGTGAAGGCCAAATCAGCAGGGAATGGGTCTCATGAGTCCCTTCACCACGGGAACATTCCCAGGACATCCAAAATATTTGCATTTTCAGATGAAGCATCCATCACTCAATTCAGCTACCAAAAATGCCATTTTAGTGGACACCACAGTTGATTCACATGGGTATCTCCCAGAACATCACTGATCTGCCCAGAGAAATGAAATTCCCAGAGTCATCCACTCACAGGCCATAGGGTACTCGGTGCATTGACTGTATGTACCTGGCAGCATCCCACATTCCATGGTTTTTTGAGACTGGGTAGAAAATGTGAATGAAATGTTCCAGTCCCTATATATTATGGCCAAATATATGGAAAGCTTGGAAAAGTTTGAAAAAAAATGTGGAAACTAAACAGAAAAGAATATTTCTTCTTTTTTTTTTTTTCAGTGTTAAGACTAAACCTAAATATCCCTTATCAAGAACTGCAGAATAATGGAATGTCATTTTTTATCCTTTCCATTCTCATAGAATCCCCTCCACTCATGTTCTTTCTTCACTGACCCTATCTATGCCTGCAATAAAATTCTGGTTTCAAGAACTTCTTTCTGTCTTTATCCCAAATCTTTCTAAATGCAGTAGAAGTCTCCTCTGTCCACTGATTAAAGTACTCCCAAATTGTTTTTTACAACAGTAATTTTTATATATAAAAGAGTACTTTTTGGTACTTTCTAAAGTAAGTTTTATAAGGAAAAAAGGGGTTACTTATTTAAGAAAGTCCATTATTCCATTTGAGGAGCAAACCAGCATTCTCATAGCGAGCAATAAAAAAGCACCATGACTTAGTAGATGCATAGTAGGAATTACAGCTGAGTCTTTCAAGTTGCAGAAGAAAATGTTCAAAACCTGTTGATTTTAATAAGTCATAGAATTCCATCCCCCTAAATGCAACCATAAAGGAGGATGTGTTATAAAAAAAAACCAAAGAAAAACAATGTTCAAGTGGGTGATTTGCTGAAGTGAAGCTTGGCTTGGCTCAAGAGAAAAAAGGATTCCATCTGTTCTTGCACTTCTGCAATATCTTCTTGGATACTTAAAATTATATGACACATATATTCTGATCCTGAAAAATTAAAAGATCCTTTCTGGACAGTAAAGGCAGGCCTGAAGAAAAAACATCAAAAATAATGTTACATGACTTTGTTTTCTGCCTTGCTGGAGGAAAAAGCCCCATTCAAACAGAGCCTTCACAGCATCTGCCCAAACACACTCTGCCCTGGGGCTACAGAAGGCAAGATCTACTTTACCTCTCCTTTTACTTCAATTTTCTAGCTTTATTCTGCATTTTTTTCCCTTCTTTTCTACAAGCTCAGCCTCCTGCTGACTGATGTAAGAGTCTTTCCTTTATATTTTATTTTATCATCTCCTTCTGTGACTTCACAAGCCCAGCTACTCTGGTGTTTTCCTGAGTCAGGCAGTCCTACTGAGCAGGAGGAGATGGGGCACAGGTTCCTCTACCACATCTCCTCTCATTTTTACACCATTTCACCCACTGCCTCACTCCTGTATGAGTGAAATGGTCCAACCATCTCAGGAAGGGCTGAAGACTCTTTCTAAAGAGAATAAAGTCTCTTTCTAAAGAGAATTCACGTGCTACAATTTATTTTAGCCAAGTATACTTAGGGAGAAAGAAGTGCCCCAACTTCCTTGGCAATGAGTAAACAGCAATAATAATAAATAAAAAAAGAGAGCAAAATTGGAAATGCAGAGTTTAAAATGGCCCAAGACATAAAATCAAAGTCAGAGCAGCTTGAGGTCAATGAAGTTGGCAATTTAAGCATTGCAAGAAAAAAAATTTAAAAAGATAAAATCGTGGTGTTGTAATTAAGACACTCCATTGATGAACAGACGTCTTGCTTGACTTGGGACATGGCACAGACTTCTGGAACAAAGATAGTGCTGCTCAATTAAACTGCTTTTCTCTCTGATGGGGCTACTTGAGTAGCAAAAAGTTATTAAATGGGACCATCAGCAAAAATTCTTCTTTACTGTAGCCCAGCTCTTCATAATTAGACTGCTAAAACCCTTTACTCATGGCTTGCTTAGAGCAGAATTCATTCTTTAGGATCTTGTGATATCTACTGCAATGGGCCTCCAAAGCATTTCTGAGAATTCCAACATCCCTAGTTTCAACACATTCTAATTTGTTTAATTAGTTTTTAATCCACACTCTTGCCCTAATATAATTCATATTCTTCAATTCTTGCACATTTTCCAAATGCTGTTGTATCTTTTTGAAACTGCTACAGCCTTTTAAAGGATGGTTGCACCGTGGCAAGAACCAAAAAACAGTGCAAGTGAAATCTTTTGTTTGCTTTGGAAAGAACAGGGATGGATAAACTCATCATTATTTAGAAAGAAAGTACATCTTAGGAGGCACATGTAGATATTCTTCTGCTGCTGTTTTACACCTAAGAAGAAGAAAAGAGAGAGGGAAAGGCACAAAAACAGGGGGAAGGAGAAAAAGACAATAACAAAGAGAAAGAGAAAGTTAAATGAAAGAAATACCAAGAAGGTGACTGAAAGTGGAAGAAAAACAGCGACTCTCCAAACATCACTTGGAAAAGAAATATAATCCTCACTCACTTTTTGTTAGACTACCCTCGCTCAGTTTCTTTTACCTCTTCTGTGGAAAAAATCTCAAGCTTTTCTTGTTTTGGAAAATATGTCCTCACAACTTAATAATCCCACCTCGGTTTTGCATGATGTTGACTTTAATTTTTTCCCCCAGGTCCTCCTGAGAATTGTCAGAAGATATGAGGAAACAGTATCAATCCCTTTATTAAGGTCATTTACCAACCCTCCTGATATTCATTTCCCCAGCTGTTTTCTTAATAACCCTAATACTTTTATAATTTGCACTGCTACTTTGAAATTTATCCAAGAGTTAGCAGCCATCAAGATGTCCTCAAGCTAACCTGTTTGTACTTGGCCAAATTATAAGTTTCAGAAAATCATTATTTGTGTCCTTTGCTGCAAGAGCTTGCCAGAAGCATGCTGCTAAAACCTTTCAGATTTATCACAAGGATCGTAATTTTCTACTGACTTGATTTGATTAGACCTTGCTTGTCAAAATACTTCCTGGTGCCCAAAACTAAACAAACTGGAAACAGAAACATATTTCTAATGTAAAAGCAGTGTCTCATGCAAGCCAGGGATGCTCTAAGGATTGTATGGAAATGGAATTCCCACTTCAGGAAAAACAAAACAAAACAAAACAAAAAACCAAACCTGGAGATGAAGAGAACATTTTGGAACAAATATCACATTTGTTATCATGTAGAAAGGACACAGTTTTTTAAGAAAGCTCAAGCTACAACTCAATTATGAAGCATTTTCAGTCTCCAGAGGTATCTGGAGTATCCTCATGATGACACTGGAAAAGCGATCAGGGACCTCTGAGAGCCAAAACTGAGATATCAACACTGCCCATGGATAAAGGTTAGGCTGGGAAAATCCCAATCAGCTGGGGGTATCCTGCTTTCAGGGAGCCTGGCCACGCTGCAGAGCAAAGGGGAGACATCCTGAGGTTGTGTTTGCCTCAGACCCTCCACTGGCAGAGGGAACTCCCAGTCACACACACAAAAATTCAGTGTGAGCAGTGCGGGAGCGAAGGAGCTCGGTCTGAGCACCAAGGAAAGGCTGCACACCTTGGCAGCTACCACAGAAAGAGATTTTTAGGCAAATTATTCAGCAGCAAAACGGAACCCAGGACCCCAAAGCTCACCCACAATGGTTCTTGCATTTTTCCTTTCCTGCTGACTGTTCCTGTTTCCAACTATAGCCCTTCAACCCGTGTGATTAATGAGACAAGGAGCCCAAAGAAGGAGCATCGCTCATTACAGAACAGGGATTTATCTCAGAACATAACTCACTGATCACTGGTTATAATCAAAGGCTGAAATAATGTTAATTAAAAGGCAAATTATGCTGAGGCCATTTAATCTGGGAGCTGAAACTCACCCTTTATCTTCAGCCATTCACTTCACAGTTTTCTAAATTTGATTCTGGGGGGTCCTCCCTGTTCCCCTCCCTTCATTTCATCTTTCATCACACATTTTTCACAACCAAATCTTTGTGTCTCAACTTTGGTTCCATAGAGGAGTGAACTAAAAAAGCCCCTGAGATCTTTCTAGCTTATATTTTATAATGATTGAATTAATTAATATCATTTAACAGGATCATGCTAAAAATAATGGCATTGCTTTGAATTCATAAAAGCAGAACTATTTGATTATTAAAAACTAAATATTTTTGTTTTATTCTGTTTAGTGTGTATTTTCAGCTTAAGTAGGCAGCTTTCATGACAAAAAAATTTAAATAGTAGACATTGTAGAGAACTGAGAAAACTGCTATTAAACTACTAAACTCATCTGAAATATAAAATAGACAAAATTATTATTTTAGGTCAAAGGCAAAGATCTGTTGTGTAAAACACAGCATTAAAGTAAAAATAGGACATAATAAATTTGCATTAGTTTATCTAAGGAGGAAGCTATACCAGCTTAACAGGTGCATCCTTTCTGCTAGGAAAAGAATTCAAAATACAATAAAACCTCCCCCAAAAAAGCCAACAGCCAATTTCTGCTCAGCACATACGTGGAGAATGATGGATGATTTACACACTAGAAACTCAAATCAGTGGAAGGAGTTTTCACAGAGCAAGTTAAGCTTTACAAATTACTGTTTAGTCCATTCTTTCTCCTGCAATGTACAATTTTTCAGCACCACATATTTTTTCATGTCTTTCCTCCCCCATACTAAATCAGGAATATTTTCTGGTATTTTCCAAGGACAACAGATGCAATATTTCTGCTTCTTTTTTATAATGCCAAAAGGTACTTTAAGCAATAAATATTCACCTTTGCTGCCAAATATTTAACTTTCCTATTTTTTAATCCATATTTTTGTACCTTATTTCATATATATTTTTAAATAAGCTATCGATTTCCTCACATACACACACATTTAGATTCATCAGTGTTAAATATCTATTGAAAGATAACCCAACTTTGAAATATTTCTGCAGACACTTAAGAAAATATTATTTTTTTAATAGATATTAAAGGAACTGAAATTTTTGCCATGATATCATTCCCTGTGTAAATCCTATGGAAAGGAACATTTTTCATACACTCCCTCAAATAGTTTGATCTTGGCTGCAAATTTTCACGGACTGTCACCCCTCACTGCAGTTGATTATGCAAAATGAAACAAAATTACACGTTTCAAATGATGCTTTTCAGATGCAGCTCCGAGTCAGTTCTCACCATAACTAAATCAGGTCAGTTGTGAAATCTCTGAGCCCCATTAGCCTGTAAAAACTGTTATTTTTTTCCTGGCAACTGGAAAACTTTTACTTTCCCCTCCCCTAAACTGAAGCTACTGATGTTTTAAAACTCTGGAATGTTTGAAGAGCTTGAATTCCATGGATGCTTTACACTTTCAACAATTCACAAAGTGCTGGACAACTGCTGGGATTCAGGAATATGGAAGGATCTTACAGATAAGGATTTTTCCTTAAGATAAAGGACACTGTAACTTCACAATAAAGCTGGGATAGGTGAAACATGACCACACAGGGCTGCTGTGAGAATATTTAGCACTAAATTTTGGAAGAAGGGTTAAGACTGATTACAGTAAAGAGGGTTATGCAGGAAAACCTGGAAGATTCTTGGGAGTAAAAAGGCACAAAATGGGGAGAAAGTGTGACAATTTCTATGATATTTGTGTGTCCAGGGAAGGGAATGGAGCTGGGGAGGGTCTGGAGCAGCTGAGGGAGTTGGAAAGGGGCTCAGCCTGGAGAAAAGGAGGCTCAGGAGGGACCTTGTGGCTCTGCACAAGTCCCTGACAGGAAGGGGCAGCCAGGGAACAGGGACAGGAGGAGATGGAACGGCCTCAGGCTGGGCCAGGGGAGGGTCAGGTTGGATATTTGGGAAAATTTCTTCATGGAAAGGGTGTCCAGCCCTGGCACAGCTGCCCAGGGCAGGGTTGGAGTCCCCATCCGTGGAGGGATTTAAAAGCCATGTGGTTGTGGCCCTTGGGGACAGGGCTCAGTGGTGGCCTTGGCTCAGTGATCTTAAAAGATCTTTTCCAACTTCAATGATTCTGTGTTTCTGAGAGAACTTTCAAACCATTAATAAATGCTATGACGACCACACCAAAGGGCAGCCATTAAGATGACTACAAATTTATGTTTTGTTTTTTTTCTGCTTTAAAAGCACCTTCTCATTTTCAATACCAAAGTGCCCTTGTAAAACATTTCCCAGGAAGTTCTGCTCATTGCAGAGTATGAGGAGAAAGGAAGAGCTAAGTGCAGGAATTAAGCACAAGAGATATTTGCTTGAAGAAAAGACAAAGTATTCTTGGCAAGAAGAGGGGGAGCTAAAAGCTGATTTCTTCTTGCTTTCCCTAAAAGAAAAGCACAAAGTGGTAATTCTGCAGAGTATCAGTTTGAATGTGACCCTGAGAATGAGAAAGTCATTCAGAGTAGGGTTTTTTTCTTAAATAGTGCTACAGATTTTATATCTGTTTCAACCTAAAGTTGTGAGTGTAATGGAAATCCTGTTTGGGTTGAAAAGTTATTGGAAGCAGCATCTTTTAATGGACAAGGCATTAGACATGGTAAAATAACTTGGGATATATTACTGTAGACTTCTGTGACTTTGAGGAAAATAATAGACAGTACTTATTTTCCCTATCTGCAAAATTCAGAAGTGGTAATTTTTTATCCTTTGTCATGTATTTTGACATCTCTAGATAAAAGGCATAAAGGCAGATAAGTAATATTAAATTCTTTATTTGTGATGAATGCAATTATCTTCATCCATATACTTTTTATGGCCTTTTTTTTTTAAAACTGAGTAGTTACATGGAGTTTCAAACTCCACCTTTATGTTATGCTAAGTGATATTATTTTAGAAAAAGAAAGAATAGAAGATCATTACACTTGACAGATCCAAAGGATAATTCAACCCATCACAAATAGGTGTCTTAAATCATTTATGACTTTTTTTTTCCTCTGTGTATCTCTCCATTGACTGACTCTAGAAGGATGATTATCTTACATTATGGGCAAAACTTTTCCACAGCTGCAAGAACCTTATAAACACAGAAAAGCAGGATTTGGGATGTAATCCCACAGCTCTGGGGTTGTGAACTATAGAACTGCAGTGTTTGTGTGCAATCTGAACACATAAAAAGCCAGGTAAGTGAATCTCATTTCCATGACCACAAGCATTAAAGTGATGATAGCAACAGGTGGATTTCAGTGCTACAAAATCACATTTTTAATTGGAGGAGTATAAAAACCCACTGGAGATTACAAGGCAGAGTCTTGACCTGTGTATTTAAAGAGTTTATTGCCAAAACTTTATTTTGGCTATTTCTCTTGGTTGTCTGGTGGATTTAGTGATCCCTGAGCCACTGCTCATGGGATTTCTGTGGAATCAGTGTGAAAGTCACTTTATTACCAGGGAACAGAAGTCAGCTTGATGAACAGATTACAGATTACACTGTCCTAAAAATTCCCATTGCTTTATGTTTTTAATGAAGTTGAAAAAACTTCAACAGAAACACATTTTTCTCTTTTTATATATAGCATTAAGACTTCCATCCAGCACCTCCCAGTGCATAAAGGGGCTCCAGGAGAGCTGGAGAGAGACTTGGGACAAGGGATGGAGTGACAGGACAAGGGGGAATGATTTAAACTGCCAGAGGGCAGGGATGGATGGGATATTGGGAAGGAATCCTTCCCTGGGAGGTGGTGAGGGATGAGCAGAAGTTGCCCAGAGCAGCTGTGGCTGCCCCAGCCCTGGATCCTTGGCAGTGTCCAAGGCCAGGCTGATGAAGTTCTGACCAACCTGGGATAGTGGGAGGTGTCCCTGCCCTCGACAGGGGATGGAACTGAGCTCATTTCAAGGTCTCCTCCAACCCAAACCATTCTGTGATTCTGTGACTTCTCTTTAACACTTCAAAATCTGCAAGAATCCAGATTTGGAAGAATCCAGCTGCATTTGGGTCAGTACTCACAGCAAGTTCCTCACTATTTAACCCCATCTCACTTCAGAAAAACAAACTCACAAAGAGTGTTCAGGTGCACTACCTGGATGTAAAACCTACACTAATATATGCATATAGGCACACTCCTCTATAAATAAACCATACTTTTCCATTAGTTTACAAATATACACAATTGCCCAAGCTCACAGTTATCTCCCCCTTCAAGCTGAAAAAGCTGATATAAATAGTTTTCTCCACACAGTTCAACTACTCAAAATAAGGAAGACATTTTAATATTGCAAAAGTAGCTAAAGCCAATATTTGTTCTGCAGCAAGAGCATGTGTTGTTTTCTTCTCTACAATATTTTGAGCTGTTATAGAGACATTGCTATATTAAACCTAATGGATTTCAAATTAATTCAGCATTTATATTCTGATCATATTTTCTATCCTATATCTGAAAGGATGCATTCAGCTGATAATAACAGGCTAGAGGAAACAATACTGATTATTTGGAATTAAAATGGCTAAGTTGAAACTATTTTATGCTGGAAGGAGCCTATTGATGCCTTAATTTGCCAGGTGCAGCCAAGTCATTGACACAAGGACCAAGGAGGTCACAAGTCAAGGTTAAGTGCAGCAGGACTGGGTGTTTGGTGATGGTCCTGACTTCCTCATCCCTTCCCTTGCCTAGCAGAGCATCTGGAAAAGCTCTGGAAACTTCTTTCTCCTATTTGCAATTCTGCCAAACCCAAGAGAGTCGCAGGGAAAGGCCCCATCTCAGAGCTGTGGGGTAACTCCAAGTCCTGTGCAGAGACAATCCAGAAATTGCAAGGGCACCCAAGCAGACACAGCAGGGCTAAATGCTGGAGTCACACAGAGAATGTAATAAATGCCCCATCCCAGCACTGCAGATATCTCTTCATGTGCATGTAAACAATGATGTGCAATATTCATTAACTGGCAATGTGAGTTGTAGCCCACCAATTCAATTGTGCCCTGGGCTGATCCCCAGTGTGGGCAGCAGGGGAGGGAGGGGGGATTCTGCCTGGGCAGCAGGGGAGGGAGGGGGGATTCTGCC
>VZRX01011942.1:427505-440941 GCA_013398075.1 Notiomystis cincta
CCAAGGCCAGGCTGGATGGGGCTGGGAGCACCCTGGGACAGTGGAAAGTGTCCCTGCCCATGGCAGGGGTGGAATAAAATGAGTTTTAAGGTCCCCTCCAACCCAAGCAGAAATAATTTCTCCATCCTGTGTGAGGTGTGGTCTATCAAGGCCCAGATCACTGCAATACCCAGCACTCCTCAGCCTCTGGGCTGCTCCCCTGTGGACAGAGCCAGGACACAGCTCAAGAGTTCTGGCTGCAAGAGCAGCACTGGTGTCACATCCTTCCCTGGGCCTGGCAGCACCTGATCCATAGGCAAACATTGCTGCTGCTGCTGCCAGCAATACCCAAATAAAGGAAATTTCTGAGCCCTTGTTCTTCACCTCCATCACCAACATCATCAAAAGGTGATGTGTAGAGATACCCATTTGTTAGAGACTGGAAGAAGGATTTTTTACATAAGCAAAGAGAGATTCATCATTGTGTTCAGCAATTTCACCCAAAACACATAACAATGGCAATTGTCAAGGGAAAATCTCCCTCCATCAGAATCCTTCTGTGGACTAACACAGCAGTCAGTGATCGGCACAATCTCATTTTCAAGTCAGGAAGAGGTTTTGACATCACTTGCCCTGGCAACCATTATCTGTCCATTAGATGGCAACGACAGAAAAGCTGAATCACAGAACTATCAAACCCAGTGAGTGCTACTAAAGAGTCACAACTTTGCCCTTTTATAGCTTTTCCAAGTATTTTAACTTCTTGGCAGTCCACATTATCTGCCTTTGAACAATTATCTGTACTTGGTTGCACTACTGCCTATTTTCATATTTGTAATATACTGCTGGATATTTTTCAACAGGTAAAAAAACTATTTATCTGCATAAATCAAAATACTAATAACCAAAAATGTTCAATTTACTACAATAAAACAATCTAAAACCGTGCTTTATACATCATCCTGCCTTGGAAATTTCCATGGCTCTTTTGTTTTCCCTACAGAATGTATTTTCACAATTCTTTCCCATAAATATAAAAGAGAATTTGAAAGTTTCCACTTTAGAAATTAAAATGTTTTCCTACTGCTTCTGGTTTTTTCTCCACCACTAAAGATTTGTAGTTTTCTCCAGCGATGAAGGTCGTGGATGGTTTTATCATGCAGCCAAGCAAATAACCAGAATTTGGCCAAGCAGCCCAAAGTCATTTTTCAAGTTCTGCAGCTGCCTGCCACAGAGAGGTGATGGAGCCTGGAGACTTCATTTTAATTAGTCTCTCTTTTCCCTCATCTCCCCTTGATTCCAAGTGGGTAGAAAATGGACCTCATCCATGACTGTGGAGATTGTTTTGAAATTTTAGTAATAATTCACTAATAATTAGCTGTCTCAAATCTGCCCAAATGTGAACCAGATGCTTTGTACTCAGCTAAGAAAAAACAAAAACAAATAAAAACAAAACAAAAAGCCACACAAAAAAAATCCCACCAAAATGTAAATCACATTAACTTTACTTTTTAAGGTGTTCTGGCTCCATGAGAGAAATCTCCTCTTACCCAATAGAAGATCACACACAAACCTGTAAATAAATATCTGTGTGACAGTGAAAGTCAGCAATAATACAGGATTTTGTATTAAAACCTACATCTGGTCTAGAAAATCACCTCCCTCAGCTCATTTCCATCACCTGATTATGATCCTTAACACACCTGCTTTACTTTAGGATTAATAATGTTTACAGCTTCCCTCTGAGACTCCTCAAAGAACAGCAAACACTCCCCAGTGCCCATGGGCTGGCCCTTCTCCAGGTGCAAGCAATGATCCTTTACCACAATGACACTTTTCTAGGTCAAAATAAAACAAAGCAATGTGTAATTCAGCCCTGTGCCAGCCAAGTGAAACACCTCAAACTGTTCCCAGCTCCTCCCCACCAGCCAACAAGGGCTGACTTTCAATTATTGCCTGCAACTGTAACTGAATCAAGACAAGCATCCCACAGCAACAACAAAAAATCTGTGCAGCCACACTTAAACAAGAGTTAATTTTCCAATGTGTTATACAGCCTAAAAGTCATGGATAGATTTTAGATCAGGAAATTAGAAATTTTTATTTCTTTCTAAAGCTTTCTAAAACTTTGTCCCATCCTGCTGGGTAGGAAGATGTCACCTTTGTGGATGCTCCATCCTGGGGAAAGCAGGGTAGGGGACAGCAGAGATTTCCCTGCCCTGGATCTGCAGAGAGCAGCAGCCCTGTCCCCACTCCTGGGACACAGGTAAAGCTCCTCACTGCAGGAAAAGGGGTTTTATTGTATTTATTACAACCACAAAATAACACAAATGCCTGTGTTCAGTAAAAACACAGAGATGACTAAAGAGTATATAAAGATCTAGATAAACACAGAAATAAAGCTACAGATAGTGGAAGATGAGGCAGCAGATCCAGAGATGAGTGTCAAGGAAATTAAACATTAATAATGCACCTCCTCTCTTACAGACAAAAGTATTTTTACTTTGAAAGAGTAAAACAGAGGGACTAAAAATTAGAGGAAGGAAAAATAGTTCCTGGCAGCTGTTTGACATATGACTAAATATGCATTACTGGAAGATACTTCACTACAGGGGTAGTGAAATGGAAAAAGAAGCTGATAATCATGAGAGCAAGAAAATGTGGGGATTTCAGCAGCTGGACCTTTTAAAAATAACTGATATTTCAGATTTTATTTTATGAGTACAATTTACATGAAAAAATAAGTATTGATGAGGACATCAGTTGCAAAATTCTCAAATATAAGACATCTGTAAAGAATTATCACTTAAAAAAATGCAAAGTCAACGAGTCCATTTGATTTTCAATTGAAACTGGTTGAAAAAAAATATTTGCTTATGCCATACATTAGACAGTAAAGACAATACAGTTTACAAATCTGAGAAAAAAAGAATCTGAACCTGGCTGGAGCAAATCACAGCCACTGGAATGAGGCCCTGACATCTCCATCTCTCAGCAGCTCCTTCACCTTCCCTACCACCACTTTCATATTTTTTTCTTTTTTATTTTTAAAAACACCTTACTGGAAAAAAAAGAAATGAGCAGATGATTTCAGCTGACTTCAAGTGTGAGCCAGGCTGTGAACCTGAGCTGCACCTCTCACTGTCCTCTGGGCTGGTGTTCTGTTCCCACCTTTCTCCCTGCATCCAGGATTTCAACGGCACCGCTGTGCATCACAGGAAACTGCTGCTCTTCCCTTTGGCACACAAAGCCTTCATGCAGCCCCAAGCCCAGAATCCAGGCTGACTTTACTGAAATAAACACCTTATTCCCACCTGGGTATCACAAGTTCACACTATGTTGGCAGTTTAGACACTGCTGAGTGGGAGTAAAGGACTAAACTCTTGATAAAGCTGTTTTTCAAACCAGACACTTTCCTGTGTGTCTTATACAGCATAATGCAATCTCATTCAAAAAGAGATTATTCTTGTTTTTCTTAATCTGGACTCCTAAATGAAGTCCTCCTGCAGTTAACTGTATTTTAAATTATTTTTCTAATGCACCATAGGATTCATCTATGTGAGAACACTGTTTCAATTTAACCATTCACAATTTGATTTACTTAAATGCAACCTTGCTTTATTTCAATTTATCTTGTTACAGTTCCAGCTAATGGGGAATTGACTGAAGTTCTGGCTCAGCTGCTCAGAAGCAAACAGATGTAGAGACTTAAGATGCTCCTGCTCTCCAGCTGCTCATGCTGTCCCTCTGCCAGATATGACTGTCCCTGTGAATCTGGCAGAAGTGTGTCTGTCCTAGAGCCCCAAGCACTGGAGCTGACATTTGTTCTGATGCAAAAGAAATCTTCACACATTTTCTACCAAAGATGTAACAACCTTCAGAGAAGGAGCACAGCAGAGCATGGACACTGTCACAATGAAGGTGACATTCCCCTGCTCACCTCCTGCTGAACAGCTCCAGGTCACGTGGAGGGGACCTTACTGAACTGCCCTTTCACTGACAGGAGAAAAATACCCCACACTGCCATGTCCCACAGGTTTTCCAGTATTTTGCATAATTAATAGGTTTATCTGCATGCACTGGTGAGCTTGAATTCCTTTATGTCATGGAAATTTCATGGATTTTGAAGAACCTTGTAGGTCCCTTCCAGCTCAGGATATTCTGTGATTCTATCACCTGCCAGGTTTGTTTCCCAGAACCATAACAGAATTATAGAATGGTTTGAATTAGAAGGGACCTAGAAGATCATCCTGCCATGGGCAGGGACACCTTCCACTGTCCCAGGTTGCTCCAAGCCCCATCCAACCTGGCCTTGGACACTTCCAGGGATCCAGGAGCAGCCACAGCTTCTCTGGGCTCCCTGTGCCAGGGACTCTCCACCCTAACACAGAAGGATTCCTTCCCAATATCCCATCTATCCCCAACCTCTGGCATTGGGAGCCCATTCCCCCCTGTCCTGTCCCTCCATCCCTTGCCCCCAGTCCCTCTCCAGCTCTCCTGGAGCCCCTTTAGGCCCTGCAAGGGGCTCTGAGCTCTCCCTGGAGCCTTCTCCTCTCCAGGTGAACACCACCAGCTCTCCCAGCCTGGCCCCCGAGAGGCTCCAGCCCTTGGATTTTCTCTGGATTTGCTCCAGCAGCTCCACATCCCTCTGATGCTGGTCCCAGGTCTGGAGCAGCTCTGCAGGTGTGGTCTCACCTGAGCAGGGCACAGAGGATCTTTTCAAAGTGACAGCAGTTAAACATTTAATGAAGTATCATTAAATAATTTCCCTTTCAAGGTTCCAAACAGGATTTTTCTGTGAGCTCTCCTGGAAGGGAGAGCAGGGGGATGGAGCTCCCCCATCCCTGAGCAGCTGCTTTTCAGAACTGACCTTCAAAATAGAGCAAAGCAAGAAGGTTTCTGCCTCCACCACAGGGCAAGTACAGGATTAGTTTGTATTTCTGTGTCCTTCTTTTTTCCTTGCCCAAGACAGAAACCCAGAACACACTGGGAGGGGGAAAAGTTTTAGAATAGTCTGCCTGCCCTTCACTGATTTTCATGTTTGGTGGAGTATTTTTATAAAATGAATGTGTATCTTTCCCAAGTTGCCACTTTGCTGTCAGATCTCCCAAAAGCCTATTCATGGCATAGTACAGGTGATGCCAAGTAAGTTCTCCAAAATCCTCCTCCCACCAACATTTCAGGGCTCATGAAGTCATAGCAGCTACCTCAACTTCCACCCAGCCAGATCTGCCTGGGAGCCCATCTGTCACAACTCCAGCTAAAATTGTATGAGTGGCTCTTTAGAGAAAACAACACTGAATGGGAGAGGTTGTATCATTAACAATCTCATTTTTTAACAGATATGGCAAGAGTTTGGGCAAGGCCATGGGGAAAGTGGAACAGAAGTTCCAAAATGCCTAAATATTTTCATATTGATTCTCACAACAGGTAACTCCTGTGAAATGCACCCAGTCCTCATGGATACACACTGTTAACCACTCCCTACCAAAACCTCCTGATACTACTGCAGAATTCAGGCTTTATTTGATTTTATTTCCATGTATTTATCTTTTTCCCTTAGAACTCAAAGGTTACTTCATACACTACAAAACACCTTCAAGTAATTACAGGCATCTGACTGCACTGGGGTCTCAGCATGCCTTCACACTGGAGTCTTGAAAACACTTGTTCTCTGAGGGCTTTTATTCTTTAGGTTTTGCAGAATTATTTATTGCCTGGAGTTTTTCTTAACTGATTAGCTGACAAAACTATATTGTACAGAAAAACAAAAAAATACCACTTCTGTTTTCACCTATTTACTTTTAAAATAAAACACATTAAACTTTAATAAAGGTATTTATTACTGCAATTCTACTCTTAAAATTGCAAAAGCTAAACCAGAAATCCTTCAGAAGAATCTCAACACCTCTAATGCTTTATATTCTGGCCCTGCAGGTTTGCTTATGTTAATTGCAGAAGGTTTTAGGGGAGGGTTTAGTTAAATAATTTTTTTTAAATATTTTTTTTTTAAAGAAAGAAGTTTAAGACAGCAGGATTTTGTAATACTAAGAGGAAGAAATGTTGATCTTATATACCCTCACTTCAGGAATAAGTAGTGCTATTGCAATGACTTTTTCCAGCCTTTCTCTCATTGCATGGTTTATTAACTGACATAAAATTCATCTCTCCAGTACTTTCCTGCTGACATTAGACTCAGTCATAGGAGACTCTTTTCTTGCTTTTATCCACCTTCTAGACAAGAAAGACTCCTGGTAGTAGCCAAAAAAACCTAATGGAAAGCTCTTCACTTGGTTAGTTGTGGCACCTGAGCATCAGGTAAAATATCACCTTCTGTGTTTCTGCACTGAATAAAAGCCCAGCACAACATCTGAGCTGGGCTGGAACAAAGCTGGAACATCCAGACAGTGAAATACACCAGGATACAAAGGTGCAGATCTTCTGCTTGGGTGCATAAATCCTGTTTCTCAAACTGGCTGACTCACACCCAACAAAGAACCCTTGGGTAAAGTCCATCTGCATAATCCCAAGTTATACAGACAGGAGCCTGGAGGAGAAAAAAGCCAAATTAACTTTTTACAATGTAAGAGGAACCAGTGTTATTCTTGCATTAAATCACAACAGCCCTCTTTTTATGATGGGTGAATTATTTGACAACTCAAGTAAAAATGGAAATGTTAAGGATATTATGTAGTACAGGTGTGAATATATCTGTATCTCTAGATCTATGTATATATCTATATATATTTGTATATATCTATATATATATCTCTGTGTCTGTATATATCTCTGTATATATGCATATATACAGAGATATTTATAGATAGATACAGATATATATAGATATGTAAAAAAGTGTGAAATCATGCTGAAAACTCAGATTTCCAAACAATGTTTCACCATTCACTCCTCCTGTAATGTCAAAGAAAAAAAATATAACCCAAAGCCCTAGAGAAATGTTAGGAATAATTGGAGTTTAATACCACCAAAAGGTGAGGAAATGATCTGATTTCTTTGATACGTCCATGTCTGCAGATTCACTCTGCAAGAACATTTTTCCTCCTCTCCTTTGCCCACATTCCCCTTTCCTGGTGCTTCCCCCCTGTAGGAATCCCAGCTTGGATGGATTGCCAGAGCCCCAGAGAGGGAGGGAGGCTGCCCACGCCCTTCCACCAGGACAGGCTAAGTGGGCTCTCAGGTAAAATGAAAATGGCAACAGTTTATGAGCAACACCCCAGCACACCATGGAGAGAAGCAAGTTCTCTTAAGCTTTATATAAACCAGAGGAGTGAATTGAGATTTTAACATGAAAGGCAATTTCCCAAGAAAACTGAAACAATTCTGTGAGTGGCTGGAGGGAGGAAATAGTCTGCATAGAGGATTAAAAGACTGACAAATATTCCTGAGGAATCTGAAGATGGACAGCAGTAGAGAAATGCTCAGTGCTGTTCAAAGGGGTCAGTCATTTCCAAACCAGTAAATATGACAATCAGGTATTAGGTTAGAGACTTTATTTGCTTTATAACTACTTTGAGTGGTTTCATAAAAACTTTTCCTACAACACAAAGGCATTCAGAGATTGAAGCCCAAACCTCACCCCCGTTCCCTTTACACCCTCATCTGCCATCACAGAGCTCTTCCCACTTCAGCTGGATGTGGAGAGGAGGAAAGAAGCCACGAGGAAGGAGGAAGGTCTCTTCAGCATCTCTCTACAACTCAACTTCCCACCTGCACTCCTGAACTTTCCCCTAAAACTTATTCCATTCCCTAGAATTAAGGAATCTTTTCTCCTTTTTGTCCAAGGAGGCAGAATCTGATCTGCAAAGTACTTAATTATGGCATTTAATAATCTGGTTTTCCCGAACACAGAGCGAAAACAGATTAGACACCAATACTTTTTTAACCTTGATTATGAAGGGAAAAATATAAATGCATTCAAAATGATAAGTTTTGACTGAGGGGGAAATAAGCATTACAAATCATGTCTTCTAATGTTTTGGTGCAGCATTTCAGCCATCTGCAAACCACCTCATAGCCTCAGACTAATCTGACTTTCTAACTCGCTGCAGGTTGACATCTATTGACGTCAGACTTTAAAAACGCTTCAATCGCCATCTCTATAATCCTCATAACTAAAATGTCTTTGTTCTGTTTTATGATCAAACATTCCTGAAAACAGAGCCACCAGTCCCAGCAAGCACTCGGGATGCTCAGAGGTGAGTTAAGGCACAATAAAAAGCTCAGTAATCTCCCAAATCTCCTCGGAGAACACGTTTGTTTATCACTGTGCCTGCAGACTCACGCTGCAAATGTACTGGCAACCATTCCTAGCAGACATGAATATCATTTGAAAAGTTTAAAGATGCACAGAAAAAGCAATCAACAGCCTCAATAAGAAATCTCAGGGAAAAAGTAAAATGATTTGGTAAACATGAATGATTGATAAGTTCTTCAGTGGGGAAAAAAAAAGGTAGAAATCAAGAAGCAGTGACCTTTTGTACCCATCCTTCAAGTAGCAGGTTTTAGAAACTTTTGTATTGCCCATAAAATTAGCTAGAAGATAAATCTCACTATGGTGATTTGCTCTTTATAAGTCCAAAGCCACTGTTCTGAATTCTCACTGTATAATTACTTCAATATAGATAAAGCATGAGTCATCTGTTCTACTCTAACCTTTGCATTTAAATTTGAATTTTATTCCTGCTTATCTTTTTTCCTAAATTGATATTACTGTCTACTATGTTTATTAAAAACAACTTAAAGCCACAGTGCATGTCAAACTCTTCACTGAGGCACCATTTGTTGTGTTATTTTAATTAACATGTCTCATGGAGATTACAATTCTAATCATTTCCATTAAACTATGTCAAAGTTTTCTTACTCTTATATGTCAGATTTTGTTTCCTGTTTCAAGTTATGCCTTCATAACCCAGGAGGCTTTTAGTAAATGCTCTGTATACCCAGGGATGAAACTCAGAGGCACTGTCCTGTTTCTGTGGTAACAGCAGAACCATGGTTGATTAGGCAGTGTCCTTAGCAGGTTCCCAAATTTGCCCCCTCTGGATCTCTTCCTCCTTTCCTATCCTCAGTGAGACAAAATTCCTAAAACCCAGGAAACACATTCCCAGGATGAGATCAGCCAGAATCCCCCTCTCTCATTAAGAAGCAGGTCCTGAGGCAGCACTGAGGTTGGAGGGAAATGAAAAAGCAAGCCCACCACATCCAGGCTGAGAAGAGTTTAAGGTTAAACACTTGCTTGTCTCCACACATCTGCCCACAACAACCCTTCTAAGGCACACTGGGGGAGCCAGCTGGATCTCAGTGTTTTCCCACGGCTGCAGGGTGAGCTTCTACCTCCAAAGGAAAGGTTTAGCTCATACCTCGTTTGGGGGAACTTCTTCTCAGGTTTGGCCCCAGGTATGTAAGAGCTGCTCTAAGCCACTGAAGCAGGAAATAAAAACTCCCTTCTTTAGGCTTAAGGGGTTGTAATTACTTCTAAAGATTTCCTTTTTAACCCTCTGTCTCCCTTTTTGGTGGTCCAAGCCTGAGATCTGTTTTTCCTTGGCCATTATGGACCTGCAGAGTGACACCTTCTGCTAGTCTGAGTAAACACCAGGACAGCACTCCTGCAGCATCTTCTGTGGATTCCCCTCCTTCTCCAGGGCTCTTTTCCTCAGCCAGTGGCCAGGAGCTGCCGGGAAGGCTCAGTGCCCATCAGAGCTGTCAGGGTGCCCTGCAGGGAGCTGACTCTGGAGGGTTCACAGATCTCTTGCAGAGAGAGCAGACAGACCTGTCAGTCACAAAGACTCCCACACACCACACTGAGACACCACAGCAACACCTTTTTTCTTTTTTTTGAAATAAAAAGAAACATTAAGAAATGCCCCTTTTCTTAATTAAAGGATGAGTGGTCCATTTGCTACCATCAAGATACTTTCAGAGTCTGAAAGATGATGTGAGTTTTTCAGCTCTTAGTTTTTGGACAGCAGGCTGTACTGGCATGTACAGATTCACTACTGCCAAATAAATTCAACACTGCTGTCCACTTGTTCCTCTGGAAATCCAAACAAAATTAATTGACTTTGGATTGCCTTCCTTATCAACTTATATATAAAAAAAATTAAGATAAAAGTTTGGTAGTATAGTCTTTAAGATGTATCATGTAAATAATCTGCCACTAAAAGCAGATCTTTGTCTGCAGATTTTAATTTGTGGCTTGATTGCAAGTAAAAATCAGAATCTTTGAATGGAAGAGATTGAAGCCTTAATTATGAAAAAAGAAAAAGAGTCTTTATACAAAGCTCAAGTGCCCTGCCTCTGCTTTAGTTCCACAATGCATGACTACAAGAAAAAATCAGTTATTGTGCCTCTATCTGTACCCTTCAAATATGTTTAACAAACTCCTTTAATATTACTCATCTCTTCATTCTTACTTAAAAGCAAGGTGTATTTCTGCCATCTTAATCACTTCTCACAGTTCTTTGCTCCAAGTCCTACAATCCTTTTTATCGTTCATTGAATTTTCTTACATATTTTGATCTGAATTACCTCAGTCCCACCAGAATTTTCAGGATGTTAGGTAAGTTTTCACAATTATCTGCCTGTGCCATAACTCTTTGCACAGCTCTCTATACCACAGTGGGTCTAACCTGCAGAAATCAATAGCAGAGAACTCCCTGAGTTTCACCTGAGGAGAGTGTCACTGTTGCTTTATTCTGCAGTTTATAACACACCCATGGATTTTTTTTTTCCACTCCTTTCCTCTAAACTGTTTTTTTTTTGTTGTTGTTTTGGATGTCAGAGTCCCTCAGTGCATGTTCAGAACGCCTATTTTGAACAGAGAGCCCACCCAGGAAGGAGGAGTTGCAGGAGCTCTTTAGCCTAAAAACTTACAAGCAGACAGAAAAAAAATCAGTTCCAATCCACCAGCTTTTCTTCAGCTGATGCTCCTCTAACATTCACATTTGTTCACACACCACTCCAGTCCCTGAGCAAGACATTTGCAAACTTAGGAGGCTTTCCCCAAGTGCAAGGCTCTACTTCACCCCCTCTACTTAAACCCCTCCACACCAAGGAGGAAAGAAAAAGTGAAAAAAGAGTTTTCTGTGTGGTTACACATCCCATAGATCAGTGCTGGCCCTGTTAGAAACTGCAGCCTGGCTCATGTGTACGGAGCGAGAGTGAGCTCTGAGCCCGAACACTTCCCGTCCCCAGCTGCAGAGGTTTCCCCACTGGAACAGCCTGAGCTCACTGCGTGTTCAAGGCTGGAGTGACACCAAACAGGGCTGGAGGAAGGGCTTCCCCTGCCTCAGACCCTGCCATGGCCCTCAGGAGAGCACAGCCCAAAGGCTTGGACACGCTGGAGGCAGCTGGTGAAGGTGGGAGGGAGCTCTTGGAATGGTGCTGTAGGAAGGTTGGAGGTCAGGCAGAGCCACAGCTCTGCCATCCTCACTTGCCCCAAGCTCCACTGGACAGAGGAACCCAGGCAGAAAGGACAAGGAGCACAAAATCAGACAAAATGCTTTTATTGTCTGAAAGTCACCACAAAGCCTGGCCTCACTGGGGTCTCCCTGGCAGAGGGCACTCGAGCAAGAGGAAAAGGAAGCACTTAAAATGTGCCCTGAGATCTGTCCTGGGAACTGGGTCGTTCAAATGTCATTTAAGAGTTCCTAACATCCCTTTCCAACCCTTGTGGGTGAGTATTTCTCAGGTGAAGAGTTCTCCTCTGCCTAAATTAGACTCTGGATTTAGAAACACACCCTGCCTCCTACCTCACCATCGAACTCCTGAGCACAGCTTGGCCAAAAGCCGATGGAGTGAGGGAGTGTTTAAAGCACTTCATGGAATTGTGACAGCTTCCCCAGAATAACCTCTTCACTAATTGGGGAGAGACAGAATCAGTTTTTCTAAGAACTGAACTGTCCCAAATTTAGCCCAGATTTTGCTACAGCACAGTGTAAAGAAAGAATTCACCTTTAACCAACAACTAAATCTTACATTCAGAAGAGGTTAAGGTAGAAAAAAAAGAGGAGGGGAAAAAAAAAGAAAAACACAAAAACTCCTAAACAAACCAACAAACAAAAAGCAGCTTTCAATTCTAAGCATTTAAGACAAAACCCAAAGGAGACATAAAGCAAACACTGCAAAGGCTTCTGTTTAAAATCCATTTCCAGAAGAGCAGAATGGGGACAGAGGAGAGGGAAAAGCTGAGGAAGAATTCACCCAGGCCAATTCTTTTCTGTCCTTACCCCTCATTTTAGCCTTCAGTGAATTTGCCCACATAGTCTTTACCAAATCTCGGGAAGTGGCAGAACTCTAACACAGTAGGACTCACAAATAAGAAAAAAAAAATTTGATTTCTTTTGTGTGTCTCTTCCAATCCTGAAGCATTTTCCAGATTGATGGCACTGACCTGCACTCCAAAGGCACACACAGATTTTGGTACCATTTCAGTACCAAATTCTCACAAAGGAGAGTTAGAACACTTTGCTGACAGTGGCAGAGTTTGGCAGAGCCCTGTAATTAATGTCTTGTTGCTTTTCCCTTTTGTCAAAGTAGTCAAAATAATGTCATATGAAATGATTTATTTTTGTTTGTTTGGCAGCTCTCCAGCATTTCAATAGCAGGGAAGCTGCTGTGCTCAGTGTTGATTTGTCCCAGCACATTATATTTGTACAATTTCAACTCTGTAGTACACAGCCAGGCAAGGGAATAACACAAAGTTTTTTAATATTCTGCCTTTGCAACAAGCAAACAACCCAGAAGAGTGTATTTCAATTTTTGCCTGGGGATTAACATACAAATGTTCTGAAAATTAGGGATATAATTATGTGAAGTCAATTACAATTTTCAATTACTTACTTCCTAAGGCTTTATGCTCAGCAATGTTGGACATTCTGGGCTTGTAGCTCCTCTCAGTCCTGTTTATCATCTACCAACAAAGAAACACCACAGCCAAATAACTCAAAATAAAAGGGTTTTAAGTATTTTGCAGGTAAGAAGAACTGAACAGAGTTGTGTCTCAGCTTCATGAAGTATCTCGGGTGGTCTCAGGGCTCCTGACCTCTCAGAGCTTTTGTTATGTTGGTGACAGCAACAGAGAGCTGAGGACACAGATGTGTTTTTTTAGGGTTTAATTGCAATACACAATAAAGCTACTGATTAATAAAGGCAATATGGGCGAGTGTGTGTGAGCCTTTCTCAAATCTTATTCACAGTTTATAAGCAATAAAGAAGTGAGAGTCAATTAACTGCACCGAGTGTAATCGCAAGCCCATGAATTCTTTTTACTGTATTGAGTTACAGCTTTGCATACTAATGGATCATATTCATTGCACTTTTTTTCCCTGGAAGTTTCCTCTGCAATGTGGTAATTACATAAATTGCAGCTTTTTTTTTTTTTTTTTTTTCTTTTTTTTTTTTTTTTTTTTGGTTTTTTGGGAAAAAAAAAAAAATGT
>VZRX01011943.1:11742-79497 GCA_013398075.1 Notiomystis cincta
AAATAATGTAATTTTTTTACATTTTGAGTTGACAGTAGTTGTCTGTTTTAAATATTAAAACTCTGCCAAATTCACTCCTACTAAACTGTACTTTGATCATCACAAACCGGTTTTATTAAAATAATTTAAAAAAAATATTCTGTGCTTTAACTTTTTTAATGTTTCCACTCTAATGCTAAAAAAATGTTATTATATCTATTTAATGATATTTATTTTTAGTTGGAAAACATAAAAAAATTAAAATTTTAATTTTAAAANCTCGCTGATGGTTTGTTTTCCTGAGAGCAGCCCTGAACTTTGAACAAGATACCGGGACAGATAAGTTCCCAGTTCAGCCGGGTGATTAATTGGGTGGGTGTATTTATGTATATTGGGTGGGTGTTCAGCTGGCAGCATTAACCATTTCTGACCCTGAGCCAAGCAATCAGGGAAAAGGGTTTGTTCTCACACACACGAGCGCTCCAAGCTGTTAAAGCCTAATTGCACAGGCCCTGGGCAGTGCTTAAACATGTCTTATTTTTAAAATAGCCAGCTCTCCAATCAGTGTTTTGCCATTATTATAACATTCCCAGAGTGCACAACAGCGCTGTTTTGATCGTCCTGTGCAAAGGCTTGGCTGTACCTTGGCTGTTATGGAAGTGGGCACCGCTCAGTGATCCCAAGTGGAGCTCAAGGGGCTCTGTGTGTTCCTGGCACCAATGTAAACCACGTCTGTCTGTCTGTCTGCCTCGGGCTGGGGAGCGAGGGGGTGCGATGTGTGAATTCACAGCCGGCAAAGGCACCCCTGAGCTACTTTGTCGCGCTGTCAGTGCCTTCGCGGGTGTTGTGCATATTAAATGGCTGGCAGGCCCCTGGCTGCGTGTCCCCAGCCTCTCCAGGGGCAGGTTGTGGCCAGGTGGCCTGGGAAAAGAGGCAACTTTGCAAGTAGTGGCAGTATTTGGTCTTAGCACAAATATAATTGAGAGAAACCAACACAGGTTTTCCAGTCTGAAAGACCTTGCACAGGTTATGGTGGTTTTTTTGTAGCTAAATACACTATTTTTGTCTAGAAGCCCACTCTTGCTTTGGAGCCTTTAGCATTTGTCTTCTGGTAGAAGGAATCACTACTTGCTTTACACTGGTTTTTGCTCTTATTTTACATTCACTGCACCCATGCTGTCTGGCATGGCTGGACACTGATCCTTTGGTTTCCTCCCCAGGGAAGGTGCCAGGCTCAGCCATAACATCTCACCTGCCTGATGCTGTGTCACAAACAGCATGGGAGCCTCACATAAAGTTTATTAGTTGAGTCACAAGGTGCAGAAGGGACCCCTTTGCTTTCTGAACCCCTCAGAGAGGAGCCAGGTGTGGCTGAATCCAATCTTAGCCCCAGACTTAGTCAACAGTTTATGTCTAAAGGATTATCCAGGTGTAATTGAACCTTTGTACAGTTTTGTCCTGCAGAATCAAGGATGGCAAACCAGATGTATTTAATTTATTGAATCATTGTCATTTATAATGATAATGATTAGACAAAAATTTCTTAACCAGAATTATTTACTCCAAAGGGTAGAAGCTATAACTACTAGTATCGTCTAATGCATTTTTAAAAAAAATATTGAGGCAATTGTAGGAAAGCTATAAAAAACAATAGGCAGAGATTGATGTTACAGGGTCATAGCAAAGACTGTGGGCAAATCTGTTTTGCTCAGCCTTGAGGAGTAACCTTGGGGGGCACCTCCAGCCCAAGGAGGGATCTCCACATACACTCCAAGAAGGGGGATGTCAGAAGGCCCTGCCATTGAAGACTCTGACTGGTCAGTCAGGTGTCCCCAGGCCAGCTGTGCCAGCTCAGCAGCTTTAGATAAGTTATCAGTGGTATCACTTTTTCATTCTTTAACAGGCACTTTACCAGGCCAGCTACATCTTCACCTTGCTCTCAGGATATTTAAATTTGGATCTGATGAGTCAGTCTGCTTTCAGTATTATTCAACACCAAAAGTAGCATGGATAGCTTTGCAAACAGGGCCTTGTTCAAGCTGGTTTACCCCATTCTAGGCAGAGTATCCTGTTGGACATCAGCTGAGCACATTCAAAATTTGATTCTAACTGAAGTATTTATTCTTATCCTCCCTCTCCCAGCAAGTTTCTATATAAGTGAGAACAAAAGACAGCATTTAATTTTAATTTTTTAATAATCTAAATCAGATTTCAGAATTTAAAGTACTGTTATTCCCCTTCAAACTGCCATCATTTGTTCTTTTCTGAAATGTCAAAAAGTACTGTTCATCAAATGAACACATGATGAGTGAGAATCTGTTGCACAAATAAGTTTGTAGCTATGCTGTCTCGAATATTTGGTAGGCCAAAAAATAGATACATTGAGGGCTGAAATATTTGCTGTTGACTGAAGAATACTGTAGGAGGCAGTTGGAGTCCTGCTGGGAGTGGATCTCCTGCTGTAAAAGCATCAACTTTTGCATAGATGAGCAGGAGGATGATGGAAGGGGGGAGTGAGAAAAAGTAAAAATCTCCAAAAAATTAACAGTGTACTTTAATGTGGGAGTTGCAGAAGAGAGAGGGAAAAATCCAGGAGGTTGCCTTTCCTCTTTGGTCTGCTGGCTAACTGGTCAGAATCTGTGTAGCTCTGAGCCAGCTGGAGGAGGTAATGCTGCTTGTTGTGTCCCCAGCAGGAATTTGGGGAGGTGGACCAACTTTACTCATTCTGTTTATGGAATAGCTTTTTCTAATAAGGGGGTTTTTAGATGTAATGGTCATGGGTAATTCTCCTTTGGGTTCATATTCTGGCATTGAGACTCAGTCAAAGTGTTTTGTTTAATGTTGTAAGGTACCGAGTGTAGGAATGTGCTTCTAAGGTTATCAAAATATTCAGTTGCACAGGAGTTTTCTTTCCACCTCTGAACTCTGGATCTTTTCCTTGGAATTACAAGTAGAATGCTGTCCACCAAAAGCCTTGTTTCTGGAACTGACCTAGTTTTACAGTGGTTCAGACACTAAGTTATAAATGGAGAAATGATGCTTCTCTCAGCCAACTCAAAACCCAAGTCTTGCATGTAAAGAGGATCAGGATTATCCCAGAACTGCTGCCTCCTTTGATGAAGGAGAGAAAGAGAATGGATAACACACACATGCTAACGTTTGTGAGGGAGGATTGAAAAGTGAGATCTGCATGCTGCTAGCTGATAATTAAACTGTTAAAAATGCCCTTTGCAAGCTATTTCTCTGAGGTGCATTACCTGTCTTGATCCAATGCATTAATTCTTGGAAGAAAATGAGAACAGGCTTGCAAATGCACCTGAAAGTATAAAGACTGCAAGCTTGAGCTGGGGCATTGCTTGTCTCAACAGCAGTGTGACTGTTTTGGTTTAATTTTTGGCTATTATGGGCCATCAAGCATCTATGAAAAATGACAGCTAATAACTTGTGTGCTCTCTCCACACTTTGAATGTCAGTAAATGTAATGACTTCTTGAAAATAAGTTCTGTGTTGACTGAAGATTCTCCTCAGACTAATGCAGTTCTTGGCAAACTTGGTTTTAGTAAGGTAAGTAATTTGTGCATATGTGGAGTTTGTTTTTCACCTGGATGTACAAGCTTTAATTCTATGCAACCACTTTTTAAGGTACTTTCTTGATCTTCGATTATGTTGTGGGTTATATTCTCTTAAGCTCTTTTTAAGAACTGTTGGCTTTCCTAAAGAAAATGCTTATTTGGTGTGAGCAAGTCTTGCTGCACTTCACGCTTCAGTAAAATTATGGAAACACTGTTTTGGGATTTTTTAACACTCAGGAAATACTACAAGAAGGTAATGTACAGAATGCTGAATTCTTTTCCTTCATCCAGTATATAAGTTATCTTTAACAAGAGAGCAATTTTTTTTTAAGAGAAGTGGCTCTTTGCTCCATTTCAAGAAGTGAAAAAGATCTTTTAAAAACCTGCAATATTGAATATGCTGGACAAGTACTCTTGAGAAGACAACAAGGACATATTTAGTGGCAGTTCTATGACAAGCATAAAAAAGGGTGATGGCAACTTTTAGTTTTGTGTGTGGACTACTGGTGGTTTTGCCTATTGCAAACTAAGCCAAAATTAAAAGATGTGTCTGAGCTTTTTGTGTGTGTAGGTAAATGACTTTCTACATTCTTCTTGGAAAAGGAAGAAAGCAAACCCCACACGTTTATTTTGTGATTGGACTGTCCTTTGTCATGGGTATTAAGATGTCACTGTCAATAAAATGTTGTGGCAACACATTAAGAGAAAAGCCTTGTGAGGGCTGTGTAATGTGTTGGTGCTTTTCTAGTCACAAAACTTTCTTTGGTCTATTGTTTTTAGATTAGAGGATTATGTTTTTGAAGCATTAGCATACATTTTTTTTGAGAGATAAGATATCAAATGCATTACTTTCTTTTTCATAATTCTGTTGGGATAATTATAGGAAAGTGTATAAATAAAATCTGTATTCCATTCCAGAAATACCAGTTTGAGGTATGCTTATATTTTCATAATGGCATTCTTGAATGCTTTTTCCTAATTTCCAAATTCCTAATTTCCTTAATTTCCAAATTGATGGTGGCTGTTTTCGTGAAGACAAATGTTGGTACAGCAGGAGATCAACATTGAATAGGCAGGAACTGTTTTATTAAAGTTTTTAATTGTATGTCAGTTTTACATACAAAACAATAGAAATAAATCAATCTTTCTCTTTTTGAAACCTACTATGTGAATGTATTTTAAAACAGTGAATATATATATATGTGGGACACAAATTCAAGTGACCTGTAATTAAAAAAATTTGTAATGAAAAGACTGGCCAAGTGCTGTTCATATCTCTTGATAAAGAGATTCACAAGTGGTAGTTAATGTTGGTAAGAAATGTAATTTAATTTCAAAACTTCTGTCTGATGAAAACAGTAGGCTTTGTGTGACAGGTTAGCACTGATGGAAATGACCCCAAAGAGCTGCTAAGCAGCACTAGGACACTGATACAGAGGGCTAGTAGTTCCTATTTAAAATGTTAATGTATAGACAGGCTGTTGGCATGGAAATATTAGAATACATTGCTGGTCATGAGGAAAGTCTTTTATATTGCACCTTAATTGTAGCCTTTAGAGAAAAAAAATTGCCAGGAGAGGTCTGGTTTTTTACTTAAAGTTTTGTCACTAAGATTTTAGACAGATGCCAGTGTAAGAGATTTCTCTCAGTTCCTTCCTCTGAAGGGCACCTGGCCTTAGTAAGGAAGATCCTGATCTCTGCTAGATGCTTATATTCTGGCAGCTGTCAGTGCACATTTCTGTAGGAGGTTTGCATAATCTCTGCTGATTTGTATGTTCTCTATTAAGCAGTATCAGGTGACTGTGGAAAGTCTTAAATTCTGAGTAGACCAAACACATTTAAACTTGCAATATCCAAGTGTTGATGAGAAGTACAAGCTCTGGGCATTGCAGATACCAGCTGATCTGAACTTAAACATGTGTGACCAGGTGAGTAACAAATTTTAAAATGTTTAGATGATAGGATGTGTAGCAGATGCTTATAAACACCAGCACAGTGTTCCCTGGAGGAGCTCTCTGTTTAACTGAAAGCAGGGCAGGCTGGGAAGGACTGACTGATCTGTTGCCATGAACATATTCTAGAAATTAAATGGTTTTGTCAAAAATGGTTCAGGTTGTGCTGAGGAAGTGATTTTTAGAGTATGATTTGCCTCGGGTCTATTTCTGTCTGACCCAAGTTCTTCCTGGTGCCGAGGAAACAAAATACCTCTGCTTCTTTTCTGAGGAAAGAAATACCTCCCTTGGTCACAGAACCTGCAACAAATTCACTTGCACCTGCCTGAATGCCTGGGTGCCGTGCAAACTTTTGGTCAAAAGAGAGAATAGCAGGTGTGAGTAGGAACCCTGTGGTCCCTGGCCAGCACTGAACATGAAAGGCTCAGGAGCTGATGCCAACAGGACTTGAAAAAGCTTTGAGCCCTTCTGAGGTGCACTGGAGACTCTTGGACAATGTCAGTCTCCCTTTCTGGGACACCTTTCCCAGTCCTGGTAGCATTCCTCTGGCACTGCCCGTGCTGCACTAGCCCGTGGGTTGGGAGCAGAGGCTGACAGAGCAGGAGGCAGGAAGCTTCTGTCCAGCTTGCCTTGTCTATCCATCTGTGATACAGAAGAGGTTCCAGAGCCCTTGTGCATGGCCTCATCCCTATGGTCCTATTGACATTGCTAAATGTAATTACTTAAAACAGATGATTATCTGTTGTCAGTTCTCTGGAGTTTTTTGTTGGCTTTTTCTTTTGATTTTTTTTTTTAGTGTTTAATGGTTTTTATTGCTTGAGCTACCTTTTTATTTGCTTGCTCTGTGTAGCTTTCCAGGCCCTACATCCTCCACTCTTAGTTTTCAACAAAACAGTTTTGTTCTCAGAAGTGAGAGGGCAATAAGAGGAAAACCCTGTTAATAAAAGATTAATTTCTCCCAGATATCCTGAAAATGTCCTAAGTGCATTCCCCAGTCTTTCAAAACCTTTTCTCTTTGATATTATGATGAAACTGATGGCTGCCAATTCTGGCCTTTCCCAATTTCTAAATGAATAGTTTCAGTAAACACTCTGACTGAGTAGCTGCCGGCTCAGGGAATCAGAATTTTACTGGAAACCATTTATTTGGCCCAAAGTAAGACAGTGGAACGTCACAGGACACTCGGTATAAGTGATCTGATCAGCTTAGTTGCTGGAATGGGGGTATCTAAGAAGATGGGAGTGAGTATCTAAAACATAAATTTTAATTTAATTTAATTTAATTTAATTTAATTTAAACATGCAGTCTTTTCAGCAGCAGGTAGTACTGGTACTCAATGGAAAGAAAATACATGTGAGTGTGTGTGCATGCTGTGATGGTGGGAATTAGGACATTAATCTACAGAAAACTGTTCATTAGTAGTGCTGTTGGTTGCAGAGCTTGCTCTAGAGCCTGCTCTTCCTCATTTGATTTCCAGTGAACAGATTCCTCTTATGTATCTTAATGCAAGGTTTTGAAAAGGAGGCAGGGGTAGCAGCTTGTAAGTAGAGGAGAAGATGCCAAAAAGCTTTGTTTAAAGAGAAGGTTACAGGACATGAGGCCTCTAAGCAGATTTTGCAGTGATGATTGTTTTAGCATCTGTGCAATTCCCATGGACCTGTCCTTGAGGCTTTCTGTAGCCATCCCCTCTTCCTCCATCTCTATTAAAAGCTCACTGGACACAAATACGGGTTGTAAGAGCATACTTGCCTACCAGGGCAGACATATTATGGTGATTTAGCCGTGTGGGCATGTAGCAATGTGTGCTTATATGAAATAAAGCCAGCTATCACAGTCTGAAGCGAGCTTTAGGGGATAACGGTTCCTCTGCAACTTGCAATTACACTGACAAGAGGTGCTGCTAAGTTGGCAGATACAGCTGTTGTCAGAAATCTTTTTAAGGAGACTCGTCCTGCAGTTGCGAGGATTGCCATGGCAACAGGCTGCTGAGGAAAATGCTTGTGGGTGGGAAAAACGGTACTTGGCATTCAGAAAGTTGGGATGGTGTAAGAAGTAAAATGTTCTCCAAAAAAACTTGTTTAGGATTTGCTAATGTTCCATAATTTGAGCTTTTGGAACACGTTAATGAATCACCTGAGGGCACACTCTTCCACATAGCAGCACAGTATCCAATTGTGGTTTAAAGTTAGATCATTTAGGCAAGTCTGTGCTGTTAACAAACACTGATATAAAATGAGGTGCTCTTCAAAATAGTCTAAATTTATAGTTAAATGCCTCATACTGAAATATTTTGATACTCTGATCTGCCCTGTTTTTTGAGTTACAGTTGAGCTGTGAATCTGATTTCAAAAAAGGAAGATAGTTTCTTGGTTTTTTTGGCACACAGTATTGAGATACTTTAATGTACAAAGCTGCCCTGACTGGCCTGAGCAGGCAGCAGCCAGCAGATTCCCTGTTCCACTTCTGCATGTTTTGCACATCACAGGCACTTTTGGAGTAGCACACCTGAGAAGGAAACAAGCTGGGATGTAACCAAAGCCATGCAGGTGAGGATGGAGTTGCTGTGGGCTGTACTGGAGCTTTGGCATCACCACAGTACTCAGAGACAGATGGCTTCACAGCACTCTTTCTTCTTACACAAACAACTTTTAGGGTGGAGATCTCGAACACTAACCCTAACGTGCTTTGGCTTATTTAGCAGGTGGGAGGTTTGAGCTACAATGGACCTTGACTTTCCCAGGTCTTATAAGTGTGTATTGTAAATATAAGTGTGTATTGTAAGATATAAGTGTATTGTAAGATGGATTTTGAATAAAAAAGAGTTGAGTTAGTGACTGGGAAAACACAAAGGGTTTTCTGTAAATTATGTATTTTTTAGATTAATTTTTCTTAGTTCATCTTTTAAAAAGAAAAGATGCTAGCTTCTACCTCAGTGCCAGACACCAGATTGGCACAAAAAAGACCAGATCAGAAGTTGTCCAAAGAGAAACAAGTTCTCAGAAGGGAGAGTGCAAATCTTGTGCAGAGGCAGAAGGAACTAGAACTGAAGGTTGAAGAACTGAAATGTAAACTTCAGGTATGTGGAAATGCAAGGTGAACACTCCTCACTGTGAGTGTTTCTGACAATACTTCTGTCTTGTGGTCTCATCATACTGCAGTTGAGCTGTGGGTTGCTGCTTGGGATGCAGAAGGACTGAGCTGGCTGAGTGAACACTTGTCTTGCCCTGGTCCAGGAGATGCTGACACTGTGTGTTAGCAGGAATTTTGCAGTCCAGCTTGGACCCCAGCCCCACTTGGTGTATGTGCTGGCCTGGCATCACACTTGGTGCAGCTTCTGGTTTGTGTGTAGGAGTTCACTTTGACTATGGAATTTTGACCATGGAATCACTTTATGATGAAAAATGTGCTTTGTGTGTAAGGATGTAATCTTTGCCTTTTTTTGTTTTGTTTTATTTTGTTTTGTTTTGTTTTTCTACCCTATATAAAAGGAAGAACAGATTTCTGTGTGTTTGGCTAAAAACACAAGCATCACAGAATCACAGCAGCTGTGGAATTTTAGAGTATTTCCTTAACTGCTGCCTTATAAAAAGGATGGGTTTTTTTCTTCCTGGTATTGTCTGAGAAGCACAGTACTTATTAATAGTTGTTGGTATGGTTAAAAAGGCTGTGAATGGTTTTAAGTGCAATAAACAGCAAAAATATGAAGAGATTGTGGGAAAAGTTACATTTGCATGAATTCAGAAATATATACAAACGACAGATATGGAAGGAAAACCTGTCATTGTGTAAATTCCCAAACCTGAACTTGCACACAGCTGTTTCTTTTTCTTGCAGACTGAAACTAGACATAACCAGCTTTGCTACTTGCTTAGCTTTGCCTAGAACATCTTGTTTCTACATAAACCAGGCTGTCATTGCGTGGACCCTCCATCCACTGAAGACACAAGGTTTGTGCACTTCTATGCAAACTGAATTTCCACAAGAACATAGCTAAGAAAAAGTATTTGAATGTAAACTGTATGTTTACAATCTGATGATTTTTTTAGAAGACTGTTTTCTACAAATTTTAATTAGTATTTTGTGTTGAATGCAAGTAAATTACTTTGAAAGAAAAGGTTATGGATATTCTCTTAGATGAGAAAATATTTGCTCACTGCTAAAAACACTATGGCAGGTAATGATTTATTTGAGAAGGGTGATTTGTGGTGTTGGTGGCTTTGAGGGGTACTTAAAAAAATGTGCTATCATAAGATTTTGGATGCACATCTGAAAATACAAACGTATTTAAATCCTTCTAATTTTTTTGTTTTGTTTTGTCTGTTGGCATTCTTGGTTTTGTTTTTTGTTTTATTAACATGTAAGTGAGTCTGAAAGGCTAACAACATTTAAAGACTCTTGCAATACATAAAAGGGACTTCATAAAAACATCTCTGTGGATTGAGAACAAGAGTTTTTAAATTTAGATTGCCCCCTTGAGAGATATAGCCTGACGTGGTGTTTGGGCTTTTTTTTTGGGTCAAGAATATTTCTTATTTAATTTTAAGAATATTCCTTGTAGGAAGGTCAGGCTGGCTGTACATAGAGGGAGAGTTTTGCTGCATCACTTTGAGGTCTGGCAGTGATGGGAGTGAGGAGTTTAATGAGGCCCTGGACCTGATATCCCTGAATTAATGGGTAGGAATTTTCAGCTGGAGAAGAAAAAATTCCATGTTTTCTGGAGACTCACTAGCAAAAGGGGAGTAGTTGGAGAAATGCAGTACTGAAATGAGAGGAAGGAAATTAACCATTAACCTTTACAAAGCTGTCAAAGAAAATAAAATTATTCTCATTGGTTTGTATGTAATTCTAGGCATTTTGTCAGTGTTTTGAGGAGGGCAGCTCTGTGTGTGTTTATCTCGAGTTTTCAAAAGTCTAAACTCTGCTCTGTGTGTTAGTAGTGCTGGCTGGCTGCTGTGACTCTTGATGTATCTTTCCCTGGCTTTGTTGAAACACTGCTCCAAAAATGATAAATAATTCATAGAGAAGGAAGCATCTCAGAAAGCTTTGAACAAACCCTACATACTCCTATTAAAATAAAAACGAGAAGTTTGCCTGTTAGGATGAAAGCATCGAAAAAAGCTAGGTATGTTTTTTTCTAAGATAGGACTATTAATCATTGCCTTGCTTATCTCTTGAAGCCATGCCTGTTTTTTTCGTTTCCCAGAAGTTACATTTTCTTAATTTTCTAAGAAAAATGTAGTGTTGCATGTATGGAGAGGGAAGTATTTCCCAAAAGCATGGCTGAAACCTGATTTTTTTGGCAGCTCGTTTTGGAATTTGCATTATCTGCCTCTCAGTGCTTATCAGATGACTTTGGCTCCCTTCTGCCCCTTTACTAGAAGAGCTTTCAATTCCATCTCCAAGGAAGATGCTAATTAGGAAACACATCTTGTTGCTAGAAGTAACAGAGTAGTCAGAGTTCCTTGGGTGTTTGTATTGCTGTGAGAGGTGTATCTCTTTGGGTGGCCCAAATTACTTCTCTAGTTCTAAAAGAAGAGACAAAAGTGCAGTGGGAAGAGACTTGAAATAGAAGTGACCATCATCTCCTTTAACAAGGAAAGTGTATATTGGTATATGTGTGTGTGAAAGATGAGTTAAAAAAATACCAGGAGAGGAAATAGGAGGAAATTTCCATGTACAGCCTGGTCAATATTGAGGTATAATGAATGTGGTTTTGGTCCTTCCACATTCCTTAAAAAAAAAAAAGAAAAAGAAATGATTTAACAGCTGAATGAGACAAATTGCTGCTCCTACCTTTTGAAAGAAACGAAATTATTAATATGGCAGGTGTAATCTGAAAATCTATATGTTCAAAGGGCCTGAATAGAGTTAATTTTTAAACTGCTTGAGTTGTGGGAAAAAAAAAATCCTGTTAAAATGTTGTTTCCTTCTTACAACTTAGGCACCACAAATAAAAACAGTCATTTTGGGGACCAGTTCTCACAAGCCATAAAAGTGTTTACAGAAGTTTGTATCACTGTTCTGTGCTCCTCGGAAAAATTGCAGAAGACTCAGACAGAGTATGACTTAATGCAAAAGAGGATTCAATTATGCAGAAATGTGGTAAGTTGGAATAATTTTTCTCTTGGAAACCAGAATTTAACAGCCATTGACAAATATTTTAGTTTTCCAAGTGTAGCTGCACAGCATTAGCACAGCATGAAAACATCTGTCCTTTGCTGGATAACATGAAAGGCTGTGGTGCCTTTGCCACAACCGATGTATTTGTGGAGTTTTTCTTTTTGTGTGTGTGAAACCTGGACTTCCTGACACCCCTGCTTTTGTAAAGAAATACAAGGAAATCAGAACACAGTAAGGAAATCTCTTAATAGTTAAAACCTGCTTCAGCTGTGCAGCTTCAGTGCCTGTCTCCAAAAGCAGAGTGTCACCACTTCGTGCGTGCTCCCCTCCCGCGGGGAGGCTCGGAGGGAGCGGGCTGGGAATGTGGTGCTGTGGGAAGATGGATTTGGACAGGGGGAAGCTGCCATCTAGTGCAGCTTCTCTGGAGGCACAGAGCTGAAGGAACTCGCCTGCATGTGCTGGCAAAGGATGGGGATGTGATAAGGATGGGGGTGTGATAAGGATGGGGGTGTGATAAGGATGGGATGTGCTGCTTTGGGAAGGGGAGGGGTTCCCTGGTCTGTGGCAGGTGCCTGGAAAGGCAGGGAAGGGATGGTAGTTGTGCATCTGGGAGAATGACAACAAATACGTTGTGGCTATTTTCAGGTATAACCTGAACCACTTTAAATGTGTTTGCTTAAGAAGCTTTGCTGTTTTATACTTAATTGGACTAGAAAATAATGAGCTACAAGGAGAACCCAAGCAAATTCTGATTTTGTTGCTTGTGAAAGGAAAACATCTAGAGCATGGCATACATTTGACTGCTGTTGGAGAGAAGAAATGATTTTGTTTGCTAAATCCCAATTTCAATATCTAAACTTGATAACATTAAGGTAAGTGTTAATAAGCAGGTGCATTTTTAGTGTTGCATCCTGTATGGGGGAGTAGTGTGTAGAAGAATAGCTAGGTTGTGAGACAGGGCTGTTTAGGGATTGACTTCACAAACTTCACTGATCCCACATGAAATAGTAGCAGTTGCAGTTTTCTGGAGGTCACAGGGTGATTGAGCTCAGTGGGGTCCATGAGCTGTGTTAAACAGAAATCCACAGATAAAGCAAAGCTGTTTGGAACTTGTTTTCACCCCATTGCCCAGCTTGGTTTTGACTCAGATGGGCTGGAGATAAAGGGAAAGAAAACTATTCATGTGGACTGGAGCTAGAACAGATGCAGATTCAGTGGTGGGACTGGGGAGTCTCAAAAGCATTCATTTGAAAGAGGAGATAGGTTCTGATGACATGTGGGTGAGGTGTTTTGGGGTTTTGCTTTTGGTTTGGTGTTTTTTGTGTTCCCAGCCCTAACAAGTAGCATTCTTCCATGATAAACATCATGAAAAGGGCTTTTTGTCTTGAAGACTACTTGAGTGATGTACTAAATTATTGAAATATTGGACAGTCTGGACATTGTCACCTCTTTCAATTGTGAACAGTTAGCAGTGAAGTCATGCCTGCATGATGTCTTGTGTCTTACACTGCCAAAATACTTGAAATGCTGCTGAAATGAGCTTACAGCACTTTGATGCTTCTGGTAGCTCCACATGTGTTTGTGTAACCCTCTTGTTTTGTGTTGACAATGTGTGGCCTCATGTGTGGCTTGAAAACTATTTTTGTTCAGGAACACCTCAGCCCTCACCCATTCTGACATTATTCCTGGTTGCCTAAGCTAAGGTGCAAATGAATGGTGACATGAAATCTTCTGCCTTTTCAAGAACATGTCATTGTACAAAAAAAAAATAAAGAAAAATCTGCTATCTGAAGGGGGGAAGTTATCATAGCAGTCTCACAAATATTCTAAATGGGGAACAATGGAGAAGAGAGGAGTTCTGCTGAATGTCAGGTATCCCCCAGAGTGCCTGAGTGCTGCAAAGGGTAGGCAAGTGCTAATGAGTGTGGAAATGGAGAGCTCCCTGCAGAATTAATGTATTTTTCAAGACTAAGTAGCAGCTGGAAGCAGGACAGCTTAAGGCTCTTGTGGAATTTGTCCTAAGTATTTTGAAGTCTTTGGTAGGTGAAGAATACGGAACACGAGTTTTGCTGGCAGCATGCTGGAGTTGTGGAGCCACAAAAGCTGTCCTGTTTTAATGCACAGCGTAATGACTTCACTTTTTATTTTGCTGAGAGTAATTGTTAAGGATCTATTTCCTGTGTTGTACACAGAAATCTTGGCTGTGGCATTTTCAAACAGAAGAAATGTCCAAGATGCACACAGTAAAAAGGTATGTTTAGTATTCTGCCTGCCATACCTACTTAAATTATACTGACTGCAGGTAGGCAAGCAAATATTTCTGATAGTGCAACCAGGTTTGATGATGTCACTGCTTTTGTTTCTGGCTCAGTTAAAATGAAGTTCATGCAAATTCATTGAACAGCAAGCCCAGTGAACCCAAACAGATGGATGAGATAGCTGGCTATTAAACTGAAGCAGACTGTTTAATTCTGCCTAATCTGCCAAACTAACTGTCAAATTTTGCTCTACTGAGTTAAATCTTGCTGTTCAGTTGCCTAAGCAATGTGCTCTTCCTTCAACATCCCCAAAGTGCTGGTGCCCTCCCTCACTGTCACAAGCCTCACTTGTTTTGAAGCTCTTGGAACTGAACATCTTGCCTTGGGGAAACCTGGTGCATGTCAAACAACTATCACAGGTGTGAGTGAACCCAATAAAGTTTGAGTGCAGAGTAAATTGCATTATTTCAGTTGTCGTTGGCTGTGCTTTCTTCCTTGGTTTATACTGGTTTAATTGTGTCTCTCCTGGATACTCTCCCAAAAATAAAGATGAGTGACTGGAACATTTGTTCTTAATAAAGTGTTTATATAATGTATGTCTTGGAAACATAAGGAGAGAATTGGTGAACTGAGATATCACTGGGACATGGTGTGTATGAAAATAACAAAACTAGTTCTTCTGGAGTGGAAATGCTTAAAAACAATTTCAAAACTTATAGAACTTGGTGTGAATTCTACGTACAAAGAGGAGTGTAGAGGTGCTGACCACTTTATCAGCTCTCCTATGAAATGTTGCTGAGAGGATGGCAGCTTTACAGGTGAAAAACAGAGGTAATTAGAAGTTCCCTTGATTGCAGCTCAAGTAGGTACTCATAGAAATAGGGTGTAATACACATACTGACTTTTCAGACACTGCTGCTTGTTTTATGTGGAAGTGTCTGCTAATTTGTGATTTCAGTTTTGAAACTTATTGGAGACTGTAGTGTACATATTCAACTTTTTTTTGGTGGGAAAAAAAACCCCAAACATTAATGCTACTGTTTAAAAAAGGGGAACTATTCAGTTGCTCATTAAAATAAAAAAGTGGGTGTGGCTGGGATAATTTGAACCATATAAGGATGCAAGTTGATGCCAGAGCTGGCTTTAGCTATTCCATACACTGCAAAGTAGTAACTTGCACTAAAGGGAGCCAAAGCCTGCTCTTGTGGACTTTCATAAGCAGTGTTGTAGTTATCACAAACAAGATGAGAAGCTGGCTTGGAAAGTGATGGGACTGAGTCTGGGGGTTGGTTCTGTGGGGTTGTTTGTGCAGTTGTTGCAAGGTGGGTTTTGTTGTTGCTGTTTTTTAATAAACTAAATGTAGTTTGAAAAGTCTTCAGCCTGTTTTAAAGGAATTTAATTCTACTGTTTGCTAGTGAGAAGAGCTTGCATCTTTGTAAAGCAAACTATTCAAATGCTGCCTGTACTTAATGTCTGTGAAGTTATCTAATGTGCATTATCTGAGCCATGAACTGTCCATGTACACAGTTGGAAGGAGATTTGTCCTGTGGCTCCCAAGCCATCTGCTGAGCTCCTGGATTTTCCTTTAGTCATGTACAGACTGTTAAATTTTCTCTAGTGCTTGAACTGGTAGTAAATGGAGTTTGGTTGCCTGGTTGAATCTTCTGCTATGTTAAGTTTCTATTGCTTGAGTTTTTGAAGTAATATCCTGCAGGAATCTTGCCTTGGAAAGTGTTCTTCATGAGATGGGGTCCTTATTATTTCTCATGCAGTGTGCTACAATATTTTTTGCAAAGTAGCTCTTGTCTTATGCAGGAAAAACAGAAGGAAGTCTGTAACAAAAGCATGTGCTTTTGGTCACCAGAGATGCCCAAAAGTGCACGAGTGCCTACTAAATCTTTTGTGTTGTTGTTTCATATTTTTAAGTGTTGAAGGAATACATTCTGTTCACCTTCTATAGCAGAACTTAATCCACTGGCTTTTGTTATCCAGCCCATTAGTGTCTGGCTGAATTACAGCAACTGTTCAGTTGCTAATCTAAGCTTTTAAAAGCAATGTGTGCTACAACTTGGGGATTTATTTTTAGTTGGAGTTTGTCCACCTTGCAATTTCCAACCATTGGATCTCATTCTGCCCTTGTTTGTTACAGGTAAAAAGTTTATACTCAATCTTCTGTGAATACTTAAAAATTCCTGATGAAGTCCATTTCCAAGATTTCACTAGATAAACTAAATTTAGAAACATTTCTGAACCTGTGTTTTTGTATACTTATTTCAAAGCTATCTGCAGATAGATACATTTATATTATATATTGCTTGTTAATTAGTCAGGACAGTGTGTTAGAGGGACTTCAATCATTTTTCTTGCCTTTTTATTTTCGGAGATGAATGTAGAAGGGAATAGCAAATCTTTACAGCAAGCCTGTAAAGCTGTAGCTTGGTCTTCCACGTTCATAGATATTTTCATATTTCTGTGGGCATGTTGGGTTAGGTTACAGTGAAAAGAACATTGCAAGCCTGCTTCTGAGTATGGATTTTTAACTTCATCCATTTCAAAAGTTTTGGTTTTGCTGAGTGTGATAGGTACCTTGTCTGATATGAATATGGGGTTCCACTAACTAATCTGCCAGTCATTCAAAGAAGCTTTTTGTTTTGTTTCTAGAAAATTCTCTTTAGTTTAATGACCTTTCTGCAGAGAATCAGTAGGCAGTTCACAGGTCACCTGCTTTTTCTGCTAGAAAGCAAAGATTTCTTTTTATCCTAGAAATCCTTTTCCAGCAAGAAATCTTCTGCAGTCTGACTTTGTGGATGTTATTTTGGATTTATGGAAGTGTGCATAATCCAAATTCTAAGCTCTGTCATATAATCAAAAGCTAGAGGACATTTCAAGTTTTCAGTGGCAGTTAAGACTCACACAGTTATCAGCAGTCATGCAGAAACTCTTCCTTTAGTTCCTGATCATGTAGTCATGTGTTTACTCTGTGAAGCAAGGCAGTCATGTCATAGGGGTAGAGGTTAAGAAATTTGCTTTTTCACTAATTTCTCATCAGGTATGTATTATGTTATGTGTACTTCACGAGAATTAGTGCTTTTTTGGTATCAGTTTCTAGGTTCTTGGGGTGAGAGTTGCTGACTTGCTTTTCCTCCTGCATAGGAAGGAAAAGGAACAGATGAATTGATTATCAAGTGAGATGAGGTGCAGCAGAACTTGTATTCAGCAGTGACAGAATGAATTTTGGAAGTGGATCAATGGCCCCTGTGAGCACTCAGGAGCATTAGAGGTGAGGAGATTGCTCTGATCAGTATTGATTTTGAAGCACTGAGAACCTGCTGAGGGTGTTTCTTCTGTGTCAAACATTTTGTAGTTGGAGACCTGGCAGCAGCAGATGAAGCTTTAGGTTACACTTCCAAGTGAAACTGTACAGCTGACACCTGTAGCTCCTAATTTTAGGTCCTGGTCTCCTAGATGTTTGGTTTCCAGAGGAGAATTATTGTCTAGATCCTGGATTTGAGCATTAGCTTTTCTTTTATGGTACTGTGTTTGGTGACTTCACAAGACTTCACAAAGCACAGAATATTTAGAAGTCGAGTGTTAAAGAGAGAACCTACAGTTAAAAAGTCAGTGCAGTTACCCTGTAAATTGTGTTGGTTGGTTGGATTATGTCCTTCCCTACCAAGACTCTCTTTCCCTCCCAGCCAACCCCAAACCAGAAAGTAAGGATATAGCTGGGGAAACAGGCTCCATAGGGGCAGTAAGAACTTTTGCAGAGGACTTTGCCAATAAAAATTTTACTGGTCTTTACTATTAGAAATAAATAATTTTCTTCTTTTTTACTTCAGAGATATTACTTCCCTTAATTTTGACTGTGCAAGTGTGTGTGGAGAGTGGAAAATCTTGTCAATAGTTGGGCAGCTTGTCTGTACAAATTCCAGAGATTTATTCATCCACACATATATGAGATCGCATTCTTATGAATAATCACCAAGGTTACAGCTTGCACATTAGTTTGTGTAAGGTTGGAGCAGCAGTAATGAATTGAAGCATTCAAATTTTCATGGAAATACTCAGTTACCAACGGGATTATTTTTCAAAACCATTCAAAAAAGGTGTAATACAATTTTTTTTTAATAGTCTGATTTACAGGTTGGTATCTAATTGGAAAAGATACTGGATAGGTAGCTCCTTCAGATGGAGAAAATTGTAGTGTGTTGTTTGTAGGTTTTTTTCTGTTTTATATTTGGTTTGGGTATTTTTGTCTGTGTATGTGCTTAAAGGTTATGCTGTGTAAATCCACTAGGTGGTAGGCATTAAGCATCTTCTGGCTAATTGTACAGCAGTGAGATTCTAAGAGTGTTTTCAAAATATTTGAAGGGGTACTGAAATGCTGCTAGTAGGTGTGTTGATTGAATTTTGAGCTTTATCTTAACAGCATTGATGGTTCTCTCTTGTGTTAGGAGCTGGAACCTGCTTCTGCATCCAAATACTGGTGAAATTGCTAGTGTTTTAGAGAACTGTGTTTATAGTATAGAAAATTAATGGGAAGAAACAGGATGTAAATTACAGGATTCTTTCCTGGAGGACAGCCTGATGGAATACATGCAGATACTCTTCTGGTGTGACTGGTGCTATTATTTTTGTAAGCAGAGTATGGATATTGGATATGAAACTGTTACTGATCACTTTTCTCTGCTCTATTACCCACTTTTGGCTGCTGTTAAAGGGGTTGATTTTTTTCTCTCTCCTACAGTGTGTTCCATTTGAACCTGGCTTTTTTACCTTGCCCTGTCATTTTCCATTCATGTGTATCCTGGTGTACTGAATCCCAACTCTTCCAAAAATGCAAAGAAATTCTGTTGTGAACTCAAATGACTTAAACTGCCTCCATAGATATAGCATGAACCTCTTCCTGTTACTTATAGGGAAGCATATTTGTGCAAAGCTCATGCCACTTGGGTCAGTTGGAAACTGTTGTTTAAACAGCTGATTGTACAGAATGAATGCTGCTCATTGTAGCAGCTGTTGTTATGAAGGTAGTTTATAACTTTTATAAAATACTGCTTTTTCTGGTTTGGCTTTTTTTTTTTTTTTTGTCACTGTATTCAGTAATTATAATGTGAGGAAATTCTTGTTCTCTTGGCCCCAATCTGAATTTTTGCTGTGGTGTGTCTTTAGTGCCAGTTAAGCTCGTGGCATCATCATGCACAATTCCACAAAACTGGTTAAACTCATTCCCTCACCTCCCCCTGCAGCCCTCAGAAGGTGGAGGCCACTGCTGCTCCATCCTCTGGTGGTGGTGTCAGTCATTTTACTTGGTGTTCTACTTGGTTGCTGTCATCTCTCCATTGCAAGGGTCAAAAGGCTTTACATTCAGAAGCATTCCTTGGCTGCTCACCTTGTTTCTTAGTACAAATTTGCTTAGTTTCCTGATTTTTTTTTTCTGAGTTTGAGCAGTTCTCTGAAGAGCATCATAAATTGAACCACATTTAGCTCCTTATCCTGATAAGTATGGTTTTAAAGTCCACTGGGGAGAAGTAACAAGAATAAAAATATCTTCTTATGAGCTGTTAAACTTTTTGTGGAGTATTTTTCTTCCAAGCTTTCAGTTTAAACATCAGTCAATGATTTCTGTGTGAGATTCTTTTCTGCATTGCATTTTCAAGTAGGCATACTGGCACTTGATCTCATAGGAAAGTGGAATGTAAAATAAATTGGATATAGAAAGAAACTTTTGTATTAAAAGTAATTTTTCATCAGCAGATAGTGGTAACTTTTTCTGTGTTAAATGAATCTTGATTTTAGTAGGTCATATGTGGTCACAGAATTCATCAGGTATGCAAACCTGTTTTTGTTTGATTCACTTGACACACAGGAGCTGACAGCTTCTCTGGAGATGATGTATGATCAAGACTCTGAAGCAGATGACTCAGGAGGTATTTCAACAGTTCTTTGAGTGGAAGAGTGTTAAAACAAAGAAATTAATTTGTGTCAGAAATAATATGGATAAAACTCTGCAAATTCTTGCTGACTGGTTCAGTGACATCTTAAAGGTAAGACGAACAATCAATTTTCCTGTTGGTGAAAATGATGAAATATGACACTGTCTATGGCAGCTTGTGAGGAATAGGCATTAGCAGGGACAACTCTCTGTGGCAGGGAGATTGTGCATGTGAACAATGGCTCTAAATCTCAGTGTCTCAATACAGAGTGTTAATTTTCTTTTATTCTTGGTGCAATGAGCTGGACTTTATACAAAAGGTGTCCTCTCAAAAGAAAAGACAGATAGCAGTACTTTTATGCAAGTATAATGTTGAGTGTGCTCTTTGTTGTGTGACCAAAATGTTTTAATTAGGCCTTTCAAGTGGCCTTTGGATAGAAAGATTTCATGTTTTAAAAGGTTCTAGTTCAAAAATGTTGCTCCAAGGTGGTGATGAAAGGTTACTGTAAAGAGCAGCCGGTCTGACTGGATGTGGTGGAGGTACAGGCTGCAGACAAGTATATAATGGATTTTCTTCCTCATTGAAATACTGACTGTGGAGAATTTATATAAATAAAGTGCACACCATTCTGCAATAGCATTCTGATCCCTGCCTCAGTCTGAGTTGTAGGAGGTTTGGAGCAATGAAGTTTGGTGAAGGTTATTTGTCTTAAAAGGAGGTGGGTGGTGCAAGTGGATTACAATTCATTGAGTTCTGCTTGTAAAGAAAGCACAAACTAGGGAGGTAACTTTGAGAATTTCCTATCTCTGTGCTTAATATCTATATTTTCTCTCAGTTTGGGACTCAATCTTCCTGGAAAGACTGTCAGCTGCTCCTTCTCCATTCCTGCAGGTCCAGCTTCCCCAATCTCTTTCTTATCACTATTGCACATAAAAGTTCTGTTTGGGTCAGCACAACCCCTCTGTCACGTGAGTTGTGCCCTGTCACAGGGAATAATTTTTGTGCTCTTGCATTTCACTGTAGTCAGATGCAGCAGTTTAGACTTGGTGCATGTCATGTGGAGTATAATGTTAATGAACATAATTACTTACATCTGTTTATAATCATGTTGGTTATTAGAGGGGACAAACAAACAGGCAGGTGGGGTTCTGTGATTGCAATTTAGGCTGGTATTCTGCATCTAGAATCATGGTTGAAGTTTGTTAGTATAGTGACAACTTTGGTTTACCTATTTGAAATCTGAGCCTTTCTGCAAAATCTTCATAGGTACAGGAAATGTAGAGAAATTTGGTATGGATTGGTAGAGCACTGGTTGGTAGATCAAAGAAGAAATTGCAATTTATCTGTCTCTGTCACTTCAACTTTTGCTATGCAATTTTTCTGTTGCAATTTGACTTCTACCTCCTTTAAAAATGAGTAAGCAATTATGTAGAGGAAATGCTTCTTTGAAGTGTTTCCCTTCTCTTTATTTTAAATACTTCTCTTTCTCTCTTTCTGAATCAGAATTAATCTGCTGCAGCATCTGTGAGAATATATACAATAGAGTATGGGTCAGTGCCAGACAAGGAAATTTTCAGAGCCTGAATAACTCCTTTCCAGCTTGCATCTCCAGGCTTTCAGGAGCAACACTGTTTGAATTCACAGCTCAAGCTTTTATTTTTAGTTCCCTTAACCTTAAGACAACAAAACATTTTCCCAATATTTAGTGGAATACACAAGTTTGATAGGTAAATGAGCAAGGTGGGGTTTGCAGCTTTCTCTTACGACTGTGTATCTTGCATGTTAAATACAGGACCATATTTCTATTTTAGTTCTCATTGCCAGTGTAATATCTCTTCTTCTGTAGATATGAACAACAAAACTGCTAAAAAACAATATTCAGTGTAATTGTAAACTGACCTTTCTGATTTTTCTCTGCCCCTTTCTGCATTTTATATCTTGTAGTTATTTCTGACTTTTATGGAAGTACTTATGGCTTCCTGGTGAAGTGTTTAACCTCATGCCACACTTGATAAACTGTGAAATAGATCCCAGGATGTGTCTTCATCTCAGGCAGTACCATATAGGAATGGAAATCTTGTGTACCACTGTGTGAGCAGCACATGTTGATTTTTGCCATGAAACTCAATAGGAGAGGGATTTCAGTTCTTCTACTGTTTCATTTTTTGATAAAAAACAAAATGAGATTAGGAAAATAAAAACTAATCAAGGGAATAACTAACTTTATTTTTGCCTCATGAATCTCAAATCTGTTAGTTCTAGAAATTGTTATATTACTCAAGTGTGAAGTGATATCTGACACAAATCCTGATTATATTTCCAGTAGGTCTAGCTCTTTGCATTTCCTGCTTGTTTTTGCTGTCTGATTGCTAGCTTCTTATTTTCAGTTGCAAGGCTGATTGCTTGGGTGGATTTGTTTTTTTTTTCCTTTTTGCTCTTTGAAGTGTTGTAGCCTGACACTATAAGCACCTTCTGATTCAGAGGAAGTGGTTTGCAGTGGGGATGAAATTCTTGAGTTGTCTTAGCTAAGAAATATTGGGGAAACATGTTCTTCCCTCCCTATGTGCTCAGAAGCTTTCTTTGAGCTTTAACAAGTTTTGGTGCATGTGCTGAAAATACAGCTGAAAATTCTGTTTGAAATAATGGGATTGCCTCTCTGGGTCCATGGGTATGCATAAATTTACTCTAAGAGACTACCAGTTTTTCATCACTTTCATCTTGCTTGGGACAAGCGTTCTTGCCTTCCTGCCACTCTTTTTCTGTGCTGGTGTTAGCCTTTTTCTCAGTAATTTACATTTTGCAACGAGCATTTCCTCCAATCTCTTTTGCTCACTCTGAGGTACTTGCTTTGTCTCTGCAATGAGAGTCCCTGCTGTGCCAGGGAATGGCCATTTCAGTCAATGTTGCACCTTTCCTTTGATGTAGCATCGTGCTTACAAAAAACCAGGAGTTTAGCCTGCTTGTGACTGCTCTTGGTGATGGAATCAATGACTCTCACTGCTTGTGTGCTTTAATGTTCCATATCTATTTAACTGTGCTGGCCTTAAAAAAACCTCTTTAGTAGCATGTGGAATATGAAATTGGACTTCTGCATGGAAGTACCAGGCAGTTTTATTCTATTGAAACCCTTGGATGAACTCTTAGATTGCTAACTTCCCTTTTAGACTCTCTACAGGAAGAGAGAGAAAAATCTGATAAAATAATTTTTCCATTAACAACAGAATTTCTCAGTAAAGGTTTTGCATGTTAAAAGTTTGTGTGTACAAATGAAGAATGACTCTTGATCTTTACACACTCTCTCTAACTCAGTCCAGGATCATGATGAAGCACAGAAGGCAGTAATTATGAGTAGTTACAATAAAGCTATTTATAAAGTTCACCATGAGCAAAGCATGATCACGGTCATACACAACAGGTTCTTGGCCAGTGTTGAGGTGAGTTTATGCCTTATTTGCTTCTATCACACTGATCTAGACAGCTAACCCTTTCTGATGCAATTTATTTATGATAAATGTCCCTTTATGTCTTTTAAAGAATATTCTTGGAGTATGTTGGTGAGGAGAGGTTGCTTGGGTTAAAGCTTCAGAATCCCAGTGGTACATTGCCTTAGTCAGTGCTTCATTTCATACATTTAAGTACAAGGCACTTTCTTAAAAAATAAAGCACTGAAAGCTGGAATCTCTAGATTTGTGACAAATCAGTAGCATGTAGCTTAAGGGGATTGAGCTTTAAGTAGAATGTTGCTTTTTCAGAAGATTGTTAATGTAATTAAAATGAAACACAATAAAAACCCTCTTCTGTGGGGAAGGACCCTGAAAAGCTGAATTCAAATAGGCTCCAGGCTGTTTCTTTAATGAATTTGAGAAAAACATTAAAATAGACAGATCTAACAATTTTTGATATTTTCCTCTTCCTCCTAGTTCAAAAAACCAGGCAAAAGGATGGCTGAATAGAAGACACATGATTAACTACTTATTATCTGTTAAGAAAACTGTGACAAGCTTAAAGGCCCAGTTACAGTGGAAGCTGCTTGACAAGAACAACTTTGAGAAGGCATGAAAATGTTATTGTACTGGTAATTTTGTCTGATTTTTTTTTTCAGATGGGCTAAGAAACATTAATTTTGTCTCTCCAAGTAAGTGGTAACTATGTAGAACAATTTGTGTTTCCTGAACTCAGCTTTACAGGCCCCTGAGACCAAGCTTGAATGGTTTAAAAACCAAAAAACTCCACTAATCAACCATCAGGAAAGAGAGGAGGAAAAAAAAGACATAGACTTTTCTGTTTCTGTCTCTAGCCATGACATGTGTTTTTAACTAATTCCCTCTGGTGCCAGGTGCTGTTCACAGCATGAACAGTTTTGTCCAACTTTTTCTACTGTGCTGGTTACTTTTAACTTTGTTGATAATGTGTCTTTTCTTGGTGACAGAAGTCAATGTCTGTTCCAGTTTTCAGGGTTCCCCACTATTCCTCAGAGAGGTTTAAAGAAGGTAAATACTACTTCAGCCTCACTGCTGTTGGTTTGATTGGACATTAGTTATTCTGATGATGATGCTTAAGGAAAAAAAGAACCTGCAGGTTTGCCTCTGAGCCTTGTAAAGGGGCAGTAAGCTCCCAAGAGGCATTTAAAATGAGATGCACTAAGGAAACCTATTGGGAAAAGGATTCTTGAGTAATGAGGTGACACAAAAAATATGCCTGCTTATGGGAGAAAAAAGTGAATGAATTATGCAACCTGGTGTTGCAGGTAGATTAATGACATTGCTGTTAGTTTTATATGTGGCCAGCTAATTAAAATAAATAAAAAAAAGCTCTTTGACTTGGGAAACAAGTAGGAAAAGGCTGGAACATTTGGCTTGTCACATAAATAAAGGGAACACCTTTCTCAGTGATTAGGTTTTCAGAGATTCTCTTGGGTTTCCAGTAAGCAGATGGAGTAAAATATGCATTTGAGAATACATTCAGCTCCAGGACTGTTACATGAAAGGTGTTTTTAAATCCTGATACAGTAGATTACTGTTGCTTGGTATAATAGCAGAATGAGAATTATACACACACTTTGCTGTTCCTAATGCAGCCCAATGATTACAGTGATTTTGAAATTACATACAAAAACTTCCTCTTAATGTACAATTCAATTCCAACTGTATAGACAGGGCATTGTACTGCTTGTTGACAGCTGAGTTTCCTGAAAGGTCATTCTGGGCACAGATGATGGAATTGTGAAAAGTACAAGAGCTGAGGAAGACTTTACCCCTCCCTGCAGGTGTGGGCTGTGCCAAAATGAGCAGCTCATGTGGCAGAGCAGGAAAGTTCCACCCATGGTTGCTGGCCTGGATGGGCTTTGTGCCTTGTCTGCAAAGGTGTCAGTTCTGCTCCGTGCTCCTTCCTTCCCCATGATCAGGAAAGGAGGGAGCTGGCAGCTGATGTGTTGCCAAGGACTCCTCCCAATCTGCAAACTACTCTCCTGCAGCCTGGCCAGGGCTGGTGCTGGCTGCCATCGTGGAAGGGGAGAGAAACTCGGGGTCTGGCTTTTATTTTGACAGTAGACAGTCCTAAAATATGTTGTAAACCAGGAGAAGGGGAAGCAACTAGTAACGTGTAAAAAGCAGAAAGGCAGGCAAGAAAAAATAGTTCTTCAAAGTAGTGCTGAATGTCTTTTTGTAACTGTATTTTTTTTTTTAATGTGAGAGGTTTTGCAGTTTGTGTTCTTTTCTACCTAATGAGCTTTAATAGTTTCTTAGTGCATGGTATGGCAGGGAGGAGAAAGCAGCCTGCTTTCCTGCATTGGTGGTGTGTTGGACAGCATCTCCTCCACCTCCTTACAGTCTTCTGGCACTGCCTCCCCAGCTGGGGAAAGCTCCTGAAAAGCCACAAGCTACCCAGCAAGTGCTCATGTTCCCCATGCAGTGATTTTGCATGGGAAACTCATGATATGATTTTGCAACTCATGCATTTGAACTGGTTTGCTGAGTACCACCTGGAGCTGCAGGTATATGGGTGGATCTCCTTGGGAAATACTGGCAGTTCCATCATCTCCACAGTGATGGCTTCAGTAATGCCTCCAGTGCTGTTGCTTTTTAGGAACAATTCCTAACAGATGTGAACTGCTGGTTGATGGGTAACCACTGTTGGTAACTTGTGCTGAGCAGATGAAGCTGATTCATATAAAAGTCACTTTTTATTGTATTTTATTTCCCATTTAGGGAACAGCTCCTTAAAATTAAGTAATTTTTCCTATTCAGATGAATGAGTGATGAAATAGATTAGCTAAAGTGTAGCTTGATATCATAGATGTTTATAAATTATTAACATGGTAGGATTTAGTTAGAACACTTTTGCTATCATTATTCAGATCTTGCTCTGTTCTAGAGGGTTTTTCATGTAGAAGTGAGGACAACAGAAAAAGTAAAAGAACCATCAAAACCAACCAAAAAAAGCCCAAAAGAAACAAATACAGTTTTACAAATGACTGATTCTTCTTGAAGAGCATATCTGGGGTGCCACATTCAGGTACCTCATCCAAGTTTGCCAGGTGAATTTCAGATTACTCCACATGTAACTGATGTTCAGCTCAGACTTGGTGTTGCATTGATCATTGAAAAATTCTTAGTACTGTGTTCAGCAGTTGCCAGTTTCATGTTGGGCATCTGAAATTGTATTCTCCCTCATTTCACAGCAGTGCCACTTCAAAAATGGAGGCACTGATTTTCTGAGTTCTCTGCTGATCTGTGTCCCAAGAGCCCAGCACTGACTGAACACGTTTCCTTTTGCTGTCTGTGTAATCTCTCAGAACAGAGGCATTTTCAGCTTAACCTGCAGGCAGTGTCTGAAAAATGCTGTACTCATACATGTTTCTAGGCAATAGTGAAGACTTGGGAGATTTTACTTGGTTTATGAGTACAAATTTCACATTTGTCAGAGTATGCTTACCCCATAGCATTTCTTTAACATACAGCTTGGGCAGGGACTTCTCAGTCATACTTTTAAAAGTCCATTTCTTTTGACCTCTAGAACTTTCTTCATTTTTTTTCTCCCTCTTGTTTCTGTATAAGGGAAACCTGAGCCCTTTGCATGTTTTACCCTACTGTAAAATTAGGAAACCATCTTTCCTTGCCATTTTTTCATATCAATCCATTTTCATTTGTAACCTGGCAGATCTCCCTGACTGATGTTTGGTTTTGTTGAACTAAAGGTGAAAACCCATCAGTTTTATATATTAAATATCTCTTCACTTACAGCTTTGCATTCAAAAGCAGGAATTTGGCATAAAAGAAGATGGAACACTGAGGTAGATGTTGTCATGGTATGTAAATTGCCAGATGAAGAAGATGAGATTGTTCTTGTCTAGAGGATGTTGGTTGGATTTTAAAGTGAAATATTTTATTTGAAGTGCTGGGCTGAGAAAATGTTCTTAATTGGCTACTTGCATAATTCTGGATAGCCTGCACAAATAAAACAGTGATTGAGAAGGTAGAAAGCCACAGAGTTTTCTTAATATTTAATTCAGATCTCAAAAAGAACAACTCCATCACCAAAAAGTAAAAATTGAATGATACTGTGTTACAGACTTGGAGAACAAGTCATTGAGATTCAGCCTCAGAGGAGGTATTTGTATTAGAAACTTATTTTTTCTGAAGTTGAGAAGTTGACTTTTTTCATCTTTCTTCCTACACAATGACTGCACAGTGTTTGAGCATTAATAAACCAGCCAAATTCAATTTTAATCACATAAATGCAGTTGGAAAAGTGCACTGTGCCCTTTATTCTTTGGTTTGGTTTTCTTTTTTGTGCAGCAAGTTTTCCTATGCCTCTGAAACCAACTTAGAGATATAAGTGAACCCTGTATGACACAAATTGTTGTTTTCATTCTTTATACTCTCAACTGTTATTCTCTGCTAATCATTAACACATAATTTTATAGCCTTATATCTGGGCATTCTTTACCTGACTGCTTGTCTTTCCTTGGGTTCATTTTCTATAATCTTTCAGTCTTCTGGCCAGGAGTTAACACCAAATAATAAATCCCTCTTTCTTAGTTATACTTGTGTATTAATGATTTGCCAGCTTTACAGAGATGACTGTTTAAGCAGAGAGTTAAATTACAGGAGTTGGGTTCATTATGATTTTGATGTACCCTGTTTATTGTGTTTAGGTTAAGAAAATGGCATTATACAGTACCAGGCAAACACAGCTGTAGTGGCTCCAGTGTCCTGGCAGGGCAGCTTGTGTATCACTTATACAGAGCTGTAAATAATCTTGTTTTATGACATGACTTCTCTACAGTATGTCTTTTAATAGCTTCAGCTGTTTTCTGCAGTGGTGAAAGCATTACTGATAATGCACAGGACTCTACCAAATCCTTCTGCAAAATATTTCCAATGGGATACTACCATGGAAAACAGAAGAATAAAACATGTAGCATTTGAGCAGGGAGTTATCCTGTAAATAGGGTATCTTATTGCTCATTATGGTTGATGGGTTTTTTAATTAAAAATTAGGTGAATCTCATGAAACACACAATACTGTGGGAAAGAAGACTCAGTACTTCATGACTGAGCATTAGGGCCAGCTAGGGAGTTTTAAACTTATGTCACAAAACTTGTACAGAGCCATCTGCCCAGAGCAGTGCTCAGGATTGTGCACAGAAATCCTTAGATACTAAAATCCCTAACTTTCTTGTAAGGGAAACTTACTTCAAGGATGTAGAAAGGATTTCTTGGGACAGTAAAACTAGTTGCTTCACTTCTGCTTTCCATAAAATTTCTGCTGTGATAATGTTTTATAAATAAGGTCTGAAGTAAGAAAATCAAAATTTTAATGGCCAGTTTCAGAGTATTAAACTTCTGTATTCTCTAAAAGGTACTCTCTGTGCAGAGAGCTGCTCTTATCTCAAGAGCCATTAATGAATTTAGCTGGTATTGTTTTCAGCAGGGATTAATATGTTTTACAGCTATTAATAAGAGCAAATTTCATAGACCTTTTTTATCTGATGAAAAGAAGCATTTGATTTTGACTTTGTTAGGTGATACAATCCTAATCACTACAGCACTGCTGGCAGTTTTGAAGGATTCATTCTGGATGTGTGTGCATGCACGTGCCCCAACCACTAAAATCAACTGGAAAACAATCTGTGCTGCCTGCAGAGCACAGAAATACAGATGAGAGTTTTACTAAGAACTGTAATACTAATAAATATCTTTCAGCTGTTTCTTGGGGAATCTTTTAGACCTCTGGCTGTTAATCCTTGTCCCAGTTCTTGGGGAAAATCTATTTTGCTTCAAAGTGCTTTATCTATAATCAGCTTATTCAGAATTAATCTCCATGCCCATCTGCAGGCTCCTGACAGACTGGTAATTTCCCTTCCACCTCAATCTCGTGCCCAGAGGAATTGTATACACTTGTAACTAGTAAAATTTTTGTTGTTTTCAGCAAATGTAAAATTGCCCCAGGAAAATAACATGAGGCTTTAAAACAGGGATATTAATGTTAGGTAACTGTGTGGCCAGAGCAATGTTTAACAGTAAGATCTTGCAGCCACTCATTTAGCCACACCAAGATTGAATGTTCAGTCTGTTTCAGCATCCAGTTTTGTGTATTAAAAAAAAGGCAACTAAGATCAAACACAATGAAGTGGAGTAAACATGATGAAATGTTGTCCTACAGCTGTATTCCTCGTAGAATCAATTTTCAGTCTCCTCCGTGCAAGAAAGGGATATTTGACAGTATCTTGAAATGCAAATACACAAGTACAAAGCTGTTCCAGCTCTTCAAATGTTCAGATTTTCTTCACTTTAATTTTAAGTGTCTAGTCATGGTTCACTCCTGTATATCTTTGCATGTGTTTGGATGCTCTTAGCTAGAGATTTTCCTTTGAGTATTTAAAATGTTTTATAAATATTGAACAATTCTTTATGCCTGCAAGATCCACAGCTTTCAGATCTCATCTTTTAACACAGATTTTAGGTTACTTGGGGAGTGACTAATTCTCCAGAGTCACTCTGATAATTAGTGGAAGAGTTGGAAATTGTTTGTTTCTGCCTTCAGGTTTTTGACTGCTTGTGTGCAATCTCTTACATCATCTCCTTCTCTCTGGGTGAAATAGGGGTAGGTGAGAGATGTACAGTTGCCTTGTACTTGGCAGTTAACCTTGACCCAGGCCAGAGGAGACTGTGAACAAGCAAGCTTTCCTGTGGAAAGATTCTGTTCCTGTTGAGTTTTGGTAATCTAGATTTCTAGAGCAGCATTTCAGATTGTGTTTCCTGTAGTCCCCTTGTTCAAATCCAGTGTGTGCTCTTCCTCCTCAACAGCTGATGTTTATGCATACATGTAGAGCTGTGGATTTATGTTTTGTGTATGGAGTCTAGTGCTGTTAATGTGCTAAGTCTTTAGGCATGTAATCCCTTCTGATAAATCCAAAGAGCCTAAGTGTGAGTGATGGTTTAGTAGCAAAATAGCTGCTGTTGATGTAGAGTCCATTACTTTGGGTTTTCCCTCCCTGTACTCCTGTAGAGAGATAAAACAATATGACAGAAAGAAAAGATAAAGTTATGGAAGGTGAGTGGCACCAGTAGAAAGACCAGCTTGAGTATTTCTGTAATTTATAGTAGTTCAGTGAGTTAATATTTCAAAATTTCAAAACCTCACCCTCTTCTGGCTGGCACAGGGTTGACAGAGCTGGTGCTGAACATTTGCCTGTGTTTTGTTGTTGATGAGCACTATGATATTAAGGGTTGCTGTTTATTGGGAATGCTGTGGCACAACATCTTGTGAAGGCTTTAGGCCCTAAGCACTTACAAGATGTGTTCATCAAATGCTTGGTTGTTGTTTGTAATCGAGTTTGTTTTGCTTACTGATGAAATCTTTCTCCCTCTGTTTGTAGGATGATAAATTTAAATCTCTTCTGAATTTGTTCTGCTGTACAGACTGATGCCTGAGCAGGTGCTGAGGAATGATTGCTTCCTCACAGTTGATGTGATTCCAGTTTCACTGCAACCAGGTGAAGAGTATGAGCCACATAAAAAACAAAATTCTGAAATAACAGATTGGGAAAAAGTGATTAACCGAGGAGAATGGAGCAAATCCAATTCCATAGATGAAAACTTTTCCATCAGGTGTTTGTTTGAGACTTCTGTTTTGACATCATTGACCTGATCTGAAATATCCAAGTATAAGAGGTTTGGTAGGTGCATTCATTTTTTGAGATTATACAGTCTTCACTTTTTTTTTTTTTTAACATATATTTTATTCTAATTAAGTATTTGGGGTTATAAGTGTAATTTTACTGATTGTATTTTTGGTTTGTCAGCCTTTTTCTTTTACTCATATGTAGGCTTTGAATTAAGAGAGACTAGTCTTGTTAGATGCCAGAGATCTTTAAGATGAAGCTTTAGTGAGTTGATTTTTAATGAATTTTCTATCCCTCTTCATGCTCTGATTCCAGATAACATATTCCTCTCAAAGATGCTCTAGGACATTATTTTTTTGCTGAAGATTTGTTTTTATTGCATAGACCAGTTGTTCTTACAGCAACTGCCTTCAGAATTTAAGGAAAAACCCCAATATACTACTCTGACAACTCCTAAAAGAAATGGTGAGCACCTTTCCTCTTTTCTTTTTGCCTTTGAAAAATGCAACTGACTTTCAAGAGAGCAGCCATTCTTATAGTTGCTCCTTTGCTGGGCTGCTGCCAACCAAAATATTTTACCTTTGCAAAACCTACTGTTGACTTGCTCTGTGTGCATGTATCATCTGTTATTAAATGCTTCTTTTCAGCAGTAGCTGTGAGAGTGTGATTTTCATGAATGGGTTTGTTTACCTGCAACACTTTGCTGTTGATATTTCAATTGAAAAAGTTTTGTCAGCTTTTTATCTGCACAGGATATTGTTGTTTATTGTTATGAAGGTTTCCCTTTCCTCTCAGAGGAACAGGTCAGGGTGTGCAGAGCTGCTGCAGCAGTGTATTTAGCCTCTGGGTGCTGCTCTTGGACAGCATTGTTGGCAGAGTGCTGTTTTGCAGAGGGATTACTGAAGCTGCTTGTTGTCAGATGAAGAATGTCAAAATGCAGGATTTAATAGGCAAGCAGCAGCACCAGGGGAACTGGGGGGCCCTCAGGTACAATAATACAGTCCACACTGGATAGAAGATACCCTTGGCAGGGTCATGTTTGATATTAGACTTGGTTTTCTATCCTTAAACCAAAATTAGATTTTTTATATGGAATAGTGTGTAAGATGATTCATCCTCTTTTCATTAAATGATACTGATTTTTTGATTTTTGTAATGTATGTATAACAAAAGACAGTAAAATATTTGTTAAAAGTATTTTTATGTAGATTTTTTGGTTAATGTGATAAATATTTTTGTTACAGAAATCATAGAAGATTAATACCTTGTAAATGAATATAAATATTTTAAAAGTTTTCTGGAATGCTTTCCATATACTGATTTCACTCTTCCACTATTAACTAGCATTTTAACAATGAAATTTTTTTTTTGCTACCTCTAATTTCAATGAATGTTTAACACTGAAGAGAGGTTAGACTAACCTTGATTGATTGTATCATGTTGTGTAACAAATGCCAGAATAAATTTTTGCCTGGGTTTCCTGCTCTGGAGTCCATGCAAACTAAAGTGTACTTAAATCCCCAAATCATTAACCTTCTTGGTCTTCATGTATGTTTGATTAAAGAAAAATAAATTACAAATTATTCAAAATTTCTTAACTGGCTTGTAAGTATTATGAAACCTTTTGTTCCGTATGAGCCATTTCTATTTGAATTAAATGTTGATTAAAGTTTTAGTGTTGCCAGTTCTGTTTGTTTCTACCTTGACACTTTCTATGGTAATTTTGTAGCTCTGCCTTTCTTTTCCTTTCCTACTTGCTGGAGGCCTTAAGAAAACAGGTTGGTACAGGGTCGTGTTGCACAGCTCTCCTGCCAAAGCTGAACACTGATCTGTGGTAATGGACTGCCTGCTGTGTCGTCCGAGACAACTCTTTCAGCTGCCTCTCTTCTGGCTAGAAATGGGTGCTGGGAGGGCAGGGAAGGGAGGCTGAAATGATTCTGTCAGAACCCTCTGACTCCTTGCTCACTTGCTGCTGCTTCTAAGAAGCCCAAACTCTTCTCTGCCTCTTTGGCAAACTCTTCTTTGGTGTCAGCAATCCGCAGCTTTGAGCGGAGTCCTTGCTCACACCAGGATGGTGAGGGCCCATCAGGAGCTGGGTTTTTTGGGAAGTAAGACATCCAGTTGTCGTGGGCCCAAGACTCCTTACAGCCTTTAAGAGCAAGCCTGCAGTTCCAGCCCTAGGTACTGGCAGCTTTCTTTTGTGAGAGGGCTGTTACCTTTGTCACTTGTTCAGAGTTGTGTTCTCTCCACACTCCTCACCTTGATGTTCACCTGTTGTGCCTTGGAATCAGTCTTGGATTTTGCCCAGTACATCATACCCACACTACAGCTGCCTTCTGGGGTGCAGAAATGGTGACAAAGTTACCTCAGAGGAAATGCTCTCTTCAGGCACCTGCAACCACTTCCTCTGGCTCCACCCAAATAAGGCTGGTTTTCTTTGGGAAGAGGAGTTCTTTGAGCAGGTTGGGAGAACATCAGCCTTTCTTCTCTCCATGGTCTGGGTGGAGCAGGAGGAACTGCTTCAGTTCTGACTCTTGCACCTCTGGTCAGTTCTGGAGACTCCTGCTCTTCTGTCCAGTATCTCTCAATCTACATGTCTACCTTAACATCCATAATAACATTAGTACACCTTTCCAGGTAGCTTGCTGCTCACTTCATTAGTATTTAACACTTGCTGCCTATGTAGTTTTGAGAAGGGTTGGGGTGGGTATTTTGTACTTCAGAATAGATTTCTGCTGGTTAAGAGTCCTTCTTACCAACACTCACTGCTATTTTAACAGTTTTTTCCTGCAAATATGTACAGCCTGCAGGTTAAATTATATTCCTTCATAAATAACTGCCTCAAGAACTTCCCCTAAATGGGCAAAGATTGATTTCATCTGCAGTCACTTTACAACTTCCCCAATTTGCAAGGAAACTGGCATGAATTTATCCTGATTTCAAATCCGGAGCCTGATAGCTTGCAAGCTGATGACTTTCTAGACTGTGATGGATGTTTGAGAGCCTGATCTTCATTGGCATAATTTAAACCCTGGTGAAATCTTTCCTCAGATTTCTGGGTGTGTGCTGACAGACACTAAGATAATATGCTGTGCCACAGCTCCTGCAGTAGCTGTCTTGGACTGTGTGTTTTCCACAGCAGGCACACCATGGCTAGATAAACAATTTTCAAATTGTCCTAAATCTGCTGTTACCACATGTGATGGTGGCACATGGGGTCAAATGTTGGAGTCAGGTCTCGGCAGCTTTAGATTCAGGGACTGCAGTACATCAAGACTACACCACGTAGAAGCCGGAGTTAAAATGCTTAATTGGACTTCTTGTAAATATATTTTAGGATATTATATGTGTCTAGCATCTGTGTGTTAATGCTGTAAGTTATGTTACCAGCAGCTGGAGAGAAACAATATTTGCTCTGCTGTTTGAAGATGTGATGTTGGTTTGTATTCCTCACCTGCTGTGTTGCCAGTAGCTGTTTAGCTGCCTGAGGCCTGTGAGTGAGACCCCCTTCCACTTCCTGAACTGCAGAGATGAGAAATCGTGCCAAAACTCCCTGACATGCCTTTCTTCTCTTTTGGACTTTCAGCTGTTCATCCTTCCTGCAACCTTAACAACTGGTAGCATAGTCAAGCAGACCAGATCTGCTCTGTCTCATCTTGGCAGTCCCAGTGTGGACCAGAAGTTTCTGATATTCTGAATACGGTATTGCAAGTTAAATCTGTCATTTTAGCAGCCCTCTGGCTTCTTTCTGACCTCCTTTTTCAACTCCATGGCCTGGTGTTTCAGCAAAGCCAAGAGCTGCACCACCTGGCATTGTTATACTGGATACTGACAGACTTGACAGCTCTGGAGAAAGAGTCCTTGTTTGAAGCCAAAGAGGATGGTGAATGTGAATCCTGGGGCTTTGACGTGCAAGATGACATTCCTTTAGATGCCTCAGCAGTAGGTTTTGCCCTTAACAGGTGTGTCTTGGATTTCCTCTTCTCCCAGACGTGCCTGGATGCTTGTGCTGTAAAAGTGCATGTTGCAGCCTAGAGGGAACATACACACCTCCCTCTCCATCACTTACTGAGCCCTCCATGCGTGCTGCAGCTTTCCTTTCTAGCCAACTTCTTGAGAACTTTTCTTCTGTTCTCTCTCCCAATAAAGTTTCTCTGCTGCTCTCAAAGACAGTCTCTTGTGGTGGTACTGGAACCTGAAGATCTGTGAAATCCAAGTTCTTAATGGTGTTGCCTGATGTTCCCTTGGGTGGGTTAAGTTACTGCCCTGCCATAAGGCAGCAGTAGAGTAGACACAAGGACAATTCTTAAAGGAGAATAAGAGTTATGTATCCAGTAGACAATATTTCTAGTGTCCTGAAGCTCTGTAGAAGGATTTTTAAGTGGTAATTAACATACTTCAAATTTTTATGCTGTGTTTGCATGAACTGTAGTAAATTGCAAGCCATGCAAGTCCTACCAGCTGAAACACTGAATAAACACACAAGAAGCCTTGTGCAGCATAGAAGTCACATGCAGTGTGAATCTGTACAGCCAGCACTACTGGAGGATTTCTTTGTGCACAAGTGTTTCTGTTTACAGGATCAATTTAATCTCCCTCAGGAGAGAAACTGGGAGCATTCTTTTGGAGCAAGTAGATTGAAGATGCTTTGCTTAACTACTCTGATGAAATCTGGGTGTATAGTTCAAAGGAAAAGTCTACTGACCTCTAGAACTTTGTTTAAAATTGAAATCTGCTGTTGGGAAATGCAGTTCTGTTCCACAGCAACTTTTCTTCCTTCTAATTTAAAATAATTGTCGAAATGGTGATTCCACAGAAGCAAAGCTAAGCTCTCCTTGAAGGCTGGCTGTGACTGGCAGGCACAGTTAAGGCCACAATTTCCAACATATCACATGAAAGAAAGAAATATTTCAAAGTTGTCCTGGTTGGACAACACTAATGCCTTTTTCCTAATACTTTTTTGAAATATTTTGTTAACCAGAGCCTGACTTTATTGTATTACAGTGACATATCTGCAAAGCTGTTACATTCTTTTGCTCTCGGGGTTTTATAGTTCAGTCACAATGACTCGACAGACTTTGTATTTCAGTATTAATTCCTTGTGTTGCCTCCCCAGATGTTGCTATTGTAGATAGTGAGAATGGTTTGGTGCAAGTGTTCTCTTAGAGACACTCTTATTTATTTCATGGTGCCATTTACAAGTAACATGACTGCTGATGTGCAAAAATGGTGAGGCTGAACATTTGGGTGTTCCATTGTGATTCGCCTTTTTCCCTCCAGCTTAATAATAGACTTCCAGCCTTGCCTGCATGTGTGCTGCAGATTTTCCCACTGTTTTACTAGGGAAGAGCTATTCTTTAAAGATAGGATCAAAAATCTCACTCTTATTTATAGTCTTCTGTTCCTACTGCTGCAGACAGGAACGATGACAGGAACTCGGGGAGATACTGGATACCAATGACTTGGTTTTTGAATGCCTCTTTTTCCCTCCTGGATATTTTTGTTTCAGTGAAAGTCTCTCTAAAAAAAGACAGGTTTTGATAGGAAGCTTAATAAATACACACTTGAACTTGCTCTAAGTAGTTCATCTGAGGCATACTTGATAGTGCCTGTACATCCCACCCATACACTATTTCAAACACAGCTGGTAATATTAGCTCCTGTTGCTCCTAACTCTACCAGAAGTTACAGTTTTAGTCCTTTGCAAGAACACAGTGTCAGGAAACAATCTGTTAGTGCTGTTAGGTGAGCCAGAAACACCTGGTTTATTAAATACTCAGTGTATTGAAAATTTTCTAGTCAGAGTGTGTTGACAGGCCAGTTGTGTTAATATCTTAATACCTCAGGGCATTTATAAAGTTAATCTTTTGACATTTTTATTTGCTTTTTGGCTCAACATCACGATCAAATTTTTTTATCTTTTAAAAGTTCCGTTTATGACTGTCATTTAATTGATGATAACTACAAATTATACTAGCTGCAAAGCAATAAATAAAAGAAATGCAAGTAGTATAATTTGGAACATGGTAATCTTAGTAGCCTGAGTCATGAATTTCATCATCCTCTGCAGTTAGTATAATTTTATGATTCATAAATCTATTCATTTCTTTTTTTAGTGTGTCATCAGATAAACAGCTCAACAGTAAGGTGGCAGAATTGTCTTGTCTCACCCTGGTTGTAGGAGAGAAGGCAGGTCTGATGGTTCCTATGCATACGTAGTAAATCTGTCCCTCTGACCTCTTAAATCTGCAAAACAGCTTCCTATGCTTCAGTGGAGCACTAGCTCATTAAGGCATTTGGATTATCAAATGACCACTACCTCAACCTAAAATTTATAGTTTGTTCAAATTGTTTAGGAGTGCATTTGTTCATTTGCTGAAGGTGACCTTCCACCATGGATCACTGCACAGACACTCACAGAGTGATCCTGGGCTGACTTCAGCAGGAAAAGATCATGTTAAGGCAGTGTTGGTACAGAAGTACTGTCAGGACCTCAAATAGCTGATGGCTCTAATTTAATTACAGAAAGTGTGCTTTTCTCAAGTATTCCCTGTGGATTCACTTACAGTTTAAAATCCTCAAGTGTGTGATTTGTTTTGAAATGTCCCCTCTTTCTAGGTGCCATGCCAGCCACAGTATCTGCCATCTACTTAACCTGCAGTTTGAAAAGCCCTACAGACAGGATCAATCTTTAGATAGGTAGGTAGAGATTCATTATTAAATCAGAACTTGCCTTAATTCAGGAGCATGAATTTGCTCAAATAATGTTACTTTTTCAGGAACCAGTGTGGTGAGAAGAAACATATTATGGCCATATAAATATATGACCAGCATCTTCAGCCCATGGTCATTCATTATAAAATCAGTATCCTCAGTTCACAGCATCACTCAATGGATGATATTGGAAGGGACAACAGGGCATCATCTGGTCCAGCCTCCCTGCTCAGGCAGGGCCTTCCTAGAGCACAGGGCACAGGATTGTGTCCAGAGGGTTCTTGAGTATCTCCAGTGAGGGAGACTCCACAATCTCTCTGGGCACTCTGTTCCAGTGCTCAGTCACCTGCACAGTAAAGAAGTCCTTCTTCATATTCAGGTGTAACTTCTTGTGCAGCAGTTTCTGCCCATTGCCTCTTGTCCTATTTTTCAGCATCGCTGAGAAGAGCCTCCATCCTCTTGCCATCCTCCTTTCAGACTCTTGTAGACATTGATATATAAATAACCCTATGCTAAGGTAAATGCCATACAAGCTGAAAGTGCTGGGGCATTGGCTCATGGCACTGTCTTGGCCAATTAACAACAATCACGGTGTGGCACGAAGAGGCAGCACTTTTCACTGACCCAAAGCTGGGTTTTTAAAATGCTTGCCAGGGTTCCTCTCTGCCACATGTCTGTCCATGTTAAGGACAGCTGAAAGTGTCCTGCACTGGCATGCATGCACACATGCATTTTGGTGTTTGTATTTAGATTCCTCTGTGATTGCTGCTTTCTGGTTTTCATTTAATTCACCTACAGCTCTGCTCTGTGAAAAGTGGCTTAATTGTGCGATTCGAAAAGCTATGTTAATTTGGAATGGTCCATGAACTATCAGCCACTGTATAATATCACCAAATTTTTTCATTGTTTTTACAAATCTTAGTATGATAACTCACTTTCATTTGCATAACTTGCTGTGCAAGATTGTCACTTCTAAAGAATATGCAAAATCATGTGTTTTGACCATGCACTGGTCATGATAGTAGCCTAAAAACCAGTTCAAGTTAGCTTTATCAAGTTAAATGCCAAGCAATTTCAGCATAAACAATTGGAGAAGACAGAATTTTTTTAAGATTTAAAACATGTCCAGTGACCTCAATGCTATGATCTCTCATTTCAGTAAAATAATGGAGAAGCTCTTTTTGGCCAAGGTACCTTTTCCACATTTTGACATCAGTCATCAAGGAAAAATAAAAACTCAGAGAAAGTTTAGAGAGTAGTATAAGAAAGTCAAATATCTACAAACTGGGATCAATGGGCTATAAAAAATACTTGGGTAAAGAGAAGGTTTAATTCTTCATAGAGGCAGAAGCCTAGAACAGAACTGAACAAAATGGAATTGTGTTCTTATGTCTTTCCTTTGGGGCTTAATTGGATTGAATTTTACAGCAAAGGAAGTTAAAGTTAGATATGGCTTCAAACTGAAAGACAGTAGGTTTAAATTAGATATTAGGAAGAAATTCTTTGCTCTGAGGGTGGTGAGGCACTGGGACAGGTTACCCAGATAAGCTGTAGATGCTCCATCCCTGGAAGTGTTCAAGCCCAGGTTGGATGGGGCTCTGGGCTACCTGGTCTAGTGAAAGCTGGTGAGAGTTGGAACTAGATTATCTTTAAGGTCCTTTCCAATGCAAATCACTCTATGACTCTATGATATTAGCAGGGAAAAAAATCCATTCTAATTCAGCACAATTAAACTCTGGAATGTAGGGCTTAGTAGTAAGATAAGGTAAGTCTGGCAGTGTGACACAGGTATGTATAGTTACTAATGAGTGGAAGCTGGGCTGGAGAACTAATTTTCTGTTCTACTTGGCTCTGTCTTCTGTATTTTTTAAAAAGTATCATTTTGCCTTAAGCCATCACTATCAGGTAGGTTGGTTTCAGCAAGAAAAAATGTGTGAACTTGAAGTGCCTTGAAGTGGGTAAATTAAAAAGAGGAAACGTGTCATAAACCCTCTTTTGCAGATGGCAGGGAACAGAGACCTGGGTTAACTGTGTGCAATTGAGATGTGTCAGCCCTAGGAAGCTTAAAAAGTGGCTGACATTTTTCCTTTATTGGAAGCTGCGCACAAGTTGCTTTGTACCAAAGGCAACCTGACATTTGCAGAGACCTGCAGCACTCAAATTAATAGGTTCTACTTGCAAGGATGACTTCAACAAAGGCTTTCTCCATTATAAAGTCTTGTTCAGTACATCTCTAAATCAGTTTTAAATTTTTTAATTTATTTTATGCAAAGGCCTGTTGTCCTTTGATGGTTGTCAAATCCATTGCTGCAAGCAGCATCTGTCTTTTGTGGCCAGAATATTATGGGTAGATGATTAGCAAGACACTGAGCTTGGTTTGGATACAAGGCTGAAAATACCCACACAAGTGCCTCATCCTGTTGGAAAACCTTCTATTTAGAGTATGCTGCCTATATGTCTTTCACAGGAGAAGACTTGCCAGATAACACACTGCCCTCTGGTAAATTATCACTGGGCTGGGCAGGAAACTGCATTTACATCAATATTTGCATGGGACCCACCTGCCTCCCAAATATCTGCTGTAAATGGGACTGACTTTGTCCCTTGAGAGGGTTTACCAGAATCTTACAAGCTGTTTTTATGCCTCTTCTTTTTTTACAAACAGCACCTGACTACAAAAAGAGTGTCTCTTTCTATACAGTCATAATTTGCTGTTGATTTCCCTCTACTGTTCTTGTTTGGCATATCTGCTGCAGAGGTACTTATGCTGATCCAGTCATAGCTGCCTTCAGACAGAGAAATAAGCAGCAGAAGGAGGAGAACTTCTGAGAAATACACCTCCTGCTTTTGTTCAGCTGTTCCTGGTAGGAGTAATGTTAATAATAATACACAAGTATGATGTAAGCAGACTTGTTTTTCAGAGGGAGCAAAGTGTTCCAGACCGTTAGCTCACACTGTATTTTTGCTATTAGCCTCGTTCTCAGGAGAACTGAAGATCAGAGACTGAGGGAGAATCCTGAACCAGGAGAATGTAAAGAAACCCACCTCACTCTTTGCAAGGTTGGAAGGGGCAGCAGGAGATTGTCTAGTCCTATCTCCTGTCCGAAGCAGGATCAACTACAGCAGGCTGCTCTGGACTGTGATCAGTTGGGTGGTAAATATCTCCAAAGATGAAGACTTCAAATGTCTCCATGCAGTTTGTTCCATTATTTGACCATCCTGACAATAAGAAAAGCTTTTTCTTATGCTTAAATGGAATTTCTTGTATTTCAGTTTGTGTCCTTTCATTAAGAGTCTGGTTCAGTTTGTTTTACACTCTCTTATCTGATATTTATACACTTGGATAAGATCACCCCTGAGCCTTCTATTTTTCAGGCTGGGAGCTCTCCATCCCCCTGGGTGTGTCAAATACCCCAGTCCATGTCACTTCTTCATGAATCTTCATTTCATTTTCTCCAGTATGTCCACATCCCTTTTGTAGCTGTGAGCCCAGAACTGGACCTCGTGGTCCAGAGGACTCACCAGTGCTGAGTAAAAGGGAAGGATCATCTCTCTCGACCTCCTGGTGATTAGCACAGTCAGGTGCTTCCCTCTGCCCCAGTAAAGGGAGGATCCCTCCTGAGATGTCTTAGAGGAGATGTTTGAATGGATTGCTGTGCACCTGAAGAGCTGAGCAGATGTGTAAGTACTTCGTATGTGTTCATGATCTCCGTGACTGATGGGGGAAAGTTTGAATCTGAAGTACTTGGTGTAGTTCAACTGAAAGAAAAATCTTCTGTCACTTGAATGACAAAGGATTCCTGAGGTGACCAGCTTTGTTGCAGACACATTCAGCAGCTAAGCAGGGGATTATGATGATTGGGGGGCAGTTTCCTGATCTAGGAAAACCCTAGGTAAGCTCAAGGTCCCACCAGGAGCTGGCAGCTTGTGCTGCTGGAGGGGAACAGGAGTAAGGATGGCCATCCTACTCCAGAAAGGACAGCCCTGGGGAGGACCAGGACACCAGTAGCCTTCCTTTTCATCGTGAACTGGCTCTTTGTGGTTTCCTTCTGATGTCTGAAATGTTAACAGGGCATGCTAATATAATTACTGAGCTCTGACACATAGAAACAGCCCAATCCCCCTGTAACAGCACAGTGGTGGTGCTCCTGCTCTCCACTGCTGCTTGGTGAATTGTAGAAACAGGGTCTGCTTGATGCAGGTCGAGAATCTTGCCAAAAGTGAAGTAACACCAGCATTTCTTTGGTGTCTAATCTGTAATTTCATATTCTGCAGAACACCAAATCCTTGGAGGGCAGATGGGAAGTAGGGGGAGAGTGGAATGACCTGGGACCTGGGAAACTTGGTACTAGGCAAGAGTCCTTTCTGCCATGTTTTGCTGTCAGCCAAGTCCCACTAAGTAAGTGTTCAGTTATGGTGTTGCAGAGGATTTTGCATTCCTGTTCAGCAGATAGGGAAGGGACAAGCTTTGAGTACTCCCATCCACCATAAATTCTACCAGGAGGTACTGCAAAGTGGGAAGTGTGCTCTCCAGTTGTGATCACTGAGAGATGAAGCAGAGTGTTCTTTACTTTCTGCAGAGTCTCAGGCCTTGTGGCTGGTGTGAGATGATGAACCAAAGCCTTGACATTCTCATTCTCTCCCACATGTCATCAATGATGCAGATGCTTTCCATGGCAATCTTTTGCTGGGACTGATCAATATAGGTTGGAAGGCCAACTTCAGAAGTGCTTTAGATGTTGATAATCAGACTTCTATGCTGAAATTGCTTTGAAGGCAGTAAAGAAATAAGATTTGACTCCTGTTAAAGCAGCTGTCCTTGAAAAGAAAACATCTGAATCTTTGTAAAAGTCTCTTGGCTAATGGTATCCTTGAGGTACCTGATACTTATTAACCTTCCTTCTATGAGAAAGTATAGGTATTTTGATTCCAATACCTTACTATTTATTTTAAAAAATAAGTTTTTTTGTAATACATGGTCAATCAAACTCACTGACAGACCAATCATCTCATGACACTTTAATTGTTCTTCTTTCACTATGAAAATAAAGAACTCTGTGCAAAATCTCCTGCTATAAGGAAGAGCACATACATGTAATTATAGGATGCTTTTGGTGTTAGAAAAAAAAAGGAAATTAAATGACTAATACACTTTGCTGGTGGAACTGACAGCTGTAACAAACCTGCTTCTCTCATCAGCTGTAAGCTTTTATCCCTGCCTTGTACTAATGAATAAATCATCTTATTACATAAAATTACATTCTAATTGCTCTCGTGTCAGTCTATTTCAGGTTAGACCGAGGCAGTAAGGTTCCCTTGATGCCTGGGTTTTCCCTTTCTACTTGACTGCTGAGCAGTCACATTTACAATGCCTAGGAATGGTCTTGGAGAAGAAAAAATGGGAGAAGGCAGGAGACAAAGGGAGAGAAAAACAGGAGAGGATATAAAGGGGACAAGGAATGATGTAGGAGACATAAGAAAAACCTAAAGGAGCTGTTGAATGGAAGAGCCAAATGAAAAATACTTAGAAAAGCAAGTGGGATGTGAGTGGGAAGAGAGGGAAGATGAGTCAAAACTACGGCAAACCTTTTTGTGTTACGCCTTGCGTGGAGCAGCTCGTGGGAGCTCTTGGTGTTGGCTCAACAGCCATGGCCATTTGTGTGACAGGAGCTCTTCCTCAAGCTGTGACAAGTTGTTATCCTCTAAGTTCTCCTTTTCCTCTTAAAATGTTACCTGGAAAACATTAATTAGTCATTTAATACTGCAGAGTGAAGGCATGTGTCCCCCCACCCCTCCCCATCTTCAAGTGAAATAATTGATTCTCAGATAGGGGAAAAAGGCAATTTCAGTAGGCTTTCTGTAGAAGAGAAAGTGTTTCCAAATTAATTTTAACTAAATGACTTGGAATTCATCCTGATACAGGCGGTATCAACTCTCATATATCGATTTTGTTTAGGCTGATTAGAAAAAGGACCAAGAGCAAGTAAGACTCCCTTGAACAAAAACAAGTGCACCTGTGTAGAAATCATGCAACTTTAATTAATTAGGTTTAATAACAGATTTAATTGAGGCTTCCTGTTGTAGATAATGCATTTGGAAGTGATGGTGCAGCTCCTAAATTATTGATGTAATCATTTGCAAAATGGGAAAAAATAGGGCTTCTTGTTGCTCTTCTAAGATGTGCTAAAATGACATCTAGAATTTTTGCTTTTGTTTCTTTTCATAATGTGAGATTATCTTGCCTACCCCATTTTTTATGAAAGTCTAGAGTACTAGTAGGATCATACATTATAAACAAATGAATTTGATTAACTGAGGCAGGGCGATTCTTTTTTCTAGGACTGTTTACAGTCCTCTTTCGTAGGTTGTCTATAAAATAGATTTATCTTAGAATCCTGGCAAATGAAAGAAAAGCTGTCAATGCTAAACATGCAGAACCCTATTTCCTACCCGATATTTCTGAGTTGTTTTGGAGTAAAGATGCAACATTTTTGACATACCTATATTTTTTTAACAAAAGTGCTAAGAAAAAGGAAGTCCTACCTCCAGCAAAACAAACCATTTGTTCTGCCTTTCCAGTACTAAAAAAGAAAAGGAGATCACAACCCTTGGCTTTTTTTTTTGTTTGCTGAGTCCCTGCCTTAGAAGATCCATATTACTGTAATTTGTTCCAAGAAAGAGTCCCTTTGTAGAGGCTGCACAAGGAGTGTGTGGGATCCTTGTTTTTATTTCAGGTTTGAGTGTGGAAATAAACTGGCAATCATTTGGTTTTGTTGGGAAAAATGAATAGGGAGTTCTGTGTCTGTTACAGCACCGTGAGGCAAGAATAACCCAAACAGATGAATAGAGGTAATTCCAATCCTTGATTACTTTTCCTGTATGAATGCAGGCAAACTGGGTTTAGCATAGACCTAAAGGCAAAGGTTTCTTACAATTCCAGACTCAAATGTTGTGTCATGTTTTCCCCTTCAGTTTATTTGCCACCATGGACATTATATTGAGGGAGCATTGTGATTTTCTGGGCATTGCTATTAAGGTTTGCTTTTGATCAAGAGTCTTTCAGATAAAGTGGTTTTTATTTTTGTTTCTATTCCCCTTTGCCAGTTTTCTCCCTCCTGAGGTGCCTTCTGCTACCCATTGCCATGATGTGTTTAACTCTTCCAGGTGACAGGACTGCTTGGTATCTCTTCTGAAGCTGGGAGACTTCCAGAGAGAGGCCAAAACTGCTCATGAGAGCATTTAATGCCACTGTCCATCCATCCTCTGGCTGCTGTGTGCAGTTGGAGTTAAGAACTCATACACACTGACTTCACACACAGTCCTCTTGGAGTTTAAGCAGCAGGAGGACTTCACAAATTGGCATTAATTACCATGGGCAATGGAATCGGTACCCTGAAAAATCCTGTTAACAAACAGAGGGACAGGCTATGATGCTACAGTGTGCTGATTTGGGTCTTTGGCCAAAACCAACTGAGCAACACATAACTAATCAGCAAAGAATATTTAAAATCTTTAAAAGGAGGAGGAAAAATATTTGGATTGATAATGGCTGGAAAGAGAGATTAAAACCAGAGAAATGGGATGAATGAGTTTTAGTAAGAAAGGCTGGATGGCCAGCATAGATTGGATTGGATTCCCATGTAGGCAGTATCTAAGGAATTGAGGAAAATGAGAGGAAAGCATTTCTGGTAGACTGTAAGGAAAAACAGTATAGAGGCTGTTTTGAGGGAATTCAGATGGTCAAACATGAGATGGTAAGTTTGGATGGACTGTGGTGCTGAAGAAACTTCTCTGAGAAGGATGAGTTCTCCAAGTTTTCAAAGAGGGGGCAGCAGGCACTGGTCATGCATGGGTACAATCAGCAGAGAGAAGATGCTGAAGGTCTGCACATCCTGAACATCACATGAAGCACCATAAAAATAGGAGTGGAGATGTGCTGTGGACAAAGGGAGCAGTGGTACAAAGGCTGTAAAGTCAATCTTTGGAATATCAAGCTTATTTCTGTACAATATCTAATGAGAACCGTGTCTGAACACTACATATGCAAGCACAAGACTGCTGGGATGTCTAAACTGTTGTGGTCACTTTTTCCATGTGAAAAGAAGCTGAACTGAATGCAGAATATAAGGAAGAAGAGAAATCTCAGACTATAAGGCATGTATGTGAAGACAGACCTGTGAAGACCATCTTTATGGTGCTTGACAGTTAAAGCCTTGCCATGACTTCAGGAGAGTTGGATTTGTTCCCAGGTGCTGAAGAAGCAACTACTTTGAGATAGAATCATATAAAATTTTTATTTTCCAAGGGAAAAAAATATTTTTCCTTCTATCTTTCATGTTTTTGCCAGTTTCTTGAAGTGGGTAAATCTTGTTCGGCAGAAGGAGCTGATTCACACATCATCCATAAATAAGGAAGTCTGCTCTGTTGAACTTGTAGCACAAGTAATGCCAAACACCTACATTAGGTCTGCCCTCAACATTTTCTTCTGTTTTCCAAAAGGTGTCTCAGGTGTTTGAGATTTACTTGCAGAGTTCATTAGTAACCTCCAGGCTTTGGGGGTTTTTGTGTTTGTCCCGTGTACTTGATTGAAGGTCAGATCTGAGTGAGTGCCCTTATTGATTTCAAAAGTGCTAAGTAGAAATTGTAAGATTTTTTACCCTTTGTACTAATGCTTTTCCTATTGTGAGCATGTGTCCAGGCTGCAGTGTGAGCAGACCTAATCTTGGGCTGTCTCAGCAGGATGAGTCAACACAGAGCTGAGAGTAACACTGACACTTTGGTGATTATTGAACAGAAGGTGGCTTGAGGTGTATGGAAACTGCTGCCGTGATAACACAAATGAGGGGAAAACCCAGACCTAAGCAGTTAATGAAATGGAAAAATGTAGCAATGGGAATGGAGATGAATTGTAAGACCATTTAAACACCTCCAAGAAACAAGCTGCTGGGTCCAGAGTCAGTGGGGTGTGGATTAAGTAGACTGAGTGGGAAGTTAATGACGAGGAGACTGGTGTTGCTGAGAAGAGCTTAGTGTGCTCTTTGTCTTACAATTCATTGGGAGGACCACAGGATTACTTTCTCTGGGGATGTTTTCTGTCAGAAAAGGAACTGTAAAGCTCTATGAATGTCAGATCAGGTACACCAACAGTTGCTGCCATTAAGTAAAGGGTAATGTGTAGTGAGATCAACAGAGAGTTCTGCTAATACAATCAGCCAAAAAAAGCAGCTTAATTAATGGCCTGTGCATTTTAGTTACTTATACTGAAAGCTCTATGAAACATAAAATTTGCAAATCTGTTTTTGTTTAGAGTCCCCAGCTCATTAAATGTGCAATACCCCAGGAGATGTTTTTTGTCCAGGTCACCTGTGTAACAGGCTGGCACACAGAAAAACTGCTGTTACAGAGCAGCAGCTGCTGGGGTGTGAGTGAAGTGTGTCCTTTACAGCCTCCTGGGAGAAAAGAGTCTACTGTTGAAATCTGAATTTGGGGTGGGAAACTAATAAATGAATATTAAAAGGGTTTTTTGGGGGGGCAGGGCTGTATGGGATAGTTACAGAGCTGATGGATGTGGTTAGCTTTGCTGTTTGGTTCACTTTCTTTGGATGCTGTGATAGTCATGTTTTGTTTCCCAAAGATGTAGCCACACAGTCTGTATGTCAAAACTGAGCATATAATTATTTTGCAGTACTTCACTGTTTCACGATCTCATGTTTTTCAGATTGCTCCCTGCTCTCTGCTGCTGCTTTATGGATTTTTATATTCTCTCTTGCCTGTGAAGACAAGGACATGCAAAGAGAGGAGCCTACAGCAGCAACAGTGTTTTTGTACGTAATTTCATCACCCCAGACAGCACTGGCCTTGTACTGCTTTAGAGGCTCTTCACATGCAATGGCTTTTGTGTGTCACTGGGGCCAGTGAGAACCAGCCCATCATCCTGCACAGGCAGAAGGAAGTGGTCTGGACAAGATGGGTCCCCAAGAGCATCATGACTCCCCTGACTGTCATGCAGATAATCAGGGCCCATCTCAAACAAGCAGCAGCAACATCCTCTGGATGTGTGCCCACATTGCACGTGCTGGCTTGCATCCCTGTGCTAGCTCATGAGCATGGTCTCTGTTGCTTGTGGATGCTGGAGAGTGGAAGTGAAGGACAGATGGGACGGATGCTCAGAGCAGTGGGGCAAGTGAGGTGGGCTGAGATGGGAGTGAGTGAGAAACAGAGAGAGGAGAGGCCAGTAGACAGGAAGAAAGATGGCAGGTACATGTCATTCATTGCCTTCCTGTCCTGATTCTCCCTTGCTGGGTCTTAGAAGGGCAGAATAGTTTTAGTTTGTTTCATGAACTTAAAATAAAAAACAAATCAGGGATGAGGTAAAACAATTGAGCCCAAATCTGTGTTTGGACCCGGAATCCCCCCCATCACTTGACAGAAATGCCTTTTGTGAGGTCAGCTGTGTCACCTGGAGAAGTCCCATGACTGATGTGCTGCTCTTTCTGAAATAGCATGTAGATGTTCATTTTTGTTTATACAGCCAAGCTGAAATCAAGACTCTCCTTTCCCATTCTGTTCCTGTCCTTGAATGGGTGTGCCTGTCCTACCTGCTCCATAACCACTTTTTGTATATGTGCCCTGACAGCCTCTTTAGAGTGTTCTTCTTTCTTTTTTTAGTAACACAAGCTGAGTTAGTTGTGTTTCATCTCATCCTGATATTTTTGAGATTTGGCACTCTCATATGTCTTGCTGTGTCCCCTGTGTTTTTTTGCTTTGCATTTGTACCTTTTTTCCCATCTTAGTAACCTACTCATGTGTTGACATAGCATCCAAGCAAGTGTGCCCTACTGTTCCCCAGTAAGAGGCAGTGTAATTAATTTCAAAGACCTTCCACTGAAAGAAACCTTTGCCTTCCTCTGAGCAAGGAGAGCTGTCCAATTATCCAGGAAAGCTGCATGTGGGCCCAGGCAGAGAGACACCGTCTCACCCCCCCTCCCAGCACTTTCTGAAGGACAGCTATATTGTCATCTGACAGAGTCACTCATTTCCAGATAATTGGCTTTTTAAAGGGCATCTATAGGACCCAAATAACTCCTGGCACACTGTTTATACCATTGGCCTGCCAGGTTAGCAAAGGTTAGACTTAATTGCCTCATTTATGGCTAATGCATTCCAGTTTTGCTGTTGCTTTTTCTCCGGGTATAATTGCTCAGACCTGTATTTTTGTTTCTGAAATCTTGATGAATAAAAACAAAGGTCCTGCTTTGTGAATTGAGATGTTGCTTTTATTGGGAGAGACAGAGGTCACGTAAAATCCTTACGTTTAGGAAGTGACCACATCCGTGGGTGAGAGGCTGCTCAGCCCCTTGACGGCTCCGATTTCCCACTGCGCTCCCTCGTCAAACCTCTTTGTGTGGTGCAGCTTATTGCAACAGAAAGCAGTTCCCAGGCAAATTGTGCCCAGCACTGCTCTTCTCAGTCCTGTCCACAGAGCACATGCCCTGTGGGCACAGGGGTGGGGTAAGGGATGCTCTGCAAGTGCAGCTCTCCCCGTCACAGCCTGTGCCTGAACATCCCCACCTGGCTGAAGGCTGATATGAGACGAGACACAGAGCACCTTCGGGGGTGTAAACACAGCACTGCTCTTGTGTGTTCTGCAGAATTAATCCTGATGTTCCTACAAATACATTTTGTATGCACCCTGTGTGTCTCCAGAATTTTTACTGGTGAGGATGGAGCAAACTTTTGGCAGCGTAAGCTTCAGTTTCATGGCAGTAGTCACTCTGCCCTTTCCAGCAGCAGGTGATATTTCTCTTTTATTCAGAGTAAAACAAGAGCTGCAGACCTCAGTTCTTCTGTTGCAGTTTTGTAAAGTCAACACTATACACCCAATTCTGGGTTTTGTTTATTTTATGGTCAGGGTAGTTCTGGCAGCAGGTTTGAGTGAGCAGCTCTTAGAAAACAATGTCATGGCTGTCAGGAGGAGAACAGTCCAGCTTTCATTAACAATCTGAGGTTATTTAGGGCCAGAAAATGACAGCCAGGAGAAAAGCCTTCTCTCTCTGGCATTCCAGGGCACCATGAAGCTGCCAGCATGGGGATGAGATGTAGCTTAGGTGTCCATTCATCATGGGCTTCACATGCTCAGAGCTCTGCCTTCAACTTCACACCAGTGACAGACACCAAGTTGTCATATTTGGCATCCTTCATAGCTTGGTTTATAAGGCTTCCCTAGATTAATTCCCATTTTATTAAATCACATCCTTTACATAAAGAGCTGATTTTGATTGACAGCCTTCCTCTCATAAAAATGCCTCCAATATTCTTGTGAACATGGTGAGAGAGAATCATAAATTTGCTCTAAATGCTTTAAAAGGTGAGAAAGCTGAGTGTCAGCTGGTGCTCAACCTTGCCAAATCTGTGCATTAGGAGGGGAGCACTGGGTCTGAAGATTAACAGTCAGCTTGTAGTAGTGAGGAGACTGGTTCAGGGGATAAACACCCTCACAATACATTTTTGGGAGTGTGTGTGTTGCACGAGATTGAAAGTGAAAGTAATTAGGGAGACAACTTACTGTTGGATGTGATGGACCTGCCCTTGTTCAAGAAAGGATTAAATGTCTTTATAAAATATGTATTGTACTTCTGACAGAAGTGATGAGTTTAGTGCTGGAACCTCTGGTGTGAACATGTTCAGGGAGGTGCACTTCTTTTCTTGGGGATAAATCCCTGAGGGAGGAAGTTCAGTTGTGGTCACTGGCAGCATACATAGAAAGGAAGGAGAGATGAATACACAAAGACTGATCACAAATGCTACTGAACATTGGATTTCATTTGTAGAAATTTTCAAGAATGTTGTTTTACTCCATTGGACCAACTCTATGTTCTGCTTCTTCCAAATCACTTGACTTCCTGAGGAGAGAAATAAGAAACCTCGTAAACAATTGGTTATTTTTGCTGTGAAAGTGAAGGTGATTGCACCACTCTTTAAGCATGTAATTGTCAGTGTCAGCATGAAGATAGTTTTGTTCATAAACATTGGAATAGGAATTTTGTGCTTCTGGGAAAGAAAATAGAAGCTGACTACAAATGTTTGTTTAAAAAGGAGCTCCTTTTTTAGACACTTAAGAGATGGTTTAAAGCAGTAAAACAGATTATACTTTATTCTTGTTTTATGGAACTAGCAAAGAACTTTTGTTATGTAGTTTGTCCTGGAGGTTTTGATCTAATGCGAGATAACAACCAAACTTATAAAATGGCTTTTGGTGCTGCTCTGAATGAGGGAAAATTCTAATCCTGATCTTGGAATGGCTACTTAAAGGTGATGTGTGTCCTGGAAGTCAGGAGTCAACATAAATCCCTGCTTTCCCCAGGATGTGCCTTGCTGGGTAACCTTATTTTGCACAGCCTGTTTGCTCCCACCCTGATGCTCAGCCCTGGGCTCATGCAGCCTGTGGGACCTCCTGTTTTCAGACAGCTGAATTAAACCCTGAAGGTCAAAGATGTGCTCTCCCAAGGATACCATCCCATCAAGTCTGAGCACACATCAGCAAAGGCCACAGGAGGAAAGCGCCAATTCAATAAAACCATGTTGCTAGCAGGACCTCGGTAATTAAACACCTGCATGCAGTGATTGTAGGACTAATTACTGCAGTCAGAGCAGCAGCTCAAATGCAGTTGTTTTCAATCAGTGCCTCAGCCTTAGCAGATGTTTAGAAGAAAAGAGCTCAAAACCCCACCTTCACCCACCTCTGGCTTTGTACTGATGAAACTTCCAGCTTGTTTTTATCTTGCTTTGTCTCCTTCTCTCCAATGCCTGATCTCCAAAATGCTGTTTGACTTTGGATGCCAACACCTACCTATTGAGGATTAAATGAGAACCACAGAGATCCTAAAATTGTATACAGTGTTTATCTTGTTCTTGCTGAGCCCAAAACTGTGAAGCTTTTACTTATAATGCTAAGGATTTAAAAATAGAGAAGTACAAATGCTTTAACTTCTAGCCAAGAAGCAAAAGAAAAATATTTAGAAGCAAATGTTACGTTTCTGTATTATTATTCTTGAAATCATGTCTCTGGTTTCAGTGCTCATACAAGTCAGTGATTAAGCACTGAGCATCTTTGGTTGCCATCAGGCTGTATGGCATTGGAAAATGACTCAATGTTTCTGGGAACACTGATCAATATAGGGCTGCTCTGGAGAGGACTAGAAAGGTTCCATTCTGTATAGTTTAGATGAACTGCCACATGGGTGCTCTCCAGAGCATTAGCAGCACTGATTATGCAGTTTTCCTTGATCTTAAAGTAGTTAGAGACTTTCTCAGTTTTGAAAGAGAAACAGCAGCATTATTTGAATTTGCTGTAGGAAGACCACTGCTAAACAAAATCATGCTGAGAACAAAGCAGAAAAACCCAGGGACGTTACTTGAGGGGAAGAAATAAAAAGTAGGGCAGAGCAAAGAATAGAGCCTTTGGGAAACTGGTGCAGTCACCCTTCATCTGGATTTTCTTGAGAGAAATTGTCTACTGCTAGAAAATGGAGACAGCTTTTTTTTGCTTGTTTGTTTGAATATTGCCAAACCTAAACTCTAGTTTGCCTGTGGAGACCCAAACAGGTTATTTTTCCCTGAGCATTTTCATACTTCTGAGAAATGACCAGTCTTCAAAAGTGCAGGATTTTGTGGTCAGACTTTAGCTCCAATCCTACAAAGGGGCTCAAAGTGATCAGAATAAGAATTGATTTCTAGCTACAACATTTTAATGTTTTAATCACAGACCAATAATAATTTCTTTTTATTTCATTTTCACAGACCAATAATTATTTCTTTTTATTTCATTCCACAATACTGCCTGAAATGCCTCCAAATGTTGCCTAATACTGAATACCAGAGTGAAATTAAGCTCCCTATGTGGTATTTTTATATGACTAAGAAAAGTCTGTCATAAACATGTCTAATTCTCTAATATACAGACCAGTGCTTCCAACAGTCTCTTCCATCTCAATCTTGTTCTTCAGATTTAGAGATTTTTCTTTGCTATGATGTAGAATATATGATCACATCAAGATGAGGAGGTTTCCTATCTAGTAGATGCTGTATATAGCAGTAGCTATATATATATATATTTTTGCTAAGTTTCACCTGAGGAAGCACTGATGCCTTCAAAAGACTCACTGGGGCTCAGTGTTCCTTGTAACAGAAGACAGTACAAGGGGATTTATTCCAGGTATGGATGATAAATGTAATTTGCAGAATAAGGCATCTGGTTTTAGTGTGGAAATATGTATTTGTGGTGTCTCCACCTCATACACTTCAGGACCATTTAAATATATGAAAAGGAAATCTTTGCATGTTCTCTACTGAAGTGCCAATAAGTTTGCATTTTTTGAAAAGACATTTCCTCTCCTTTCTGACACTGCAGATTCACCAGCTCATTCTCCATTTCTGCTGTCTGCAAGTCTGGATTTCTCCCAGTTACACAGCAGGTTTTTGAAACCAGCAAGTACATTCTCTCCAAATAACTCTATTCTCCATTCTAACTCATTTCTTTCTTAGAATGCTTTATATAGTAAAACCTCACTCTTTGCCAGTGTTCCCAGTGCCTCACAAGTGGCAGATTTCAGGAATGAGTGCTCAATCTGGTATGTACCAAAACGCCCAAAGCAGGTGTTGAGAGTCAGCTGATGCAGAAACTGGAAGTGTGGTGCTGCCTCTTTCTGCCTCCTGTTGTACTGGGTGACCACAGCAGGGGTGACCCCTGGGAGAAGAGACCACACTGCAGGACACAGCTGAGCCCATCAGCCAAACTGGTGGTGCCTCTGGGAAAATGCGCCCAGGAAAGGGCAAAAAATACTGGACAGGCAGAGGAGGAGAGGAAAAAACGTGAGGAACAACTGGTTCAAAAACAAGGCTGGAGGAGAAGGTGCTCCAGGTGTCAGAACAGATACCACAGCCCAGGCAGAGACCATGCCAGAGCAGGCTTCCTTGCCAAGGACTGCAGCCAATGGAAAACCATGCCAGAGCAGAGGGAGGATGGCAGGAGGAGGGAGCAGCAATAGGAACCATGTGTACTGACCATAATCATCCATCCTTGTCAACACCCAAACCTCCTGGTCTTGGTAGAGGAGGCAGGAGAGAAGGAAGAAGGTTGGTTGTGGGAAAGGTGGGTAGAAGAGAGGTATAGTTTCAGTATTTGTCTTTTTGTTTCCTGCCACTCTAATCAGTAGGCAACAAATTAAGTTAATTTTCACCAAACTGAGTTTGCAACAGTGAGCAATCTCTCTATTTTATCTCATCCCACAAGCTTTTTTATTTCTGTTCTTTCTGTTTACTCCTGTTAAATAAGTTCAGCTGTGGGGACAGGAAGGAGCTGGGAGGCTGTGAACATCTCAGGGAGAGAATGGGCAGCCAGGTGGAGTTTGGCTGTTCCTCAAAGCTGACCCACCACACTTGCTCACTAAGACTGGTCTCCCTTTCAGTTCTGGAGAGCCTGGAGTTTCACTGCAGCTCATGGTCCAGAGGATATTACCCAGGGAAAGCCATAAGCTTACAGCTACTCTACTCTGTGACAATATTATGGCTGGTTTCAGCAGAAGTTCCTGCCATAGTGATGCAAAGGCTGATTTTGCAGTTGTATTTCTAGGGAAAAGGTTTCTTGGTACCTTTTGAGGTATTAGGGCCCACAGATCCCTTAATGGCAATGAAAATGCTGATTCAGGGGATGCAATGCCTTGATGGAGATGTATTTAGGAAGATGTGGACTGGGCCTGTGTCCTGCCCTTGTGGTCCAGGTTTTACAAAGAAGAGGAAGTCTCAATGTTGCCCCAGGTGATGAGGTGGTTGCAATGTTTGGTACAATTTGGAGGTGGACCAAGGGAAGAGGAGGACTCTTCAAGTGGACTTCCAGTGTGCATCCAATTGATTTTCTCAAAGATGTAAGATTTCTTAATTTATAGCCCATTTAAAAACCCATATATGTGTATGCACAGACCCTCTATATATACACATAGGATACAGCCACTGTGTCACACAATATAACATAGAATTGTAAATCTCCACATCCCTTGGAAAATGAGGAGGTGTCTCAACAGGAATTTATGGGCTTTGAAGGAGGAGTTGTTTGTCTGTCACTGGTGCCTCGTGGCAGCCCAGACTATACAGTCATAAGCTTCCTGACTGGACATAAAAATCCATGAGTGACTTTGGTAAAGTTGCTTCTAGAGAAGTAAAGTTGCTTCTAGAGCAGTATCTTTGTATTGCCTTCCTCACAAATTAATCTGGGTTGCTTTAGCATCACAGTGTTTCTTTATGGCCATTGCTAAAAAAAAGAAAGATCATTTTATGAAGTCCAGATTAAATTTAGACTGTTCATTATTAGTGAAAAATGTAAGATTTGATTTACTGGGGAGATTGTATTCTGCTTTGCAATTAGGTGCATTTTAAATCCAGAGTTTATAAATTGTACAGATATGCCATTTTTTAACATCCATTATTCTACTTATCTCTTTTTGGTAGCTTTGCCTGTTTCAGTTGCCAAGTTTGAGCAGTGACATGTGGAAATATTTGTTTCTTCAAAGGCATAACCAATCTTGTTCAATTGTTCAGACTTTTGTCCCCCAAATGGCACTAACAGTGTTTCCTCAAGATTTATCACTGCAGAATGCCAGATAAAGTGAGTTAATAAACTATCAGGTATTGCATAATTCATATTCTCCTATTTTATATTGCTTGTTTAATACTAATCTGTTCTCATCCTTGTCTTTTCTAATTCATGTGTCCCTACCTGCAGTCACATTTCAGAGAAATACAGAAAGGTTTAGTCATTTAGGGTTTAGCAAAATTAGATGCCTAAGTCCTAAAGTGTAGATTTCAGACATTTCCAAGCCTCCTTTGGGACCCAAATGATGAATGTGCTTGTGGGCTATAGAATTTCCATCATATCTGTCAATCTCTATGTCTGCAAGACAGCAGCTGGTACCTGAAAGTTCTTCTGGAAATAGTGGTTGTTGACACTCTTGCACAAACCATTGGGTAAAAGAGGGTCAGTGGCACCCTGTCCTCCTCTCTGTGGAGTTGGTTGGTGGTTATGAAATTAATCTGTGGGAAATGAGAGACCTGGCATGAGCCAGCCAGCCATTTCCTTCTCAGCATCTTGCTCTAATGATGGGAATGGCTCTTCCCATCTCTGCAAAAACACTGCTGGCTTCTCTCACTCACGAGAACAAGCACAGGTCTGGTCCAGCAATGTGGCTTCTGACAGGCTGAAAATCTTCCTCCCCCTAAACATCTGTAAAACTCCAGTAGCTTTAGGAGTGTAGGTGTGTGGGTTTGAATCCTCTCTGGTGCCAGGTGTGCAGAAGTCCTGCCTGCAGCACAGCCAGGATGCTCAGGCAGTGATATTACCCTACAAACAGTGGGGGCTGTTGTGCCCCCAGGCAATGTCTGAAGTGGCTCCTGCTCTGCTTTAGAAATAGCCTGTTGTGATCTAGAAAACCTGCAAATCCCAAACTGATAGAGGTATTTAAGCCCTGAAAAAGACTGAACCTGAAGAGAAGGTTTCCTTTCTGTGTAGCTTATATGTGACACTCAAATGCTCTGATTGCTGTTCTGAAGTTAATTCTGTTCTGGCAGCCTTTTTCTATAATTCAGAACTACAGATCCCTCTGCAGGTGCCTGAGAGGAGGTTGCACATCACAGAATCCCTGAGTGGTTGAGATTGTGAAGGAGATGACCTCTGGAGATCATCTAGTCCCACTTTTGCATGGCTAAATGCAGGCAGTTGCCCCAGACCATGTTCAGATGGCTTTTGAATATCTCCAGGAAGGGGGATGCCACAACCTTCCTCACTTGTAACTCTTCTGAAAAGAGCCCTTTCTTTCCATGAACAGCAGTAGACTACTGCAAAAATGGCAATTTCTGCAAGAGCTGATCATCTGTGAGAAAAAACAAGTTTCCTACCAAGGCTGAGACCTGGCAAAGCACCCACAGAGTAAATTTAGTGAATGGAGAAAGGGATGAGAGGGGTACTTCTTGTCTGCCTGCACTCAGGTTCCCAGTCCAGAAAGGAGTTTAACACACCTGATTCCCACTGACATGCAACTTGCATGAACATAAGATTGCATTGTCACCTTTGAGAGCTAGGTCCCAGATTGGTTGCATACATTTTTGTGTGAAATTTTACGTTTGGGTAAAATCTGGTAAAAATTAGTCAGGATCAAAGAGCTAGCTATTCACTTTTCCTACTAAAGTGTGGAAATGATTAACAGCCACAGACTGTTTTATTCCTTTTTAGAAATAGTTTCTGCTCTCTTTGCCTTGATTCCCTCTGAAGGACCTACATGCATTCTAAACTTTGAAAGGCCAGAGAGCAGATGCTGTCAGCTCTGAAGGTTGTTGTTATTGCCTATGAATGTATTTTGAGAAACTTGTGGTTGCTATTAGCCTCAAACCACTGGGTTTTGTTTTGGTTTGGATTTTTTTCCCCTGACATTTTCTATGAATCTATTTGTACATTTTTTTTCCCCTTGTATTCTAGGTTTGCATGGCAGCTGGTTTGATGTATGTTTAAGAGCTTCTCCCCCTCCCAGCAAGGGCCTAGTGACAGCTTCTGTCTCAGATTTAGTTGGTTGGGAATGCTATTAGCATACAAGATATTGACAGCTATAAAATCCCCTGTAGTGCTAAATCTGTATGGATGCTCTTGATCCTCTATGTACTGCTGTGAGTGTTGTGGACAAACAGGTGTAGATTACAAGCTGTGGTAATAAATGGCTATCAATCATATCAGAGAATGGATCCCTTCAGATACAGACTCTGATATCCAGATGTGTTGGTGATTTACTGCTTTCCCAGACTCTGTGAGAAAGAGGTGCTCAAAAAGGATCAAGGTTTCTTGATTTTTTAACCACAAATATGCTATATGCTAACTTTAAAAATATCACCCTCTTCCTTTGTTGAAACAAGTTATATTTCTTGTCTAGTTTTGCAAAAATGAGCTAAGCTGTTTGGCTTAAGTGATGGTGGCACTTAATGCTCTTCAGCTAACGAGAATAAATCTAATGCTGATAGCTGACTGCTTGATGAGTCAAGAGAAATCTTGTTTATTGGACCGTAACACAAAACTTTGAAGAAACAAAAAATATAGAGCTGTGGCTTATCTTAACCCACTCTCAGTGATTCATCAGGAGAGTTGGGATTTAGTGACTTTCATTACAGTACAAATAAGAGGTAAACCCTCCCTTACTGAGTGGCTGACAACTTCATGCCCTGTTTTACAAAACAGTTTGAAATTCAAGTTTATCTCCTCTAAAGCATGTTAAGCCTGAATCATTAATTTTTCCAACTCACTCATCAACTCTTGCTTTCTTTTATTTTCAAATGGAAAAAATAGCTCAGGCTTTGGTAATTGTTCTCTGATTATTTTTATTTTCTGAAATTGGAAAGTGTATTTTTTTCCTCTGGCTTTTTTGTTTAAATTATCTGCTACGTATACCCGGCAGACCTCAGCATGTGGAGATCTTAAAGCCCTGAAATGTGATAAAAATATAATCTTAAACTTCATTTGCATATTCTCTATCTATTGCTTTCACATAAGGATCAAAACAGTACTTATTCCCACCAGGCCTCTAAAATTATGCTTACACAGGACCTACTTACAAAGTGCCTATATTCCTACAGTGTCTGCTTCTTAGACCTTTTCTTCCTTGGAGTCAGCTTCATCCTATTTAACACACATTCAGGGTTGTTGAGAGAGACCTTTGAGGCAAACAGGTTTGTGGATAATCTGTGGTTTAGATGTCCCTCATTTTGTATTTGTTGTAATTGTGCCTCTGTTGTGAGATGGTCAGCCTGCACAGAGCCAGGTGGTTGAAGTATCTGTGATTTAAACTACAGTTTTCTTCTAAATTCAGCTATTTGTCTTCTGTCTGTACATTTAGGTTTTTAAAAAATTTGTCTGCTAACCAGAAGAGACCTCTGGTATTCAGGCAGAATCCCAAGAGATGTCAGGTTGGAAGACAGTAATCATTAATTAATGAGCTGATGAACAGCTGATAGTCTTATGATGATAAATGCAACTCAAATAACAACTTTTTGTGTCCTGACATTAATCTCACACACTTGTATTTGGTAACTTGTGCTGAATGTCCCATTTTTATCAAACCAGGTAAACCTGGTAGACTGTGAAAGTATAAGGAAAAATTATTCATTATGTTGCATGTGGTCCTAAGAGAAATGTCCTCAAGAGAAGCTATACCAACAGGAAAGGAGGATTTGTGCTTTTGTTGAGTAGTTTTAAAAAAGTGATTTATTTCAAATAATAATCTATAGGGATCTAGGTAATATTGATTACCATCACCATGGATGGGGCATAGAGCAGCAGAGATTGAATAGGAATTCTTGAGGAGGTAGGCAGGTGGGAGACTGAGCTCTGTCCCCCACTTCCCTGGGGAGGGGCTCCTGGTTGTTCCAGAAACACACATTATGAAGCCAATAATGTAACCAACTGATGTCCCTGGGAGCTGGGGCTTCATGAGCAATGTAGGGATTGATTTCAGGGTGCAGTTTGCTGACAGGTCACGTTCATCTCAGTCGGCACGCTGTCTCTGAACCAGCCACTGCTGCCCTTTGTCTCCCCACCTTTGTGTGCTCCTTTCCCTCTGCCAGCACTGACTTACAGGCAGCTACTGTGCAGTGACCTGAATCAGTTTTCAGTTAGCAACCTTACTTTTCAGGGTTAATTTTCAATTCTGCATCAGCTTGTGGGTTTGGGCAGCCAGATGTTTGTGCGAGCCCAGCCTCCGGCACTGGGCATGAACAAGTGGCTGGGGACAGCTCTACCCTTCTGGTGAGCATGTGGGGTTAGATCATCTTCAGCCTGCTGTGAAAGTGCACCAGGAGTGGATAGACAGATGTGCTGGACTGAGGAGCTTGACAGGTAATGAACAGGTTTGTTTGGATCTGCTTTGTTAACTTTGGCAGCCCTGCTCGTCGTGAGAACTCTTGCGTTGTGTGGGAGAAAGAGAGGGAACAGACAGTACCACTCAAAATAGCCCTTACATATTAATGCTGTAAACAGTATTTATACCCCTCTGAGCACCCCTCCTATACTGCTGGAAAGCTTTTTTCCTTCAATGAGCTTTGCTATGTAGTGCTTTTTAACTGTTTTTACTGTTGTCAGGGGGGAAATCCAAGACTTGGGCCACTCTAATAACAAGCTTTAGTTATAATTATTATGAGTGAATTTAAGCAACTCATGATTAAGCTTTGATTACTCTCCTTATGTGATATTTTTAATAAGCTTTTGTACTTAGCATTTTAGCCTTCTTCTTAACTTGTTAATTTAAGGAGAAAAAGTTGTGTCTGTGAGTATTGGAATGTCTCCACTCTTCTTTGCCATGCTTCTTTACCACAGCTCACTGAAGATGATGTTGTTGAAGTTGGGGCTTTTTTTTTTCTTCTCTGTCTTGAAGTCCAAATGCTGTTTGCTGGGAAACATCTCATCACCAGACTCTTGAAATAGAAGCATTTTCTTAGCATCTTTTTCCTTTCTCTCCATGTGTGTGCACATGGCCAAATGGGGTAGTTTGCTGTGTATTCTTCATTAAAAAACAAGTGATGATGGATTTGAAGCATTTTGCAAAGTGTCTATTCACAAATGGGCTACATGCATTAATAACCTTGCTTTTGTGACAGTTGCTTGGAGCTAGTGGCAGCCAAAAGTGTGTTAGGGAGTAGGGATGTTTGATTCCAGTGTGTTGAGCTGTGTATGCTGGACACTCTGGGAAGTGGGTAAGGGAAAAGTAACTGTGACTCTGCCTTTGCTGGGACTTTACCCAAAGATAAAGACCAAACCCACATTTAAATTTTGTTTTCCCATATGTTCTTAAGTTCCCTTCATTTCAACACAAGTGGCTGTGTCTGGAGCAGGCCCAAGAGTGCAGAGTGAGGTTCTGCAGAGGAGGTGGTGTGGGAGAGGGCTGATGGGCCACCTCAGGACCTGCCTTGTTTAACAGGGATGGCCAGAAGGCTTTTGTGTGGCAGTGCATCCACCCAAGCAGAGCTACAGGAAACTAGGTGGCCACTCACCAGGGCTAAAATACTTAGATTTACATCATTCTTGAATGCCTGACTTTCAGACATATATCCAGAAGTTTCTTTCAGTAAAAAGATTTTTCTCCCAGTAAGCGTTATAAATGTCTTCATCTCTACTGTCTACTTAAAAAAAAATTAGAAGAAGAAAAAAAAGAAAATGAAATGAAATATTTGTTTAAAATGAAACTATTCATGAATTTGATGAAGATGGAAACTACGCATCTTAATTTGCTGTTTTTATGAGTATTTAGGATCCTTCAATTGAGCTTAGTATTTTGAATTTAAAAACTAACTGAAATTGAGGATTAAAAGAAAAAATGCTCAGGTTTGAAATGCTGTGTATGCCATGATTAGAACAATGCAGTGGTAATGCTCATCATTATAACTTTTTATGCTACAAAAACGAGCAGTCTTGAATTGGTCTGTGAAGGCTGCAAATGAACCAAAAGATGTCCTTCCTTACACAGCATCTGGCCAACAGTGAAAACCACTTTTACAGAAGGCTTTATTTGCAAAGGCTTATCTATGCCAAAACACAGAAAAAGTAAAAGAAGAAAAATTCCTTTGCCTGCAAAGCAGTAGATCATATTTTTGTTTGAGGATGTGCCCAAACTTCAGGCTCTTTGAAGCAGGGAAGTTGCACTGGGGGAGGTATCCTGCCATACTTGCCCAGTACTTGTTCTGTATCCGAGGCATCTGCTGCTGGTTGCTGTGGGAGTCTGGATGTGAAGTAGACAGCTCCTCTGTCACATTCAGAGGGGCTGTTCTTATTAAATATAGCTGTTCCAACAAGAGGTTACAAACCCAGCTAATGCAGCTCATACACTGCAGGCTTTAAGAAGTGACAACTCCCAAAATGTGTCCTTCCTCAGGAGCTGTTTGATAGAAGAAGCAAGCAATTTATCTTTTTTTGTGGGTGTTTTTAATGCTGCTGTGACTGGTAGAATTTGTTACTGGCTGTCCTTGTCCTGCAAAAATTTTTGCTGTTGAAGTTCGTCAGAAAAATTTTGATCACCTGTTGGCCAGAGAATTTATAGGATGCAGTGTTGCTGCCCTGCAGCACTGCTAATTTTGATTTCCCTTTCTTAAGGTTAAGGATGAAATGCAAATGTGGAAGTAGTTTGTGAGTGAGAAAAAAAGCCTTGAAAAAGCAAGAAGTTGAAGAAAGTCTTTGCATTGAAGAGACAAGACTGTAATGAGGGCAGGATGGGTCTGAGAGTTGCTGGCTTTTTAGATCAACAGGAGAGTTTGTTCCAGAACACAGACTAATAACAACAAAACTGTCAAATTTGAAGCTGTGTTTGCTTTATAAAGTGGCAGAAAACAGCTGAAAAGCAAGAGAACTGCATTCATAGAGGCAGGCTCATTATGGAAAGGAAATAAAAGATGAAGTAAGCCACTGCTGATTCTCATTGCTTTGCATGATTCAAAATCCAAGATCTCCACAGTTTATATGCCTTAATCTTGCCCTCCCCTTTCCTTCATGCCTCTTGAGATCAGTATTGAACGTATGAGGCAAAGATTTTATTTAGATGCCTCCTGAGATTGAAATGTGTTGACAAGCTGTATGTGTCAAGGATGCTTACATATGCTGTTGCCTAATAATACCCCCAGCTCAGGAACACCACAAAGCTTTTTGTAAGGCTTGCAGCTCTCACACAAGACTTGAATGACATTGCTCACTGGAAAATTGTTGGCATCTCTCCTCAAGAGTGACTAGCTTCCTGTGCTACAGCCAAACTTGATCCACAGCACATATTTCCAAAACAATTTACAGACAGATTTGGGTGTTTATTCTTGTATTTAAGAGATTGAACATTTTTTCCTTTTCTTTTGCATATTTGCTTTTCTCTTTACGTTTTATTTTTTAAAGATAGGATGATATTTTCATAAAAGAAATGCTTGCTCTGCAAAGTTTGTTCTGGTTTGGTTTTTTGGTTTTTGTTTCTTTTTTTAGTTTTGAACTACTGTGCAGCAAGGGACCAGAAGTCCAGCCAGAATCACTGTCACCAAAGCAGCCTGGAAGTGAAGAAGGATATAGACTCCAACAGATAAACCCACTGCTTTTATTGTTTCAGTCTGCACACTGGCTTGTCCTTGCCAATTACTTGAGTGGAAGTAAAGGAAAGCAACTTTTCCTTGACTTTTTTGGAAATCAAGACTGATTGGTGCAATTTGTAATTAAATGCATTATCCCTTAATTGCAAACAGCATGGAAAAGGCTCAAATTGGTGGGGAAAGGGATTCTTTAAAAGTTTTTTGACCCCTGACCTTTAAGCTGTGCTGTGGGCACAGGGGCCCTCCACTCTGCAAAGCTTTGCAGGGCTGGGGCCTTTCTTTTCCACTCCCTGCAGAATTTTTTCTCTTTAATTCAGTGAGATACGTGAAACCTGATCCTATGGCCAAACAGATCCAGCATTTTTGCTGGTTCCTGCCCCTGGCAGTGGGTGTTGGAAGCAGTGATGGAATATCCCTGCTTTGGAGTGCTTGGGGTACTGGTGGTGCTGTCAGACTAGCACTCCCTTGGCCTTTCTAGGGCTTTAGGCCAGGTGCTGGTTTTGGGCCACTGCCAAAAGCCTTTTCACAAAGTCACAGGATCATTTGGGTTGGAAAAGACCTCTGAGACAATCACATCCAATCTCTGGGTGATCACCTCCTTTCCAACTGGACCACAGCAAGAAGTGCCACACAGAGTCATTTCTTGAACACTTCTAGAAGGGAATAAAGTACTTCAAATTACCCCAGTGCTCTTGGTTTCGTGGTGGGGTTTTTTTCATTATTAATTTCCTTTTCTTTCTCAGTGAAGAAAGCTAAAAGGCTAAAGTTTCAGATGAGACTGCTCTGAGATGTGCTGTCACCCACATATTGCCTCCTTGACTCCATATGCTCTGGTTTAGAAAATCCCAGTATGGCTGTGGCTTGAGACTAAAAAGGAACTAATGTATGTGTCTCATCATCAAAATGGGATTGACGTAAGGAACAGCAATCTTTAAATGAGCAAAAAATCATTTATTTTGTCAAATTACTAATCAATTTATAGCAGCGTTATGTAACATCAAGATATATATTTGGCCTTGAGGAAAACAAACATTAAATGATGTCTGACTGCAGCTGTGTTTTGATGTCCCTTTTTTCATTTACTTCACTCTGCTCTTCAATAATTGAAAAAACAAAACCAGAAAGATTTTGAATAAATGCACTCAGCATGGTAAATCTGCCCTGTTTGCTCCTCAGGCATCTTGGCATCCCCAGCAAACTGAGCCTTATAGCGGTAGTAGCAGGATTTTGAAGCAGAGTGGAGAGAAGGGAGGAAGGGCTCAGCCTCACTGCCTGCTTTACCTGCCCCTGCACAGGTACTGAAGCTCATCATGGGCTGAGAGGAATTGGCTCAGCCCTCCCAGGCTCCAGGGAAACCTTGTCTTCTCCAGCATCTTACCAAGACTGACTTTGTCTTTTTAATATGATCAATAAGAAAGTAGCTATGAAAATTTCAGGCAAGAATAAATTCTCATGATGTGCAAGGTAAAAAGCAAGGGAAAACTCACCACAAAAAAAAGTCTTTTCCAAATATATATTTTGACATCAGGATCCTGTCTGTTTTACCTGAACTGATATTAACCATTATTATTCCAAAATAGTTTTTTCCCCCAGGGTTATCAAATCATGTGGGTTTGGATGTGCTAGTTTGTGTTGAGAAGACGATTAAATAGAATTATCTAACTCTTCTACCACTGATTACATACCTGGTGGGTTTTATATTTCTGTGCAGTTCTTGACAGGATTAAATCTTTTAAAACCTGTTTGGCACCCTAGTTGCCTAGTTGCATGATGCTAAATTTCATCTCATTGGCATCTGATTATCGGTAAGCCAGAGGGAGGAACTGGCATATCAACTGTACTGCAAAATTTCTTTAATTTTTTGGATTTGAAAAAGAAATGATCAGTTAAATTACTTCCCTAGAAACAGTAAATATAGCTCTCAAATTGCATCCCCTAGATCCTAAATTGTGTTCAAAGCCTAGCTTTACAAAATAGAGGGGAAAACCGGGTTATTTTGTGAATGCAGCATTAACAAAAAGGATGGGAAACATGTTGGGCAGATGAGGAGTAGCTGTTGCACTTCCTTTCCTATAAAGGAAAGGAAGCTATTTCTCTCTATTTATTTTATCATATAATCAGCCTTTATACTTTTTAGTGAACTGTAAGAAGTTTGAGACGTCAGTAGGAGTTTATTACATTTATAGCAGTCAATGCCTTTTCCCCCATTTGCTTGTTTGAAAATGGCTTCTTTGTAGAACATCTCACCTGTCTGAATTTCTTTAAATAAATGTGATATAGGCAGTTCAAGACACAGCTGATAATGGATGTTAGATAATATCTTGGATACTGCAGCATAAATTGTAAGATGACTATATTCTGTCATGATGAATATTAGATAATGATACCTTGTCCCTATAAGAATAACTTATTTTATTATTCAGAGTGATCTTACGAGCTCTTCGTATTCGTGGCAAATAACTTAGTAGAAACCATAAACTATTCAGATTTTGCTGAATATTCTAATCAACTTGCATCATTCTTAATTATGAAGTCGAGTGACTGCCAAGAAAGAGACAGAGGCAGCATATAATAGCTTCCCATTAACTCTGTGCTGTTGGAGGGCTGGCACTGTGAGTGCCCTTGTGTTGTAATCTGGCTTGGATATGTTCCCAGTGTTCTCCTTAGCACAGCCCTTCACATCTCCCACATTTTCTCTGCCCAGCTGTAGGCTTATCACTTAAGAAGGTTTTCCTCATGTGTTTGCTGCTTAGGGTGAATCAACAAAGTTGCTGGCCTCAGCGAGGCAGCAGGACTCAGATGTCCCCACAGGATGGGTTAAAAATGCTCTGTCAGAACCAGCTCTGGCTGAAAGCTGGGGTATTTCCTGGTGGCTATGACACTCTGCTGTCTCCTCTGCAAGGGGAGTAACCAACAGCACTTTATTTCCCATGGAGAACCTTGGCCATGGGCTCTCATGTGTGCCTGGAGTGATAATTTGACAAGGGGATGCTGCTGGTAGAGCAGGAGCACTTGGCACCCAAACTCAGGCTCTTGAGAAGTGTTTTAGGTCTGTGAGACAGATCCTTTAGATCTGAAATGTTCTAACTCTAGATTGGAAGGTGAACATTTTTCATAGCAGACATGGAGCCCCACCACTTAAAGACTGCTGGTTTTGACCCAGATTACAGGATGGTTACACAGACAAACCCCAACACTACTGATTATTTTGGCAAGGGTCTCTGGAGAAACACATTCCTTAAAGATACTGCTTTTCTAAGCACGAATAATGTGTTCTCTGGGGAGACAGTGAAATACAAAAAGCATCCTACTCCTTGTTGGCCCAGGGGGTTAGCACAGAAAATGATATGCTTGGAAGGACAAGTGAATATGGGCCAAAGGAGAGAGCAACACAGGTCTGCAGGTTTACAGGTTCTAGATTATCACATCTTTGTATTTTATAGTGGGATGGGTTCAGAGACAACATGATGTACCTTACTGAGGGGTGGGTTTTTACCTTGAACAAAACCAAGAGCCTCCCAGCAATGGTAATAGAGGCTATGTCATCTCGTTGTGCAATGTCCTAAGCTCCAGTAGAGCTGTTTGTACTACACGAGCCACAAAACAATCAGGAGGGCTCTGGCTGCTTTTACAGCAGAGCAGGGTAAGAGGTTTACTGAATAGTAAACAAATATATTATGAGAGACAGTAAGTGGTGCAGAATTCTCAGAGGTACAGAGTAAATGATGAGAGGCGTTTGTAGGAAGAAAGCATTCAAGGCGCAGATTTTAGGGCTCTGGCTGCAGACAACCAATTCAGTGATGCAAACCACAAGCAACAACCACAAATTCCATTCTGAATATACCTTCCACATCCTCCTAGATATGGGGAGATATGCAGCTGTGTATCCCAAAGGAGTCCCACAGGACTCCTTTCACCATGGATGTCAACTTTGGCTCTTAGCTTTCAGCCTCTTCGCTGAAATTTCAGGGATCTGGTCTTGGAAGTTTACATCAACTCCAGAGAATTTTTGTTCTTAAAGTGCATATGGTGAAAGAAAACGTCTCCAAAATATTTTAGAGCCAGGGCTTAAACCTATTCCAGCTGTGCAGACCTGTTAGATTTTGTTCCAGCAATAGTTTCTGCTTAAAAGCCTATCTGGTCTGCATTGTCCTAGATTAGCTTGTTTGGTACATATGGAATTTGGAATATACAATAATGCCAGATTTTACAACAAAGAATTTTTTAAAGGTGGGAGAAGCACAATAAAATTTCACCTACTCAATAAAGCCTGAGCTCATGCTAGTTCCCTTTTGGCAGACTAAGCAACACATTCTTGAGGAAAAATGTCAAAACCAGTATTTTAAACTTAGGCAAAAAATTAAAGCAAGAGTAAATGTTATGGAGTACAAGAGTAAATATTGTAGTTTTTTATGAGATCACAAAACCACAAAATTCTCTGTGTGGAGATAATTTTTTTGTTATAGCTCTAGAGGGAAATTTCTTGCTGGTCTTTTCTTGCTGGATTTTGAAATAAATAGCAGTCCATGCAATCCTGTTTGGCTAAAGACAGCATGAGAAAAATACCTTGGAGAAATGGAGAAGAGAAGGAGAAAATGAAAGAAATCTTGGAGATATTCCCTTCATGTTCAGATCACTTAAAATTACATCCCATAAAGCACTCTCAAAAAAACTTCAGGGGAGAGTGTATTTTTAAATACTGAAGTTTTTAGCACTTGCTGTGTGGTTCTGTATACAGAGCACTGTAGTTATGTGTATGTGCCTGTACATGTGTGAGGGTGCAGGTGTACCTCTGGCTTTGAAATATTTGCCTGTGACAAAGCTGAACTTTTATCCCCAGAGCCTCTTTGTAAAAATTCTTAATTAAACAGAGGAATCTGTAGGGCAAGATGACTTGTTATGAGATTAATGAAGGTCTGCTGAGCTCTAGAAAATGTTGATTACTTTTGAAAGGAAAAA
>VZRX01011943.1:79531-131765 GCA_013398075.1 Notiomystis cincta
TATATATATATAAATACACATAGTGGACACAAGACTCATGGAAAAATTTGGGAAATTAATTGCTGTTGCAGTATCAGAGGAATAATATTTATGTTCTTCCATTTAATTCAGCTCTAGCTTTCCAGTGGCTCAGAGGCTGTGAAAAGATACAAGTGAGGCCACAATCTGGGTCTTTAGAGCTGGCTGAAGAACCTCCCACACCGTGATGGGGACAGGCCATATCTCACTGGTTTTTGCTAAGTCATGATCCCTGTAATTCTGGTTCAGCTGTATTATGTGATTTCCACGATGAACTAGAGCATCTCAAACCCTGTGGTGGTCTCCCCCAGCTGTGAGAGGCCATAGCAATGAGTTGGTTGATAATTGGAGGTTGATGAGAAAGGACACTTAGCTCCCTGGTGCTCGTGGCCACCCACCACCCTGCTACAAAAACTTCAGAACACCTCACATGGTATTTTTGTAGGAACAGACAAATATAGTAAGTCAGAGTCACCAGATCACAGGCAAAGTGCTGGCTGCCTGATGGAGCTCCAGGCCACAAAATGCCAAATAATACATACGAGAAAAAAAAAAAATCCACAGTGCACCTAGGCAATTATGGGCTCTAATTACTAGGAATTATACCAAAAAGCATTCTTAAAACACCAACTTTGTGCTTTCCAGTGGTCAGAAAGGCAAATAAGCTGTTAGAAATTAATTAAGAAGGAAGGTGAGAACTGAAGAGGAAACATCTTTTTTTTGCCACTGTATAAGCACATGCTGCCCTCTTACCTTGAACATTACCTTATCTAAAAAGAGTTAGGTGAGCTAGGGGACTGCACCAGACGAGGGAAACAGGAATGGCCTAGCACATACAGTAGTTTTCTTGGGTGGAAACTAACTGGAGTAGGACTTCAGTTTGTAAAGAGACTAAGGAGGAGATGAGAAAAATCTATGGAATAGCAAAGGGGTGGAGAGGCAAGTCATTATTTGTTGCTTCTCAAAGAGTGTGGAATCTTGTAGGAAGGTCCTGTGATACTGACTGGAGAAAGTGGGAAACACATGTTCAGGGAGAAGCAGGACACATACAGAGTATCCTCACATTCTTTCAGTATCTGTTGACTGCCAAAGAGAAGAGACAGGGATAAATAGGCTTCTTGTCTGACATGGTGTAGCTGTCTTTTTACCAAACCTAGCCATGAATCCAACTCATGCTGTGTTCAGTGTGAAAATTAAGAGTTCAGACACAGGGATTTGTCAAACAATTCAGAAGTTATGCTTCCTATGGCAGAATGGATAGCCTCACATCATACATTATTCATTTTAGGTTATTTGGGCTTCAAATACACCCTGCAGTGTGAATTTCATTATATCTGTGGAGTAAGTTTCACATCAGCTTTATCTGTGGGACAAATCAACTTCACAGCCAGTTTTCTCAGGATAGCTGGGGACACCTAAGGGTTAAGGTGTTTGTTTTAGCAATGTGCTGATGACCCCACAGGGCTGGACCTTGAGTTTGATACTTCTTCCCAAGACATCACCTACAGCAGGCCAGGCTTTGTTGCTGGTGTGCTTGGTGATCTGCTCAGGGGAGTAGGTGTAAGTGGACTAACACTGGCACTAATAGCCCAGGTGGTTAAGTCCAGGAGAGCTGGTTGATTTTTCAAGGATCACCTCCAAGTTTAAGAGTGGTCCATCCTGACAAGCAGGAAGTAAAGAAAAGATGGTAGGAAATCTGCATAAGTGAACAAGCAGCTTGTAGAAAAGACATTGGGGGTCTTGCAAAGGGCCACAAAGATGCTGAAAGGATTGGAACACTTGCCATGAGAAGAGACTGAGAGGGCTGGGACTCAGAACAGGGGAATCTCATCAATGTGTATAAATACCTAAAGGGAGAATGCAAAAAAGATGAAGCCAGGCTCTTCTCATTCTTATTTTGTGACAGGACAAAAACAATGGGCACAATTTGAAATCCAGGAAATCCACTGAGTTTCCCCCCAAACATGAGAAAAACCTTTTTTTTACTGTGAATGTGGTCAGTGCTGGAACAAGTCTCCCAGAGAGGCAGATGAGATTGTCAAGAGATATTCAAAACCTGACCCACAGTTCTGTGTATCCTACTGGAGCCAATGATGCTTTGAGAAGGAGGTTGGTTTAGATGCTCAAACCTTTCTGCCTTAGAGATGTTGGTTAAAACATCAGTGTTGGAGCAACTGGACCTGTGTGAGCAGCTGGCTGCAGTGCAGTCCTGTTGCAGCTCTCTGGCAGCAAATCTAATGGAAAGCTTTGGGGGAAAAGCTTTTTCAAAGTTCATTATATGCAGATGTGTCCATACAAGCAAAAATGTAGTGGATGGATATCTCATGTACAATTTGTCTAAATTCCTGGAGTTCTGTATCTTTACCTGCAGTAATTTCTCTATGCAATAGAGGTGTGCCTGCACAGCTGTGCTGTCATCCACTTTCATGTCTTTGTGTGTTGTGCTGGAAGGTGTTAATGAAGGTGCCTGACATCCTGCTCCTACTATTCCCTGGAAGCCTATGCCTAATCATAACTTTGAACTTCTAGTCCTAATAAAAGACAGCATTTTCAGCTGTACTTTGATGGATTGTGATGTAAAACCTTTGTTAAAGAGAAGGTGCCAAAACAGTTTTACAGAAAATGGCTCCATTCAGCCTCCTGAAAAGGTCTTGATTAAGACTGACTAATGATAGATAAGTAAAATTTTTGCTTTTGTCTGATAAACTTATGTTTATTGAATCAATACATCAATGTGAATTTTGCACAGGCTTTTTTCCCAGAGATTTTGTAAATCAATTTTCAATGATAATGACAAAGAGAGGCTGCAGGGAACGCTTCAGCTGGTGGATAGAAAAGGAAGAATGCTCTCATACCAGGTCAGCAGATTTCTTTGTAGGTGTTAGTAGCAAAAGAAGAAAGAGTGCTGCTCAGACTGCCAGTTTATCTTGACATAAGATAAATGCTCCACAATTTTCTAATTCATATTTCTGTGGTTTAGAGATAAGAAAATTAATTTTTGAGAGTTCAGTGATGGAATGAAGATCAAATTTACCATAGTCTATGAACCAAAGTTCACTTCAGCCTTGTCAAAATATTTCATCAGCCTACAGTTAAGGGACGGAAAACTCAAAGGTTTCAGGCCTTTACAATCAAACAAGGACAAAAGTTTGACTCTGCCTCACCCAGCACTTTCTTCTGAAACAAAAACTGCTGTGATGTGGAGCTGGAAGTAGTGGGGGATATTTCTGAGCCTGGGGGGAAGGATCTGGATGGTATGAATGCTGTGAAATGCAACAGCTGAGAAAGGCAACAATAGGTAAGTGTTTTATAGGCACTGATGTATTTGTTGTTTGCTGTGTTTTTCCTTTAATCTATGTTCTTTGGAAAAGTAGCTGAAATCAAGCTGTGTATCAGAGGCATGATGCCCTCTGTGTTAAAGAGAATCAGATTCCTAGCCTGAAGTCCTGTCCTCTTAAGGGATATTATCTCCCACAGTAATGCATGCAAACGGGGAGCACTCTTGGGCAGAAACTGCACTTGTCCTTAATCCAGCAGAGGAAGTGTTTCTCCTTGAGGAGGTTCAGGAAAAAATGTTGTAGAAGACAAAAAGAATAGAGAAATCTTCATTTCCCTCTAAAGCATTAGAACTGTGCAATGGCTTGAATGCAAACTATGTGTTTAAAAAAGAAACAAAGAAATCCCACACCCTGAACTTTCCTTTTGATTGCATGTGGATCTTGGTGATAAGGATGCTTTAGCACAACTGGGAGAAAACACTGCTGGAAGAAGCTGCAGGATTTTACTTGAATGGACACAAATCTGTCATATGTACATTCAGAAATGTAAATCCTACCTGGTTTCTTCTGGAATTAGATCTGGACTATGCTCTTCAGGGAGACCAGAGACCTCTTGGGACTGCTTAGACTCCACTGAAGCTCTACGGTGATTTTTATTGTACACTAAAATGATGTGGCTGAAAGATCAGGGGAGATTAATCTGAAAAATGTCCACAAGCTGATGTGGAATCAAATTATATACCCTGAAGCTGAAGAACAAATCTGTTGGCTGAAATGTGCTGATTTGCATAAAACATTGTAATTTCTAAGAAAATTTACAAAGCAATCTCTTTTTATTCTGTGCTGCATAATAGCTTCTCATTTTTATTCAGGTCTTGAAAATTTGGAACAAAAGGGATATGCTGAAAAATAGTATGACAAGGCAAGTTCTCTTGACAGTTAAAGTAGGAATTGACTTGGTACATGGGGTCTTTTTTTTTCTTTAAGGGGAAGAAGAAGATTATGTCTATATAAATATTTATGTAAAACAGATAGTTACAAATAATATAGCTATCCTGTAAAATATCCCCCCTTCCTTCAAACACGTGTGTTTTCTTTTGTATAAAAGGAAAATTAAAAATACTTGAAGCATGATTAAGGCATTTAATCAAATAAATCCAAATTTAGGAGATTTAAATGCTTTCTGCTCCTTCTGTAACCCTGTAGAGCAGATAATCAGTTTGCATATCCCACTTTGAAAACTTTAATTAGACTCATCAAATGAGACAGAATATGGTATGCTTGCTCTGGGTGAGAGGTGCATTGTTTAATGAGTTCCTTGCAATTTCGAGGGCAGTTATGGGATGAGGCAAAAGTCTATTTCAAAATAATAATTTATAGTTTTGTGAACAGAGCACATGAAGGAAATGAGAAAAAATGAGAGGAAAAAAAAGTTAGTGCTGGAGAAAAGCCATCAGGCTGAGCTAAACCAGAGGATCAAGGAGAGGAGTTGATGCAACAGTTTCACCCTAGGATTGCTGGTTACAATTACTTTATTGCCATTTAAATACAAACCAAGCCCCCAAACCGGGTGGAAATAAATGCGGAATGAAATTGGAATGCTTTGTCTTCATGAGAAATTAAGGAATGGAGAAATAGGAACTTTAATTCTCTGCTGAAATTCAGTAACTACTCAGAACCTTCATCCTAGCTTGCTGTGGTGCCTGGTGGGCCCTGGCAGCTGACCAGAGGGTGGTGGTCACTCACTAATATGGGATGCGCTCTCTGGGCTTTCATGCTTCTTGCAGGCTGCTGACACTACGAAGATGTGATGTCTGGGTTTGTTCCCTGGTCATGGTTTGTAACAATCACAGCAGTGCAAATGAACTTTTGATTTACCTTCCTTTCCCTTGCATTCCACAGGGTATATATCTGTGTTACTTCCTGCCTTCTCTGATAATCTTACCTCGTTGTATTTCAAGGTCACTCTTCTGATTCCCTCTCATCACTATAAGAGGTGTCATAAGTCAGAGGTGATGGACCTGTACTATTTGCTGTACTGCCAGCTTCTTGTTTTTAAGGTTGTTAATCTCATTTTTTGTTTACCTTCCAGTCCACGCAACCATGAAATACCAATTTAATTTCTTTCTTAGTTCCATATTGATTTAGGCTCCAAGTTTCTATTGATTTGTGCAAAAAGTAGCAAAATCTTGCACACTTAATTCATCATTAATAGTATACATAAGAGGCAACAAACCTGCACAGCATAGGTGAACATAAACATTAAACCACAAATGCAGGCAGTCATTCAGTGAACAGGTAGTGGGAAGACTTGATTTTTTTTCTTGGTTCATTAGACAAAAACCTATATGAACCATTTTGTTAAGAGAGAAGCAAATGGAAGTATTGTGAATGTAGCATTGTTAGGTGCATCTGAGAAGTGCAGGAATAATCTCTGGTAATCTGAATTTAATGGGCTGAAGGGGTGAAAATAGAGACAGATATTCGATATATTTGTAGAGGAAGGAGGAAAACAGGAGGGAAATACACTGAGACAAGAGGATGAATCCATGGATCTGATTTTCTTATGGATACAGGAGAGAAATCCTCACTGGATTAGTCTGTTAGCTAATGAACCAGTGAAAAGTCACTGGAATGGCCTTCCCAAAAGATGGTGTGGAGTCGATAGCTGCAGGAGGGGGGCTGGGGGTTTTGCACCTGGCATAGTCCCACACACACTTGTCTCTGGGTGTCTGCAAAGGAAAGCAGAGCAGAGGGGCCTGTTCTGACAGGGCTACAGCCAGAGCAGGTTTGAGCTCCTCGAGGACAGTGTGACTTTTCACCCTTGCTCAGCAATAAATCCCATAACAAATGGTTTTCATTAAAAGTGTGAATACAGGGTATGTTCTTAGGAACAGCAATAGAGACCTATAAGAATGAACTGCAAAGAATATAAAAGAGGACAGAACTACTGAAAAGTAACTCTAAATCCCCAGATTTTGTTATTGGTTTGGGTTTCCTGTTCCAAATCTTGTATTTGTAAATGTCACTCCCAAGTATTGCAACCCACTGCTTGGGAGTAGAATCTTATTTCTCAGTTTTCTACAAAATACTTTAAAACTTCCAACAAAGCTGCTTTTGCTACTATGCTATTTGATTAAAATGCAACAGTGGATACATAAAATGTATCAATGTGTGACATATGTAAAAAAAAAAAGGAATGTGTATATGGGTGTACTTACATGTAAAATTTATGACACAAGTAAAAGACAGGAGTCTGCCTATACTGAAGGAGCTGTGGGGTGTGGAGTAATAAAAGTGTGAAAATACAGAAATTAATGGTCCTGATATCATAACTTGTAATAGGGTTATCTTGCTTGTGGACACTTTTAATTACTGGTGGTAGTGGTCACCAGAGAGGGAAAGAAGCTGAATGTTCTGGTCAAAGCAAACTCTTACACATTCCTAATTATTCTTTTTAGAATGCAGATGTACATGTGAGAGACAAGACCCGGGAATGGAAGATGAAATGCGTTCCCTTATGCAGTAATCCCATGGCTGTCCAGACAAGAAGACTACTTCCTTTTCCCACTCCCAAGAATCTCCCAACAAAAAATGAGATCATACTCTTCCATCCTGCCCAGCTACACTTCTTTTCCTCCCTAACTCCCCCTCAGGCCTGCAGGCTGAAAGTGTTTCTCTCTTTGGGGTGAGTCTGTGTTCCCAGGGCTCTGAATCCCCATATAACCCTGGCAGGCAGTGGTGGTGCAGATAGGTTTTGGGGTAAACTTGGTGCTTTGTTCAAACTCCCTCTTATTTGTTTATGTCAAGAAGTGCTGAGAGGATGAGTAGAGCATGGGGACTGTCACAGGGACATTAAAAGACCCATCACAAGGCTTCATCTGCCCGCGGGCAGTGTTGTGAGAACAGATATTCCCTGGGAGAAACGGGAAGCAATCTCCAGTCAGCATCAACTCCAGCTGAAGTTAGCCTTTCTGAGAAAGAAATTAGTCATTTCCACTCCCTGAGGCTTGGCTTGAACTGCCAAAAACTCTCTTGCAGTAAGTTGAAGGCATACCAGTGCCTCTGGTGTGTTAGTGCCCTCCTGGCTGCTGAATGGTCCTTCGTGTCCAGGTGGATCAGTGCATGCACTGAGTGGCCCAGAGCTGTGGATTTGGGCACAGAGACCATCGGCTGTGATTATGCAAGCTGCAAAGCTTGTGTAGGGTCCTGGCTGAACACCTGGAGAGCCAGTCAGTGCTGATATCCACCTTGCTCTGACTACAGTGTGATCAGGACCTATCCTAGGTGGTTCAGAGCTGTCTGTATGCCTGCAGGTAAACAGCAGTCCTATGCTGTGACTGCACTGAAGATGTACTTTCTTAGTGTGGCTGACTATAGATATATTTAGAGTGTTTACATGAAGTCAAAATAAACCCTTTTTACATTTGGACTATCTGTTTTTAACTGTTTTATTCAGGCTTTAATTTTAAAAAATAAAAAGGAAAGAAAAAAATGTGCTGTCCATTTTGACCAAAACCTGATCTTTTTTATTTAAGCATAGCTTAATAAATCCATTTTTCTTCTATATGTAGATTTATCTGATGTTAGGTATTTCCAGCCCCTCTGTCTTCAGCAGGAGCAGAATGCAAACAACAAACCAAGGCTTCCCCCTTCTTTTCAAGGTGTGTGGTGACAGTCCTGAGAACTGGACAGTGTTTGTGATATTCCATAAGGAGCAAAATTCAGCTTTCTTTTTTTTACTTTATAGCAAAACTACTAAGTAACAAGATGAGTGAGATGGTGCAGTTAGTGCTGATCAGCAAATGGTTCTTAAAGGTCAGGAAATGTCATCTTATTCTTCTCCACTGTCAATCACAAAGGCTGGGTGATTGCTCTGCATGTGTGAGAGAAAGATAGAGAAGCTCATTTTGGGGGAAAAAGTCCTGAAGACTTCTCTTTTCTCTTTGAGGAGATCTCTATCATCACTCATGCCTATGTTTCAGTCAATATTACTGAGAGCTGAGGTGATTATAAATGTAAATTGCTGAAGGTCAAAATCTTGATGTTCTAGGAAGCCTTTGGCAATTATTTGGCCAAAACCCTTTGCAAAGGTCTCAGGTCAGTGTTGTCTTTGTGAGAGTTACTGTACTGCAGTGCCACCAAACCCTCATTTAAATTCAGTCTTAAATGAAAAGAGAAAGAGTTTAATTATGGCATCTTAGTGCAGAGGAGCATTAATTAATTTTTAAGTGTGTTAGGTGTAATAGGATAATTGCAGGAGAGGACTCTGCAGGGTCAGCATGATGGATGCTCACTGTCAGGGAGTGTGGAGCAGCGTTTGGGAGTCAGAAGACCACAAAAAGCTGCTTTAGGAGGGATCAGTGCTCTCAGTGGTTTTTGCTGGAGACTTCACGTGCCCTGGAGCCAGCCCTCGTGCCCAGGCAGGCTGGGGCAGACTGGGGCAGGCAGCTGAAAGCGCAGCTCACGTGCTCTTCCTCACACGGCTCTGGCAGAGCGTGCGCTGGTTTGCCTGCTGTCTGCATCCCCTTGGAGTACCCCTTGGCACGGGATTTCTCATTCCCAGGAGTCAGGAAGGAGTTAGTAATGCCCAGAGGCAGTTAGTAAGACTTGATGTGAAATAAGGAGGTTCAGACCAGCTTTCTTTGGCTGAGACTGCTGGCAGGTGCTGAGGGGGAAAGTTTGTCCCACTCATGGATGCTAAGGAATAATCTTCCTAGAGGGAAAGTCGCCTTCTAATTCAGTGCAATTACTCTTTGGTTTAGCCACTAAAATACTTTAAAAAGGTTTTTTTCAATCTGTCATCTATATTTTAATGTGCAAAATATTACTTAGAGGCTTCTGATTTTCTGTGAAAATTGTGTCTTTGGGGAATCCTTTAAAAACACTTAGCCTTTAGGTTATCTTCGGGCAGCATCTTTCCCAAGATAATCCCATGGGAAACATTTTGCCACTCACTTGGAATGCATTTCCTTTCATTAATTTATTTCTATATCCTGATCTTTATGTTTTCAGTGAGGGTAAAGGGCTAATTTCATGACATTTGCTGTTTTCACACATCTCTTTTCTATCCTCTCATTAATTATCACTTAATATTTTTAATGTCTCCAACTCTTTGTTATAGGCTTTCTGTACTCCTAAATGTTTACTTGTATTTATGGGATGGATTCTCTTCTGACTGACTCTTCTCACTTTTTTGTGAGGTGAGAGAGCCATGGAGAAACAGAGTTTTCTAAGCCAACAGAGTCTTTAACCTTTTCAGTAAGGTTTTATGCGTTAATTGCCATATTCTTAAGAGTTGGCTAGTTTTCTTTCTTTTTGTTGCCATTGTCCATTTCCATTATCTTTTCATTAAGCTTTTTCAGTGATCTCCACGTCTTTTAGCAAGTATATCTTCACAGCACATCAGAACAGAATGCTGGGTAAAGGAGATCCAGCCACGCCACTGTGATTGGACTGCATATTTGTATAAAGCAAATATTTAAGTACACACTGCAATTTTTGAGATTTGCAATAATACAACTGGTGTCAGATCCTTAATAAGAAGTTGAAAATTCAGTTGTTTAACAAGATTGTGCTGGACTAGAAGAAGAAGAAGAGAGAAGAAAACATGGTTTAAGACTATAACAGGCCATCTCTCAGTTTGCAGCATGGTGATACTAGCGGGGGTTTTAATTTTTCTGGTTTTTTGTTGTTTTTTTTTTTTTTTCTGTATGGTTGTTTGCTGACTCTATTTATCAAAAGCAATGAGGAAAGAGCACAAGGAGCTGAATTGTACTGCTAATTCTGTGTTTATTTCTGATTAGATTGCTTTCCTGTCCTTTGATTTATGAGGAAGGGGAAGCATAAATGAATGACTAAAGGATTCAGCTGCATAAGTCCCTTTAATTTCTCTGGCTGCTATCTGGTTGAACACTGCAACAGTCTTTAAACATCCCTACTGGTGCCCACAGCATGCTGAATAAGATAGAAAATGTTGTCTGGCTCAGCTCTGAAGAGTCTGCAGTCTAAGTGAGACAACAGCAGAGTGATACTGAGAGAAAAAAAAATTGTTTCGGTTTATTGTTTTCAATGATTAATGGTGCTGTTTGCTCTCTTTCTGTGAGACTTCTCAGAAGAGTGAGTTGTTGTTGGGCATATGTGCAGTGGCTGAATAGCAGCAGGGAAAGGCAGCCTTCATGTGCAGGAGACAAAAAAAATCAGTAGGAATGATGATCCCACTGCTGATGTCATTATTCAGCTGCTGTCACATGATGGCAGTGCTGTGACCTCACGAGGCTGTAACTCAGGAGACGTGGGCTGCTGCTGCATACTACCATGCATTTTAAACCAGTCATTTAACACTTCTGTCCCAGCCATTTGGAGACATTTCTGGTTCCCTAACTCGGTGGTGAATTTGCTAAACTGCTGTGAGATGCTCAGGTAATAAATGATGCTTCACACTCAGTGGAGTACAAAGCAAGTGGGGAGAATTCTGGGCAATGTTAATGTGTTTTAGTCGTAGAATGTGAGATTTCATTTGTATGGCAAAACAGCCCCTTCTGCCTCTTTCAATGAGCAAGGGGCAGAACACATAAAGAATATGATGGCACAGCAGCAAATCCCAGTTGAAAAGGTAGATGGTGCTCACTGTGGAGTGCTGGATGTCTTGGATGGGCCTCCCCTTGCTGCTGCTGGGAAGCCACAGCAGTGCTCACATGCAGAGGTTGTGAACTCACCAGGAGAGCTCTCTCTTCCTTTTTGTCCTGTAGGGAAATATTTGGCTGGTTTTGGATGAAGTTATGTTAAACATGCATAACTGCAGTGCTACATGTGCAGATCAGTTGAGCACTGGGCTCTGCCAGGATGCAGGAATGGAAAAGCTTTCTGGGATTCCTGGGTGCAGCCCATGAGTGAGTAGCCATATCACAGGAGGCTTTGAGAAGTGTCTCATTTTGCAGTCAGTGAGGATGTTTGCCCCTGTGCTCCCACTGCAGTGACTACTGCAGAATTACACCCTCTTGATGGAGCTGTTTAGCTTTTAGACACCAAATTTAGGAAGCTTAATACTCCACTCTTGTGTTCAGATGGAGCACATCCCAGTTCAGGACGCTCTGTAAAAATCACACTCTTTCCAAATTAGCTTTAGAAGTAATTTTCTCTTTATCCTTTTTCATGTCTTTCTCTCACTCTCTATTTTAAAATATTATCTTTATTTTAGCACTCTAGGCTGCTGCCTGCTTTCATTTCACTTTGCTTTGGCTCCTTTTCTTAGTGATGATGAGAAGAAAGCACACATTGTATTTAGGCCTTGCCCATTAGTCCCGTTTATTTACTTGCTGATGAATTATGCTGACATTTCCCCCTCGAGAAAACTTGTCCACGCTGCTGCAAGACAGATTGTTCACTTATGAACATTACCTGCCTTGGTGTGTCCACAGGGCCAATTCTCTGCATCTGGAGAAGACAGTAATGAAATTAAAGGAAATCACAAAAGAAAGCCAGGAGGAGAAAATAGGAGAAGTAGATGTATTCTGTGCCATAACATTTCTGCATCTGTTTGTGTGGCAAAGCCACACAAAGTTGAAGTTCTAAAGAAATGCTTTTCCAAGACTCCTGCTAGGGATTGCTTCCTTTGCCCCATGTGCACCTTTTTCCTGGCTGTGGAAAGCAGAAAAAAATGGAAACAATACAAAATAGAAAACCAGCAAACCATACTGTTTAATGTTTCACTTTTCCTAGTCAGGCCACCCTTCAGGGTTTCAATGTAAAGTGCAGTGTAATATTCTTGTGGCCCTGTGGATTAACTCTCTTTCATTTGCTCTGTGTAATTTGACTGAGGAAAGCTGTGCTTTTATAACTATTAGTTACAGACTTCATCTAAGAAATTACAGTGTCAGAAGCCATTAACCAATAAAGAATGGATACTTTTGAGACCTGTTTTGCTTATTTGTTCACTAGTTCCATCTTGAACACTGGTGAAACTGCTATTTAACACTTATTTTCTTGCTAGATAGAAGCTGTTTATAAATTATCTTTAATCTCTCTGATCTTTGTTAAACTATGGCAAGCTGGTGAGCCCGTTGCTCTGCAAATGAAAAAGACCAAACAAATTGCTTTTGAATCAGTAAGACTGGGCATTTCCTATGTTTAGATCCATACCAGAGAGTGCAGTTTGGACTCTCACACAACTGGATGTTTCTGCCTCTTCTGCTGTGCTCAGACCAGAGGTTGCAGGAGGGGATCAGAGGCAGAAGATGAGCTCACTGCAGCAGTGCAATGCTTCACTATTTTAATATTAAACACTTAATTTTTAGTGCCTCTAAAAGGTACCATTAACTTCTTAATGTTCACTCTTAAATAACACTCAGCAGTTATTTGCATCATTTCACATTGCCCAGAAGTTGTCTGGTGGGTTTGTAAGCTGTGTCTGTGGGATGGACCCTCTTGTGGGTTTTGCAGAGTAATTGTTGCAAAGTAATTGCACAGCTTGCCTGGATTTAGGCAAGAAGCCCAGGGCAAAGTAGGACTTTCTGACCTGTGCTCTTGGCTGGGTGCTCTTTCTTGTATTGCTGGCCATTTTTTCCTTGATTGGGTTGAGCTGAGTTAATGTTTATGTTTATTCTACTGTCGTACAACTAAATTCACTCATTTGAAAACTTTCATCATGAGCCAAGCTATTGTTGTATTTCAGCTTTTGAAATTTAGCTGTTTTTGCTGTACTCTTAATAACTGCATGGAAGAACAGAGAGTCTTTGCATTTTCCTTGTGGAAACAGTGGCTCAGTTTGCTGGAGGGAATATGCATCATGAAATCAGATGTTTCTAATTGCTCCTTGTTTCAGGAGTTGCTATTGAACACTGAAAATCATCCTTAATGCATGAGTAAGCCTGATGAACAGATAGACTTAAAAAACATTGACTCAAAATAAATTTCTCTTGGAAGCAGAATAATTGTTGACTAATTCTCGTGGGAGAGATGTATGAATTTCTTGCAGGCTTTTTTGAACAATAGGACTTGAAAGAGGCTCAGTGAAAAGAAAGAAAGGTGCCCTTAATCTTGTAATGCATTATTGTTGATTGCCTTTTGTCATTAGGGCATCTTCCTTGTTTTAACAAAATTTCATGTAATCCCTGGGAGAGAAATACCTTCCAAGAAATGCCTGTAAGCTAAAAAGAATTGTCCCAGTGTCATAGGCCAGAGTGTATACAACCAATAAATCCTCAACAGACATAGTTCCTAGGGCTTTTTCTTTGGAAAGAAAAGCAAATATTCTAAGGCAAAGTAATAGGTAACTTGAAATAAGCCATTAGAGGAAATTAATATTTGTGAGTAAAGACTTGTTGCACATGAAGGTGAGGTTTTGCAAGGGGAGACAGCTCTCTAACTGCTGGTAGGAAGCACTGCCTGTGTGTTCCCAGCTCAGTGTCCCCCCTGAGATAAGGCAGCAGGGAGGTCCCAGGAGCAGTCACAAGGCAGCAGCTCTTCCCGTGGCTGCTGGCTCCTGCCCAGTGACTGCCAGAAACACCTGAACCACCAGGTTCTGTAAAACCCTGTGAAGCCAGGGGATAGGGCTTGGGAGGTGGAGGGAGGGCAGGGGACTCAAAAGTAGAACAGGATTTGATCCAGACATGTAAGAGTGTCATTTAGAACATCTTCCAGGAATTCTGGGTACCTCCAGTCCTGGCTGCTCAATCTGAGACGCTTCAGAAAATGAGGGCCCTCCGAATTCCTGGATGTTTGAAAATGTTTGCCACCCCTGTTTTCCTGCAGTGGTGGAGCTGGTGTCTGTCTGCCAAGGAGAGGGTGGCAGCTCTGGGAGTGTGGGAGCTCTGGGAGTGTGTAAGTGGCACAGGCTCAGCCTGCGGGAGCCCTCGCTGCAGGACAGTGGGCACTCGCAGGGACTGGGGCTCTGGGGGCTCCTGGCTGGGCTTCAGAACCACAGCCCCTGCTGAGTAACTGCACACAGCACTCCCAGCCTCCTTTTAAAGAGAAAAAGAGAGAAATGGCTAATTAAATCCCGCTTCTAGTGTTGTTTGAATTCTAAACCAAACCCGACCTATTTCTGATGTGTATTTTTCATTAATGCTATATTGTAAAATGTAATTTGAACAACCTTTATAGCCCAACTAATCCATTTTGCTTATTATCATATTTGGATCACACAGGCAGTATAAATATATAAGTTAAAACTACCTTGTATTTTTCTCTGACCCCCTCTCTTTACTGAATCCAGTTAAAAACATGAGACTAAGCCTGTCATAACCCTGTTACAACCCTTTCTGCTCTGTGCCAAAGCCATCTGTGGGTTAGAAGATAATGAATTTTATTCCTATTAAGACTATTAAATATTTTTTTTCTAATAAGCTACAGCTAACATCTATCTTGCATCTGCCTGCCTAATTTCCTTTGATGTCTTAGATTTAAACCAAAGGGTTTGTAATGAGAGGTTTCAGGAGTTTGTTATGCAGACCTTAGCAGCCAGTCCCAGCAGTCAATGCGAGACAAATTGTATCTCTAAAAGGGACTGTCGTCATCCTGAGAAATATGAAGAGACGTAAGCAAGGAGAAAACAAGCCAGCAAAAAAAGCTCCAAACACTTTTCATGTTTAAAGCAGCCTTTGGAGATAGAGATGTCTTCTTTTGCTGTTTTCTTTTTCATGCACAGTCAAATTTTGGGGTCTAAAATCAATTTTTTAATTTCTGAAGTGCTGTTTCAGTCCTTGTGCCTGTATATGGGAAAAAGTATTGTCAATAGGAAATGTTTGAAAGGGGACATATGACAAATAACCTGCTGTGAAGACAGACAGGGTTGGTCTACATGGGATTTGCAATTAAATTTCACCAATAAAAAAGCATTTTGTCTTGCTTTTGTGGCTTACTAACAAGACAGTTTGCATCATTTTGGAACTTTGTTATGAGGGAAAAATACCAGAGGGGTGATTAAAATGTGATCATGATAATAGTGTTCAGGCATTTGTGATATAGTCTACTTAATAGTTTTTTATTTACCAAAGCTGCCTCAGTGTTCTCTGGATGCAGCAGATGATGTGTTTGAAGGAACTGGTTGCAAAAAAAAATTATCTGAGTGTACCTGCATCTCCTACAGAGTGTGACAAACATTTAGTAACAGAGATTTCTCTGAAAATGTTACTCAACATCACAACAAATTGATATAATTTAGATGTATCCTGTTTGTGCAGTTTGTTCCAAAATATTTTCATGTGCTCAGTTTTTAAACAGAAATACTGGAACACATTAAGTAAAAAAAAAAAAAAATCCCTGAAGAGGTTTTATAGAAACCTAGGGGGACCAAGAACATGTTCCAGTGAATTTTTGGTTATAGTTTAATTTATGGCAGTCAGTTGCCCCAGAATGAGAATTATTTATTCATATGTTGTGAACTGTCCCACAACAGGCTGAAGCCTGTGTGATCCCTTTCCTAAAAGCTGCTGTTACAGTCTTTTTTTATGCCTTAAGTTTAAACCAAAGGGTTTGAAATGAGGGGCCTTGGAGAGTCAGTTATGAAGACCTTAGCAGCCAGTCCCAGCAGTTCTGAGCTCCAAAGCCAGGATAAGTAATGATGCCATATCCAGCATGTGTGAACAGCCTGAGATTAATGCTTGCAAGGGATGGGGAGTTTTGCAGCTCCTGGCAGATCTTTTATATTAACTCCGGCTTTTGTGCCAGACTGCACTGGTGCACTCCCAGGTGACTGTAAATTCTGCTGATAAATTTGAGCATCTCTGTGACCCAGTGGCAGTGCTGTGGTTGTTGCACAGTGGTTGTTGTCACAGAGTGACCATTGTCTCTCCTGGCAGGAGCCAGCTCTGCATCCATCCCACAGAGCAAGAGCGAATGTTTTACGATGAACCATCAGGAGTTAATGGAGCTTCCTGCGGTTACAAGCAGGCTCGAAGGATTAAGTTGTTCTTCTCACTCTGACCTCTCTGGATGGTTTAGTAGGACATCATCGTAATTTTGTGTCCTCTTTTATCCTTTATGCTGGCCCCTAAATTTCCTCTTCATGGATCTGTTTCACAGGTCACAGCAATTTGCACATGATCTACAGCAGAGAAGGTGAGGAAAGGGAGGCACAGAGAAAGGTACAGGTAAAAACCTCAAGCTTAGACCAACTGATTCTGAAGTGCTTATATTCTTTTGTGGATCCTATATTGCAAAATATCTTTTAGCTTCTGTCACAGTTTCTGCCTCAGCAGAACAGTTTCAGATGTTGAAGGCCTGGTGTTTCCTGCTTTCTCTTCTCACTTCCAAATTGAAGGTTTCCTGAAGGTGAAGTAAGTTCCCATTGCTTTGCTAATGAATTTGCTAAAGCTCCCTGTGAGCTGGCACCTCTTGTGGAAACAGCCCTGTACAATTGCAGGGTTGCATTGCATGTACTCTACCTATTCATTTCTCAGTGAGGTTGGGGTTATATGATGGGCAGACATAATGTCATGTTACCTATATCCTCGGATTTTTTTGTCAGTATGCCCATTGCTGCTCCTCTCTCCTATATTTGAGAGTAAGGAAACAGTGGTTCTTGCAGCAGCAATTTAGGAAATACTTCTGTGTTGGGGTACTCAGTGACTGCAGGGAAATTTATGGGTAGGATTAGGATTTTTCCATTAAATTACATGCATTAAACCACAAGGGAAGTTCATAAGGAAACATGGCTATGGATATGGTGACCTGTGAGGCAAACTCTGCATTGGCATAACTGTCCAGTGGTGCATATGTGGAGGTTCACCCCCCAACAGCTGAGGGAAAGATAATCATGGCTGTGATGGGAATCACACACTTTTTTGGGAGATGTGCCTGTGCTAATGAGGGGGAGTGGAAAACCCCTCATCCCCATGTGCCTGGTGTTAACACCTCTTACAGCATCCAGGGATGGGGGTCCTAAAGAGCTCCTGGAATGCTGTGTGCCTCCCATGGCAGTGCTGGTCCTGCCCCAGCAGGAGAGGATGGAGTCACAGAAGCTGTGGGATACAATCCATCTCTTGAGCCTGCCTTCCTCTTGAGTCACTGATTCCTCCCTGTGTTATCTCCTGTGATGTGGATTCACCTCCTTGCTTGGGAACTGCAGGTCTCAAACAAAAGAGGAAAAGGTTAAACCTTGATCCTGGTCAAAATTTGTGCCCAAACTTCCTGTATCCCAGTTTAGCTTCATCCACTCCTTCAGCAGACTCCTCGTGTCTCGTAGGATATTTCCTTTGGATGTTTTGGAACTGAGCTCAAAGGTCTGCTTGTATGGTTAAATTGCATGTTTTTAAAGTTTTCCACTCTACAACCTGGAGATAACCCTACAATGAACATTGTGGTCCAAGAACTCTAAGAAAAATTTGATTTTTGCATAACTTTTTATAATATTTATTCATAAATAAATATTTAGGCAACAGTGCTAGTTTCCTTAATTCTGCTTTAAAGCAGCTACAATTTTAATTTCAATTTCTATTCCTCCATGCCAAGTATCAAGTGATGTGGAAGACATCTCTCTGTGTTGTCAGTGTGATGGGATCACCCTAAACCAACTAATCTTTCTGAACAAAATATGGTGGGGGCATTAGGTTGCGTTTATTCAGTTTAAGCATCTAAATCCAATTTTGCCATCTGTTGTGTCATGTTTAGCTTTGAAATTAAACTCTCAGGAAAACTAATGCTGCAAATGCAGTAAGGTGATTACAAAATTATTGTTCCCCAAGATGCATGATTTTTACTGCTGTTTTCTGCAGGTTGTAGTGGCAAAAGGTGAGCAGAGAAGAGGAGATGTGTAGAATGAGCTCAATAGGCATGTTAATTAAGAGAACTTAAAGATCATGGGGAAGGACATGATTGCTCCCCTTCCTGGCATTCAATACCTTAATGTCCAGTCATTGTGAAAGGAGCAGGCTTGTCTGAAATGTGGGTGAACAGGGAAATGGGAGAGGTTTGCAGCAGAGGTACTCAGCATTATAAGCTTCCTACAGCACCCTGCAGGCACGTTTAATTGGAGGTATCTGAATTGAAAGAACAAGGAAGATGTTACTGAAGGGCTTCTCCAGAGAACACACCTGTCCCAGGGTAAGGTGTAGCAAGCAGTGGCAGCCTGCCTCTGGAAGTGGTTGAACTACAGAAGAATTTTAATTGTTGGACACATCCTAGAATTTTCACTCTCTTTTGTACCTAGTGCAAGAATGAGAGAGAATATCCTAGGAATCATCTTAAATCTTTCCCAAAAAACACAATACTTGTGTTTCTCAGGGAGTGTCTATACTATAGGCTATAGCAAGCAAAATTTGATATGACTATCAAGGCCTTACCATTGGCCAGATTAATCTTTGTTGTTTATGTTGAGGTGTTTCTAATCTTTGGAGACCCAGACTACAGAAAATAATGATTTATGAGTATTTCTCTGATCAGGTCATATAGCTGTGGTTATATGCTGCCTATTGCAACTTTGCACGCTATTAATGAAGGTATCTCAAACAGAAGAAAAAGTTTCACTGACCAGACAGTTTTTCAGAGCATTGGCAATACACTTCAATAGCAAATATTCTTTCTTTGCCAAAGCAATGTCACATACCAATGGTGTGCAACATCTTAATGTATTTTCATTATTATATGTTTGACATTTATCCTTCTTCATCCAGGGAAATTCTGTTGCATCCAATACCACGAAAAAGCTTGCAACAGTGACTGTGAAAAAGATAGCAATTATTTGCATTTAATTTGCTTCAGGGACCTTGTATCTCAGTGCCATGTAATGTAGCTGAATGTTCACTTCCCTTTATAAGTTTCCTTTATAAGGGCAACTGAACAAACCTTCTAAAAATTAATAAATAGGACCTAAACCAAACCCAGAGGGAGTTTAGAACAGTCATACAAAAAAAAACAAAAACCAAAAGAACACCCTAAATCTTGGGAGGACAGATCAGTATTATGGTATGATCTGTCTCTGGTATAAGTAGGACAGGAATTTGAATTACACTAATTTATGATAAAGCAAAGGGAGTCCCTGCTTGCTGTAAGGTGGAGTCTTGAAAAACTTCAATGATTAATTTGATGACCTGGAAAGCTGTTTAGTATGGAAAACCAAAATACTTTTGTGTAATAATTACTTATGGATTGTGCTGGTTTCAAAGCAGGTGACAATTTTTCAACCTGGCCTCATCCCTGTGACTTAACTATTAGCAGTGAAATGTTGATTTCTTCACAATGAACCCTGGAGGTGGCAAAGGTCAAAGGTTTTTATGCATCTAAAACAATGCAGTGGAGACTGCTCTGACTCTCAGTTCAAGATCTCCATGTGTTTTTTTCCATTGGAGTTCCTTGGAAATCCTAGCCAGTTTGCTGCACAACTTATGTTGTACTTGTAGAAACCTGCAGTCTCCAAATTCTGCAGCATATTTTCATGGGCAGATTGTGGATTTCTTTAGTCTTGGACAGCTTTCCAAGTGAGTAACCCTGCAGTAGTACCAGCTGATACTGAGATGTTGTGTTGTGCTGTGTGTAGCTGCTTGTCACCCTGAGATGATACCAGAGGGTTGGTTCCCCACTAACCATGTCACCACCAACCACCCACGTGTTCACCCTCTTTGCCTTGGATTGGGCCTTGTAAGCAGCTGATTTCACACAGGAAATGTGCCAGAAGAATGTGGCCAGGGGTAAGAGGTTGAAGAGTGGGAATGGTTCCTCTGATGGGAAGCCACCTGCTTGCTTTGTGTCAGTGTAGCATCAGATCAAGAACTGAATCTTCAGTGTGTGTATAAGGAAGCACAGCCTAATTATTAGAAATTACTGATAATTATCCTTAAATATCATCTTTGTCTTCCAAGATGTGTCCTAGGAAAATGTCGATTCTTTCCACCTTGAATTTGAACAAAGATGTTGCACAAAGCCAAAATTCAGAAAAAACTTCAGTTTTTCAGCAGGGATGAAATCAGGCAAGCTCAGTAATGATTTCTCTTCCCCAAATCTGGTGCAACACAAGAAAATAGATCAGGGCAATCTGCAAGAGATCTGTGAGGTATTCACACATTCCCTGACTCCATGGCACTTTGGTGGCATAGAGGATGTCCTCTACAGAGCTGTGAGCTGGCAAATGTGATCCACTGCATGACCACACTGCCTGAAAGTTTACAATCTTCCTAGACAATCCATCTTGACATTTATCAATTCTTCCTATTAGAAGGTTTTTCCCAATACTAACACACTGCCTCTGCTTGCACTTTAATTTCATTGCTCTCTGTCTTGTCTAGGCAGGCCTGAGGTATTTGTAGTACTCCTCTTTTGTGTCATTCTTTCATATACTGAAAGCTGTTGTCATGTCCCCCTTGAGTCTTCTCTAATCTCAGCACTGCAGACTGTAATTTTTTTCTCAGGGTCTTTATTTCCCAGTCCAAAGCCATTCCACCTCCTCTCACACTTCTTGTCTTGCTCTCATTCTGCCCCATAACTTGTGCCACTGACCAAAACACAGGTTTTGTAGAGTCTGTTTATAACCTGTGCAATGCCCACAGATGACTTGACCAAGACATGCACAACCTATTGTCCTCAAAGCTATTTGCTTGGACTTAAGTATTTTTTCTTGCTTTCAGGATGTGCTACAGAGCAGTTTCCTTCAAAGGTTACATTTGCATTATCAGCAAAGAATATGGAAAACTGCACAATTTTGGTTGATTACAAACTACATATTCTCAAACCAGCACTGTAATTCTAATTGCTTCTTTCTGGGTTCTTCCATAAAGTTTACCAGCTAATTTGCACAACCATGTTCAGCTGTGAAAAGCTGTGGCTCAGTCAGAGGCTGCAACAGCTTCCTCTTTTCTTTGTCTGGAGCATCTGTTATGACAGAATAGTAAACAATTTCTTTTCCTGAATAATTCCGAATAATTCATCCAGTGTAATTCATTCCAAGGAAATCTTAGATAGCAGACATATGCCTTTTGTTCTTCTGCAACTTCCTAGTATTAAGAATAAGTCTGATTGTTGTGTGTGATGCTAAGTGGAATGTATTAGACAAATGAACTGAAGCCTGTCAATGACAGAACAGAGTGGCTGACCTTTATTGATGCTAAAAACAAAGGAACATCCAACATTCAAAACCAAGTGTTCTCAGAAACACACAGTTAACTTTCCTTTAAATTCAGCTTCCAGTGAAAAAAAAAGGGCAAAAGAGAGAAGAAATTTTTCTCTTTGTACAAGGATAATCAAACCCGAAAGAATCAAAAATGGTTTTGTGGGATGAGGACCATCAGTGTCTTTGGTACTGTTCTCTAGAGAAGGAAAGCTGTTGTCTTTGGACTCACACCTGACAGCATCCTTGACTATATACAACTTACTGCAAATTATTTTCAACATTAGAACACTGTTCTATGAAGAACTCTTCACCTTAGCTCTTTATCAGTGTCCATTTCTCCTCTGCTTCTACAGGAAATAAGAGTTTCAGAGAGGGAAGAAGTTACTCCAAGGAGCTGCACAATGCCAGTGGTTTGCAAGGCAGATTTTTGGGGTACAAGTTGATAATTTACTTACTCACTGGTAGAGTTCCCCTTGAAATGAAAGCAGGTTTACAGTAAAATGAAGGAGAGTTTGGAGTGCTTTGTAGTCCAGTGCTGAGAGGAATCGGATGGTCGTATGAGTACTAATGAATGTAAAATCAGGATAAAACACACATGATTTTTGCTCCTAGTGCCAAGCTAAACCCCAGTGCTTCCTGTGAATGAAGTCAAAGATGTGCAGAACTCTAGATGGAGAAGATGAGTCAGAGTGCACTCCTGAGCTGGCCATGAAAGGAAGAGCTGCTTTCCTTCAGACCCAGCAGCACATCTGGATTTTTCATGCAGTTCAGCACTGCTCCTCTCAGCCAGATGACCAGTGCTGAGCTGCTCTGCAGGTTTAACAGCTATCCCAAATGACAAGTATTGACAGCCTCCAGGAGGCTCTCTGCTGAACTCCAGTGTGCACCTGACAAGGCCATGCTGGGATGCTCATCAGAGCTCATCCTTGGGAAAAGTAAAAGACCTGGGTTAAATACAAAACCAGTTCTGCTTTCCAACAAGTGAGAATGAGCAAAGCCTCAACAGTCTGTACTAAAGCTGATGCCTTGTATTCCTGTAATTCAGGAGAGTGTAAATGATCATGTATCATTATTTTGAGGAGGGTATGTTATTTAGGTAGAATTTACAAAAGGATATGAGGAATCCTAGAGACCTAACCAGGATTGAGTGATTTGGGCATCACAGTGACATTTAAAGTTTATGGTAGATGAAGATTAATTTTGGATAAAGATAGGACAAATCTATGATTTGAACTACCCATGTGAAGGACAGGATTTAAATGGTAACCATGCAAGAAAAAAACCAAAACATAAAATGGTTGACAGCAATTAAATAAAAAGAGCAGTCATGGAATAACAGCCAGTCTTAAATCTGAATAAGAAATTGGCTGGAAAAAATGTTTTTAAGTTCCTTAGGAACTAAAGTGATAAATAAAGATCTAAACAATGAAAATTTGTCCCGTAAAAATGAGCATTACTGGCAGCCATATTTAACAACTCAAGCCCCATCTGCTCACTGGGCTGAAGGCTGTACCGAATTCCTGTCACAGTAATCTTCTGAATTTCCTGAAGTCAGTTAAGGATGTGCTCTTTGCAAGTGAGACTGAGCCTTGGGATCATTGTGGCATCTGCTATCAAGAGAGCAAGAAGCAGCACTATTGTTCTCTGCTGCCATAATTCCAGTTTTCTTTCCAGGTACTAGGAAGACCTGAGTGAAGTATTGTCTCTGCCTTTAGTGGGCACTGCTCAGCCAAGGTGCTGAACTGCTGTTGTCATTGAGTCTGTGGTGTTGGGCTCAGGCCCCTTGTGGAAAATGGTGATGGTTTGTTCTTCACTCAAATTGTTCTGCAGGTGAGGACAGCTGTGGAAAGGTGTTGCTTTCTCACACTCTTTTGGCACTCTGTAGAAAGGGGTTTTCACAAAAATGCAGAGTTTAAGACACTGCTCCTGCCTGTGCTTCAAAATCCCTCTGGTTCTGCTGGCAGGTTCCTTCAGAAATTGCTTTGTAGTGTGGCTCAGGCTGTGCATGCAAAGATTGGACTCTGTTGAGGGCAGGGTCTCTGCATGCTGGGGTGATTCAAGTGATCACACTTTGCTTTTGCTCAACTTTTACAGGCTGCAATAATAATCCTGATATTTTAATGAAACCTCTTAATTTTAAATTAAACCTGAATTCATCACATAAAGAGCAGCACAGGATCTTTGTTTCTGAAGCCTCTGACAGATAAATGATGGACATGATGCTAAAGATCTCAAGACCAATTTTCTGTATTCAGTTTACTTTGATGAGAAATGAAGCTGAAAGTACTATTGCATGGAGATTTGGAAAGAATTTCTGTGCTGTCTCATTTCTAGATACATGCTTTGAATGACCCTTCATTTGGGGTTGGAATAAATGTTCTTCAAAGGTCCCTTCCAGCCCAAGCAGTTCTGTGATTCTGTGATTCATTAACAGTTCATGTGGAAGTGAATGATTGTGTACTGGGAGATTTCTGTCCCTCTTGACATCCTGCTCTTGCTTCATAAACCTTAAGTGAGATCTCTCTGTGAAGTAGGACTCATGAGCTGCAGTCTGTCAGAAATTAAATGTTCTGCCTTATTTTGCCCCAGGGAGAACTTGCAGGTTACTTCTCCAGCTTCAGATATGTTTTTTCATGGCAAGGCAGGGTTGAGAGTGTTCTGGGAAAAATCAGATGTTGCATTTGCAGGAGCTGGGGTTGCTTTGGTGAACCAGTGTCACCAGTGCAGTGAGAGAGAGTTGTTTCCTTCATGTAATGCAGAAGAGAATTTATTGGGAGAGTTGCAAATACTGCTAAAATGAGAAAGTATCCTAACTACATTCTTATAAGATGATGTCTCTGTTCTATCCAAATAGGATGCATATTTCAAGACAGGTTCAGAGTCCTTTATCTGTTAAGTGAAGAACTTCCAAAAAGTTACATTTCACTTCAAAATCAGGTGTCATTCCCTGTGCAAAATGATGATATGTCAAACACTTCTAACCCAATCAATTTGAAAATTAATTCAAACTTTAATTATTTTGAACAACCATAGCCACCTCTTTGCTTACATCCGGAAACACAACAAATCTTTACAAAATAAATATACAAAGAGAATGGTTTGTGGTTTTTTATTAATAGTTGTAGTTACATCAGAACACAGCAGCGTGCCAAAATAAAACAGCAGCACAATTTGTGGGGCTTTTTTGGTTTATGTCTGGTGAGATTTTAATTGATAAAACTTAACCCTCAAACAGTCAAAGAAGCCAGATTATTTTAGTTAAATAAACAAGGCTTACAGATTCTGGAAAATATCTTAAAGTTAGCTTTCTGTTTTTACTGGCATGTATATTTTTTAAAAAAGCAAATCCCTTCTTGTTTCACTGATAGATTTAATGGCAGTATGAACATTTAGTGATAATTGCTTGGCAACCCAATTTACCTCACATTTAGGAATCCTGTCTACTGAAGCCAGGACTGCTATATGCCTAAAATACCTACCTGCATATTTAGTGTTTTGCACGTGAGGCAAGGTGTGCTCTATGATCCTATGCTGCTATTTTGGGTTATGATCATGTGGCAGTTGCCTGCTATGGGATATTTGAGAAGCAATTTTTTTTTCTGGGCCACTGGTACAAACCTTGTAGGTTCTTCCATGAAGAAGTCTGCAAGGGAAACTACATTGCTGTGCCTAGGATTAGTTTTGCCAGAGTGAGTCTTTCTGGAGCCTAACAATGGGGAGAAAACAGGTTTTTTTGGTGGACATTAATTAGTGTTTGTGAAGACAATTGAAAATAAAAATTGTGAGGTTTATATAATTTTTATTTTTATTGATGCTATCAGTTGTACACTCTGCAGGTAAATTGTTGAATTCTTAGAGAGTTTGTCATGAGGAGGGACTGACAGAATGGACCTGAAGCATAGTCTGTAGGAAGGGAAATATGTAAAGCATTTCCTATTTGTCACCTGGCATGGTTCTGCCTGGGGGAGACACACACTGCAAAATTAATCATGTTGATGTTCTGATCCTGTAACATTTGGCCCCAGAGGTACCTTACTGAGTTTGTAGCCTAGTGGAAGATTCATGTGTGCCAAAGAAAACACTTATTCTGAATATTTGATCTAATAACTACTGGGTCCTCCTGTGCTGACAGTAAGCACCATTCTCTCATGATTTTGCATTTAAAGAGAGAAGCCATGAATATAAATCCTTGGCCAATGGCATCCTGGCCTGTGTCAGGAATAGTGTGGCCAGGGAAGTGATTCTTCCCCTGGACTCAGCCTGGGTGAGGCAGCACCTTGGGTGCTGTGTCCAGTTCTGGACCTCCAGTTTAGGAAGGATGTTGAGCTGCTGGAATGTTTCTAGAGAAAGGCAACAAGGCTGGTGAAGGGTCTGGAACTCAAACCCTATGAGGAGTGGCTGAAGCAGCTGGGGTTGATCAACCCAGAGAAAAGGAGACTCAGGAGAGACCTTATCACTCTCTACAACTCCCTGAAAGGAGGATGTAGCCACGTGTGGGTCAGGCTCTTCACCCAGGAAACCCGTGACAGGAGGAGAGGACACAGTCTTGAGCTGCACCAGGGGAGGTTTAGGTTGGACATCAGGAAGAATTTCTTCACAGAAAGAGTGATTGGGCATTGGAATGGACTGGCCAGGGAGGAGGTGGAGTCACCATCCCTGGAGGGGTTTAAGGAAAGACTGGATGTGGCACTCAGTGCCATGGTCTGGTTGGCACGGTGGTGTTTGGTTATTAGGCTGAACTTGGTGACCTCAGAGGTATTTTCCAACCTAATTTATCCTGTGAATCTAAATGCTGTTATATATATAAAAATAATATATAAATTGAAATGTTTTCTCCAAATATTCTATTGTATTATTAATCAAAGCTTCACTCAGCTGTTCAAACAAGGAGTGGTTTAGCCCTTCACTAACACAAGAAGATGATTTTCTCAGGACATTATCAAAATTTTCCTTCAAACACGCTTAAATGCTTAAATGGAAAGTTTCATCCATTAACTCACCTTGCAAATGGTTAAGTCCTACAACTAAACCAACCTGATCTTTTTTGGTCCTTATTTTTTGGTTTGTTTTTTTTTTTTTTTTTCAAAGTAGTAGTTACATATTGAAACTTCCAAAGTGCTGAGCACTGTATTCCCCATCAAGCAAAACTCTTAATGTTAATCATGCTCTGAAAAAAGCTGCCAGATTGGAGCTAAATATCTGCACTTCCTCTGTGTTTCTCCAGCTGGGCACCTTTTTCCTTTCTGTGAAAAGATGGATGTACTCCTAGGACATTAAGCTTGAGCTGGGGAGATTCAAAGTCCAGTTTGATATCCTACAGCCTCATTCAATCATGGCTTTATTTAAAAAATGGTCATAATAAACATTTTATCTTTTTGATTCTGAACTCTCGGGATGGCATTTATTTCTTAGGTATATAAGACCATTAAGACCTTACTTTCAGATCTTATGGCATGCTGTAAATAACAGCTATCACTGATGGGGCAGATGTTTAACCCCTGGGCTGACTTTGATTAGGACTCCTATTACCCAGCTTTGGTGTAGAAATGTCTTGGGGGGACTTCTGCTCACCAGCTCTGTGCAGCACCATGCAATTGCAGAGCAAAGAATATTGATGCTTCAGATAAGATTTTGTTCAAAGCCTTGTACTTCCTGATATGTAAAAGTAGGGATTGTCTTTACACACTATCATTTTTGAGAAAAGCAATGCTTTAGACCTTTTAAAAGATGGATTTATATAATGAACATTCATTATGTCTACACTTCAAAATCCAGTTTCCAACATTTGTTTCACTGCAAGTATAACTCACTTTCTCGCTACCTCTTTTAGTAATTGTCATAATTGTGGGGTATAAACTTTTTTTGGCAATGTTGTATATTATCTCTCTGTAAACCTACCCATGTGAGCTCCATGTTGCCCTTTTCTCATTCGTTTCATTAAACACTAAATCAATGAACTTTAAGCAAGCCAAGGTTAGTAATGTGGCATTAAGTATTAATCCATTAAACACCCAGGCAGTAAATCTACCATGTACCTCTTTTGAAGAGGTTATAATATGCCATACAATTAATTATCTGGAACTTGAATACACTTAATTTATGTGAACTGCAAAATGGAACTATTAGTTGAAAACATTATCCTTCCATTATGAGCAGAAACACAACAGATTTGGAGGTCTAAAACCCTTTTAGCAATCTCAGACATAGCTTGCCTACACAGCACCTTCTATGAAACATTTGGCTTGTAAAGACAAGCTCTCATCAGCTGTTCTGATAACAGTGATTTACACCTGCTGGGTGGCCTATCTGTCTGTCAGCACAGCTACCTACAAAGGAGCTAGTCTGCTCTTCTCAGGCTCTTCACAAACTCTGCTTCCTTTGCCTCATACAGAGCAATGTGCTGCTAAAGTGAGGACAGATGAGTGGAGGCTGGAGGGCAGGACTGAATTACCTCTCTGTTGGTTGCCATTTCTGGAGGTGTTTCTTCCATGAGCACAAGTCAGGAGTAAGAGTTTAAAAGACATGTCTTTGCTGTGCTAGAACACCTGGAAGCAGACATACTAGGGCACAAAAAAAATCCCAAAGTGTATGTGTACAAATAACTCTGGGCTCATTTGGGTTTAATTTTCCATCTATGAGGTGCTGATGCTGCAGCATGCTGAGGTTGCAGATGGTAATGTTGGTCATGCTTAAGCTCTTGTCCCTTTGGTGTTGAACACAGAGCTGTCCTTAATATGGCTGAATAAAACTGGGGAAAACAGAGCCTAGAAAAAGGGATTAATCTTGACTAATTCACAAGTTTTTTCTGTCATATTCTGTAGCCCCTTTAAATGCCCTACAGGAAAAAATGCCATCTTTTGTTTTGATGCTAGTAAAGCCTTTTTGAAAGGGTTTTTCAGAATTGAAAGAAATAATTTCAGTATGTTGTTAACCTGCTTTCATGTGCATCTCAGATTTGCTCTTACTTAAGTTTTCAGTAAATCTCTCCTCAATTTTTTTTTGTCAATATCCATGAATCATTTGAAAACAACATAATGAAGGGCAGTGTTGCCTGTGACATCTCTCACATACACACCCAGCTGTTCTGTTGTCTTTGCTTGCTATCAACCATCACCAGATGACAATGGAATAATTCTGCAGATACTGATAGTTTAATTGACTGGAGTGGGAGGGGGATTGCTGCTTTTCCAAGGTCCTGGTTTGTGGTGGCAATTGCAAGGAGAGCTAATACAATACATCTTTTATGGTCTTAATGATGTGGGCTTTTCTTTGCCACACATAATTAAAATTCATGAGGTATTGGGTTAGGAGATATTAGAAGAAGGTCCCTGTGTAGAAATGTTACATACTGCAATATAATTAATAAAACAGCAGGTCTTTAAAACTTACTGCTCTACTTGATTTGGCCATTTAATAGTAATTTTCAAATAGAAGTGAAGAAGGCCGAAAACAGCCTAATATTAAAACAAAAACATCCCTTGAAAGTAAATTATCCTGAGTATTTATAATTATGGATAACAATTGTTAACTTTGATACATCATTATACATCTATAAAAGCTTCATGCTAACCATGCTGTTAAGTTTTTTTAAAAATGTATCATGTACTGTGAGCTCTTTTGATTTTCCCAAGCCTTCAGGATTTTCTTCTAAACAGTGAAGATTTTAATAACACGAAATATAGTGAATACTGAAAAATCCACTTGGTCTTGCCCATGTTCTAATAAAGGGGTATTTACTAAAAAGGGGTAAACACATCTTAGTTCTCTTCAGTTATGACATATTTAGCATTGTGGCAGATGATGTGGTTAACAAGGATGAACCAGATGGAAAACAGTCTCTTCACTGCAGATGTGGCCTAAAAAACTGTCCATTGCCCTTCTGAGCAATCATCTCTTGGTGTGACTGGTTTCTAGGTTTCACACGTTTCCAAGACAGAGAAGCCGTCTTAGCCTAATTTCTGTCTCTAAAACTGCAGGATTTGCTCTCAACCTCTGAATATTTATCAGGCACCCTAAAACCAGGAGAGAATCACCCTCCACTGACTTGTTCTTGAGCAGAGATTTCTCAGTGCATCCTGCCCTGGAACCCTACAGTGTTCAAAGCCATCACTCCAGGCACATAGCCAGGGAATTTTCTAGGCTGGGGAGTCTCTGTGCTGGGGGTTTAACCTAGCTGGTAAAGACATAAAAGAACAGAAAGGATGCAATTAAATATATCTCTGTGCTGCAAAGATTATACATAAAGTATTGATAATTAAGCATCTGTGAAAATACCAAGAGAGGGGAGGCATTCTGGTTTTATTCCTCATTTCCTGAGTGCCTGGGCAGCATTGCAATCCTGTGTCCTTCTGACACGTGGCAGTGGTGTGTCCTTCTAGCTCAGTTTGGGCTCTTACATGTAAGCAGGTCTCTGGCTCTCTTACATGATGCAATGGAAATCTCCAGCCATTTTCTACCTCCTTTTCCCCAGGAAACACATTATTCCACAAGAATGAGAATAATTTTATGTAAGTAATGGATTTCTGCTGCTCTCTGTGCCCAGTAACTCTTCAGAGTTGGGTAGTGAGCTGGAAGGCAATTCAGTAGGATGTCATCAGGCAAACTTAGACATTTATCATACGATACAGATGTATTTTAATTTCATTTATTTTAAGCTTTTATTTTGTGTATTGTGAAGGCTTAAGATGAATAAAGCAAGTCTCATCTGGCATGAATATTTTAGGGTATCTAAACTTCAAACTGTCTATTTGTCAAGTGTCAAACAGCCCCAGTTCTGTGTGTGTGTTATATAGCCCCAGTTCTGTACAGGTTTTGGTCTTAGAGGCAGCAAAACTAAGCAACTCAATAGATTATTTTAAAATGCTGCTAGGACAGCTGAAGATGTTGTCCAGCTTGTCACAGCCTGGAGCAGAGCCTGTCTTGCTGCTGCTGTTTGAAGTTGTGTGTGTTTGGTGGGGTGGGAGAGTTGAGACCGTGACTGGATTTAGCCTGTTCTGACAGCAGACATTGCATGATATTCCTTTTTTCTGCCTCATTTGGTGCAGGAAGAGCCTGGCTCAGACATCCCCCCATCCTTTCCAGGAGCAGTGAACATCACCATGTCTCATTATCTCCCCTTTCTCACCCCCTTCCTTCCTGGAAGCTGCTGGATTGCCCCTAAGCCTGCAGACCTCAGGAGGTTCCAGGCAGGTGCTGTTCAAGGGAAGGGGGCAGCCTCTCTCAGCAGCATTTTACAGCAATGGGAATTGCACCTGCAGTTACTAGGGCATTGTGTGATACCAAAGCACTCTGGTACCTCTGTAAGCCACTGGCCAGGGATGCTTGGACACTTGCTAGTGCTAGTTCAACACTGAGATTGAAGTCAGATCCCCTAAACTTCCAGTGCACTTATCCAAGCTTTCCCTGTGACTATCTGCCAATATCAAAGGCCAGCCAAATGAAAGACATGGCAATAGGGAAGTTTGCCTCTCCAGTTTGCTGTGATGGAGTAGCACAGTTAGAAGAACATAAAGTTTTAAAAGAAATTATAGCACATTGTCCCTGTAGGTGAAAGCAAAAATAAACCCAAACCAGAACACACACACACACATCTGACAATAGATGAGATTTGTGCCTGAAAATACCTTTTATCCTCCCACAGAGATCTCTCTTAATTCTTTCTGAAGAGTAATAGATTAAAATTGATCCAAGAAAACTTAGTAATGATTTAATCAAACTTGCATCCGTACTCCGTGTGTCTCAGCTGAACTAATTTGAATGCAGAATAGGAATCAAAGTAGTGACCATTGTGCTTAGGAAAGAACAAAGAGAGATTTAATTTTATGTGCATTGCAGGTGTTTTGAGCTATGGATTTAAGTGATCAACAATCTATATTTGGTTCAGGGCACAATGACATATTTTACAAGATGTGTCATAAGTCAGATTCTTCTGCTGTAATTTCTAACCTCAGTTTTAAACACTGTCAGCATCATCTAGAATTTAGAAAAAAAAAGCAACTCATCACCATGCCAATGGAACAAAAACTGCTGTATGATTTAAATACCTATAGCTTCATCATTTACTCAGTTGTATGCTTTCAATTTGCTAAGCATGAGGTTGGTGATTAAACTGGTGCATAATTATTAGCAACAGAGAGACTGTTGTCAGATCTCACAGTCTTCTGACCAGGTGCAGGCTTCTCAGATTCAGTCAGAGCCTGCCTGTCAGTTTTATGAACAATCCAGCAAAATAAGTGACTGATTTCCTGCTATCATCACAGAGGCAGTTTTCAGCAGATTGTCACAGTAAAACTCTGTTTCTGAATAGTGTAATGAACATTCTGATGTTTGCAAAAGCAATTTTTTATATATAGACAAGTAAAAAGCATTAACAATCTGATGCCAGTGTCTGTCTCTCTAGCTCCTTATCTGTATCCTTTCATTAATATCCATCTATTTCACTCTAATGTCAAAGTCAATCAAACACTTTGTGATAATGCAAACAGAACTGAAGCATGGCCTTCTAAATTAATCCAATGTGATGAGGACTTGAAAAGATTAAATTTCTTTGCTCTGTTTCTTCATCACACTTTCATGATCAAAACCTAGATGGCTGGTTTGCCCAATGTTTATCCAGATCTCAAATTCAGGCAGGATAATGTAGCCTGTGTATTGCAAGAGCAGTGAGTTCTTCCTCCCTACAAGGACAAACTCATTCTGGATTCAGAGTGTCTGTGTGGGGCTTGAGTCTCACGTGTCTGCTGGTGCCCTCAGAGATGAGGGCTCCTTTGCTGAGCTGGTAGAGGTAGGAGTTTGACCTTGTGGAGTGTGGAGACCTGTCTGATGCTTTCTGTCGTTCCTGACAAGGGGCTTCCTTGTGCTCATCTCTTCTGACTACACCCACCCTCTGGTTTTTGTACCAGTCTACCACTGGTGTAGGAGCATGGATTGAGAGCAGGATCCCTGCAGGATCCCTGCAGCCAGAGGATGGCAGGGCTCACCCCTGGGCTCAGGCTCTCTTTGAGCACTGCCCGTGCTGCACCTTGGCTGGGGGCTGCAGGAGCCAAGCTCAGGGGTGCAGCACTGTGCCCCAGAAGCAGGCAGCATCGTGACACAGCAGGTACATGTAGCTACCCAAGGCTTGGTCTGGACCTGCTTCATGCCCTGCCAGGTCAGGGATGACAGCCCTTGCTCTGGAGAGTGGCAGCCAGTGTGGAAAACTGCACAGAGCTGAGTGACCAGACAGCTAAGAGAAGACTCAAGCTGGTAACCTTGGTTTGGACAAACCATTTTTAGACTCTGTTTTCTGCAGTGTGCCCTCACTTCTGCCCCTTTCTCCCTGTAATTTGCTGTATGGTTTTGCTAAATCAACCTAAATACACAAATATAATAAGCATCCAATGTAAAAATACAGGCTCTTCAATAAGAAGAGAAACATTTTGTCAATGTGCTTTTAAAGAGTTATTCTGCAGGATAAACAGTACCATGTTGGAGAAAGCAATCCATAAACACTGTTTTCCTCTTTCACCATATTGTAGTGTAAATTCATTACTGGACTTGACATTTCTACCCCTCCTTGAAGGTTTTCATCTGCTGTGCCAGTACTGGAGATGAATAAATGCTGAAGCTTTCAAGTGCATCCTATTTGTTTGTGAAATAGAAACAACTAACTAGAAATTCATGTACAATAATTATATACTAACAAGCCTGTTTACTCTTCATCTTCTGTTGAAATATGTGCCCTGTTACTCACAATTTTATAAACACAACAGTAAATAATTTTGAATGTTTTAAAAATAGGTCATAAAAGCAGTCTAATTTCACTTAATGCACATATACAACAGTAGGAAAGAGTGGGCCATGTTCTCCATCACTGGAGAGAAGAACAGTGCTGGTAAAGATGAGTAAGACCCTACTGAAGAGCTATGTGTAAAGTTGTTTGGGGGGAACATGTTTAGACTAAAAAAAAAAGATTGAGCTGTAAAAATAACTTTCAATATTGATAAAATAAGAGGAAAAAGTTAAAAATTCTATATTTCTGGAATGGATGAATCTTTTATTAACAGTGACTTAGGTTCTGATTCAAGTAATTTTAAAAGTAAAATCAGTCTAACTTTTTGCTCAAAAAACAATGTCACATTATAAGTTTTGTGGTATTGTGTTAATCCCACCATATTTTAACTGCTGGCACTACTGGAAAGTAATATTTGCATTGAAACAAGTCTTCCTTTCCTGGTAGGAACAGGATATCTTTCCAGTAAAAGTGGTTTTGGAAAGCTGTAGCCCTTTGAAAGTTGTAACCCCAAAAGAAATTGAATCAAAAAAAATAGGATTTTCATGGATCTTAAGCTGAGAGCCTGGAAATGGGTTTTGAGAAGGAATCATCACTCTAAAAGAAATGAGTTAACACCTTGTTAGGTGAAACATATCTGTCAGCTACAGGTTCTACTTCAGCTCATCAGCAATTAAGAGATGAAGGAGCAGGCTATTCTGGATGCATGGAGGGAATGATACCTTCTGATGTTCTCCTAAATACTCCTGTTTGTAGTGCTTCACAATTTTGTGTAATATCCTTGCAACATCCTTCTGAAGTGGAGAAGAGCCATGACTCTGATTTTACCAATGGGAATTTGAAAACAGGGAAGCTAAACTCCTTTGCTTTGGATCAAGCAGATTGTTTATGGCCACAGAGGAGATTTGTGGTGAAAGGGAGAGGAAAGGCAGGCTGTTATAATCCCCAAACTCGTGCCCGGGTAGCAGGGCAGTATTGTCTCCCTGGGAAACTGCTGGATCTGGCTTTTAGCTCTAACTCATTCATATTGCAGCCGATAATATCCACCTCTAACACAGCAGCTTCTCCTGACCTACACTGAGGAAACAGGCTCTGAAGAAACTGAAACATTTTAAAAGCCCTGGAAGAGGTTTCCCTGGCAGATGAAGCCTCGTGTCCAGCTCATAGGTAGCTAATCCTCAATGTAACTCAGTGAAGAAAGTGGAGGAGGGAGAAGTATTGGTTTATTAGAACAATAAACTGGGTGTTCCAGTTTCTTAAGTTCTGCCTGAAGCTGGAAGGTGGCAACCTCAAGTCTAACTTCTCTACAAAGTTTTTGGAGAGAGGTGAACCTCTAATTTGGATGGCCCCGACTCCCTACAGAGGTGTGTCTGCCTTTCTCTGTGGGGCCATTCTTGATCCCTGCATGGCTTATAAAAGGCTCCTGCAGCACAGACATCTTGGTGGCTGAGTTAGGCTTCTCTCTGCATAAATTGTGATGTTGTTAGGTGTTTCCTTTCCCTGGTGTGCAATGTAGCTGTCTCTGGGATGCAAACAGGAGAGATGACAGCAGCATATGCTGTAACTTCATGGCTGAAGCATCCACAGCCAGAGTACTTTGGTGGCTCTTTTTGACTGAGAATTCAAAATTCAGGTTTCTGATTCTCCTGTCCCCAAGGGTCCATAAATAGTGAATATCTTGGGAACACACATGGCAGCCTACCACAAATGCCTGCATTACACTGATAGTGACAAGGGAGAAGGTGAGTGGAATGCTTTGTGTGTGCCTGCTCTGAGAGAGCAAAACCTTCACTTGGGTGTTCTCAGGCTTCTGATTGCCAACCAACATGATTTTCCACATACCATAGCCACATATTTTATTTCTAAGGGGTACTTTATATGCTTAAAGAAAACCTGTAAATACTTGAAAACAAGTAGTGAAAAAATCTTACTTGAGGAAAAATAGCTGACTCTTAACACATGGTTACTACTATTTTTATTTCAAGGTTAGCAATATAAACAGAAGTTTTTGGTCATTTCTTGCCTAACAAATAGCTGCCTTCATCATAATTTCTTTCCTGGTTATTCTTTGAGAGAGAGGAAATGAAAGAAAAGTGAGAAGTGGGAGGGAAAGGATAGGTTTGCAGTTGACTTGGCAAACATTTGATCGGGGCCTGCTGCAACAGGAAAAGGAGGAATGGTTTTAGGCTGAAGGAGGGTTAATTTATATGAGATACAAGGAAGAAAATTTTTACAATGAGGGTAAAAACACTGCTCAGAGACTGCTCAGAGAGATGATAAATGCCCCATCTCTGGAAACATTCAAGGTCAGGTTGGATGGGGCTCTGAGCAACCCGATGTAGTTGAAGATGACCCTGCTTATTGCAAGGGAGGTTGGATAAGATGGCCCTTAAAGGTCCCTTCCAACCCAGACTGTTTTATGATTCCATGACTTGAACAGTTTTAAAGGATGTTTTCATTTCCTCTGCTTATTTGCTCCCAGGAAGAGTTCAGACACAAGCAATCCACTTTCTTTTATCCACTTGAGCCAAAACACCAGGGTAATTGTACCTGAAGGCAGAAGGGGTGGCTTCATGCATTTTTGCTGGCATACATGCCTGCTCCAAGCCAGAATCTGCTCCTGACTTACTTCAATCCATACAAAGTTTTGAAAATATAATTAGAGAAATACTTTATTTCAAACATGTCAACTCGTCAAGGTTAAGCTTGCCCTTTCTAGCAGTGTATTTTTAAAAGGTAGGGAGATATTCATTCTTGTTATCAGAGGTCTATCTTCTTCTCACTTTAAGATGAAATAAAGGAAAAAAAAGAAAAATATACTTTTTCCAAACAGAAAGGCAGGAGGCAATTTTTTCTAAAAGACACCATCAAACAAACAAGAAATTCAATTCAATTTTTATCTCTTAATTCCAGAAAGCAAGGAAGGTTCCATTTGGGTCAAATGTACGAGTTCTGTGTCTGGCACAACAAACAAATATTCAATGGATTTGTAATTTACCCTAGAAACTGACTGGTCTGATTGAAAATAATGATGTCTGACACTGCAAGGTCAGTGACTTGGCCTTTGTTAATGCACAGCTAACCAAGAACTACCATGCACAGATACTGGAAAACCAATTAGCTGTTCTAAGAAGTATTGGCAGATAAAATGCCCTGATTAATCACACAAAATATGTATAGTTCCTTATTTCTGTAACTCCTGTTTGAAACTGATCACTAATACTTCTGAATGAACTCATTTAGTTGCTGGATATCCCAGCAGGGAGCCAGATATAATTTGAATTTTTGGAGCCAGATATAATTTGAATATCATTTGATATATGAATCCTTAAGAAAGAACATAGCTGTGCATATAAGCTGATGTCAAATGTATTTATACACATAAAATGTGTATGTGTAAGCAACAAATGAGGCTTGCTTACTCTGCTGCATATCATAGCGATCTGAGGATTATTAAATTACAATTGCTACATCATGCTAATTTATTTTTTATTAGCAGCTTACTAGAACATTCTATTGCCGAGTGTGCTACTTTCCTCCTGTATGTTTTTAATGCAGACATACTAGTATGGTAATTCACTAGTGCTTAAATAATTTAAACAACAGAGATTTACCCAGCCTTCTCAGATGACTTGTTAGACTAAAATTATACTTGTAAAAAGAATTCAGGTGCTCTCTCAGTGCAGGGATACTAAATAATAGAGTCTCTTCTTTTCCTCCACAGAATCAATAGGAAGCAAAGGAGAAATATTTCCCTGGTGGGAAACCACATTCAGTGTTTGGCAAATATGTTTGTATTTGCAGCTAAAGGTGAGAGAGATCAAGAAGAATAGGTGGAAGAGAGGTTGAAAGCCAGCTGAGATAGTTCAGGAAGATGAATACATAATGCACATCTGGTTATGGCATTTGAGGACCTCTTCTAAATAGTAATTTTCTTCAGTGAAGACACTCAACAAAAGCCAGCAGAACAGCTGCCCATCCTAAAGAGGGAAGGTATCTATTTGCCATTTATCCATATACAAGCACTACCCATTTTTTCTGAGCCTTTCCTTTCAGGCATAGGTCTTCCTTTCTCAAGCTGCCAGGAAGGAAAAACTAGTAACTGCAGCCCTTGTGAGAGTGAGCTTGACTTTCCTCTTCTACTCAAGAGTTCATGACTGGTGACTGGAGGGAAAGAGCACGTGCACTCCCCTGCTTTCTGCCTGCACCTCTTTGCTGGCTCTCAGAAAGGGCCACCCAGAGATCAGAGGATCTGCTTGCTGTCAGGCTTGGACCAAGCTTCACAGTGACTTTGTCTGGGTTGAAGATTTTGCTCCCCAACCACTTGTTTGAAGGTCAAAGTAGACAGGGGACAGCAGACAATGATGCAGAGAGCTCCCAATGGAAACACGCTGATTAAGACCAAATGCCTGTGTTTTCTTCTCTTTTCTTGTGTTGAGGATTTGGCCATTCATGGATGTTTCTGTTGACATTACTGAAGCACCCCATTTCTCTCTTTTATTTGAGCTGAACCTGAAGGCATGCTGGGCTGCCATCCAGAAAACAGCTCATGAACACTCACTAAAAATATATTCTGGTACTGTTATATCCAAACACATCTGTCCAGCAGATACTGTTGCACAACAGAGTGTGCAGGCTGCCAGTTGCAACCCTGGAACCCAAGAGTTGTCACTAAGAAGTTGATGAAATGGGTAACAACCAGCACAGGAATGAAAGCACATGGAGAGCCTGTGGTTTCTACCACGGCCTCCCACTCTACAGGTCTCTCAGATAGAACAGGAGACCCTTTAGGCCAGGACTGGGAGCAAGCAGCTGTGACAAACTCAAACCTGTCTCTGCCCTGTTCTTGCAGGCTGCCTTTGAAGCTCAGCCACTGAGGATATGTTGAGGGGGACACCCAAATGCAAAGGTAAGAGTGAAAGGTGATTCCTGCAGTAGAGCTTCTAGAGGAGCAGGGATTCTTCTCCTACAGCTCCAAAGGGAGAACTGCAGCTCCCCAGCCTTAAGTTTAGCAAGAGACCAGAAGGATGTGACTGACTCAGGACCACAGCCTGGTCCTGATGCCTCCTGCAGGTAGAGGGCAGGATACTGCTGCTCCTGCTGCCCGTCCTGATGAAGTGTCTCAGCATTTCCCTTGTTTAAACGTTGCTGTAGTGTAAACAACTCTCTGTCCTGGAAGAGATGTTTTGCAAGCATAGCTGGTTTTCAAGCTTTTTCTTAAGTGGGTGCACAAGCTATGAGGAGAAAAAAATATGCACAAAAAAACTCTACAAAAAACCCCACAACAAACCAAAACCTAACCAAAACAAAAAACCTGCCAACAACAAAAACTAAACCAAAACAAAGAGAGAATCTGGGCAGGTTCATAACTGCCTCTGTTCTTGGTAATAGCTTTAAGATGTTAATGAAGTGATCCTTGTTTTTGTTCAAGAAAAAAACATGTTCTTTGTATTTTTTCTATACAGAACAATGAGGAAAAAATGTATTCAATTTTGCTTCACTCTGCCTGAACATAAAATTGCTTAGTGTTGTCTCTAATAAAACTAAAAATGAGGAACGAAAGTACAGATTGCTCTGTGCAAGGCCTAATTTTTTTGTGTGCATTATATTAACTATCTCTGCCCAATTTTGTGATATTAAGGCAAATAAGGAAAAAGCCTCAGTTGAAAACCCCTGCATATAATCAGCAATTACAAGTAGATAGTGCTTCATTGTAGGGGTTTTTATGATCATTATGGATGGTAAGAGTCTTGTTTAAATATTTGAATATGATTTCCCAGAATCAGTTAGGTACCTTCTTTGTAATGTCTATTGATGGAGCTGTCCATGCACCCACTACCCTGTTTTTTGAGACTGTGGCCTCTGAAATCTGCAATGTTAACTTATCAGCTTCTGTGCAGGGCCACTGTCAGACACAGGTGGACAATGGGGTGGCATCACTATGGGGACTTCTGTAGAGCTTCTAGAGGAGCAGAGAATACTTCTTCTACAGCTCTGTAGGGAGATCTGCAGCTCCCCAGCCTTAAGTTTAGCAGGAGACCAGAAGGATGTGACTTACTCAAAATTAATCTCTTCCTAAAATTCTGGGAGACAGTCTGACCAACTCCCATTGAGGTAGAATAAGGAGATTTGTATGCTGCAGGAACAGACGAAAAAAGAAAGTTCCCTCCCTGTTTCACATTCATAATTTCTAAGATTTAACAGACCATGGAGGTGATTATAGACATATTTAGCATAAAAAAGGACTGATAAAGAAATTCCCCAGAGTTTAAATGTAATAGAATTGTGCTAGGGGACCACGTGGGTTCTAAGAAAAGTCTCTAGTATGAAGAGGTGAGGACTCTCAGAGCATTAATGAACCTCTCCAAATTACAAAGAAGCTGAACCACACCTTTTAATTACCAGTTAATACTGTGGAAATCGGTCACTTCCTTAAATATCACAGCCTTTTAATTCCTGCCTTAAGCACTTAAAACACACTACTATTAGTCAAAAAATAATTATTTGCTAATTGATTTCATAGAATTCTCATCTGGTAGGTAATTTATATGCTGGATTGGGCTAGGGGAAAAAAAAAGTAGTTTCTTTCTAACAAATGCATTAGTGCTACAAAGGAAAGGGGGAAAAGACTGTTTTTTCTTAGTCAAAGAAAAAGAGTGAAGATGTGAAAAAGGAGCTGGAAACTTTCAAGCTGGAACTAGCTTGTGCACAGGAAGGAATCACAGTATTTTCATGCATCCAGCAGAAATTTTACACTGTTTGTGCTAAAAAGCACATGCATAAGCCCACATTTGTGAAATGTGCAACTCTAGGAAAGGTGCAGGCATACATAATGTGGCTAAAGCAGGTTTGGTCTTTCTATGATTGTTAAAGACTCATTGATTTTACCCTTATGCACTTTGTTTGTATCTTGGCTGCACTTCTTCTTGCACCCTTCTCTGCAACACCAAACATCCGTGGGGGAAGCTGAAAAATGTCATGTGCAGGGTGACAGCTCTGGGGTGGAGGACACCTCTGGCTCACCTCATCCTTTGTATGTTTCCAGAGCCTGGTGCTGCTCTGGAAATGTCCTTTATTTTGGGTATCTACCACCTGCTTTTGAATCAAACTCTTCCTGCTGAACACCAGTTCAGTGATCTATTTTCTCACATCAGCTGTTCCACTGTGTATTGCTGGGACAAAGGTAAGGGACACTTTCACTCTGGTAGGGCTGCAAAAAAAATAACCCACCAAGGAGAACCAAGGGGAAGAAGTAAAATCTGTAACTGGATGGTGCCCAGGCATTGAATCATTTAGCACAAAAAATGGAAAAAACAAAAGATCTGTGAATTGACTGAAAAGATCCATACCTGCAATGTATTTGGAATTGGCAAAAATTTCAGCTGCTCCTCATAAAATGCTTTTGTCGATGGTTTACAATCTGTGCATTTGCTTCCTGCATGATGAAACCCAACAGAGACATGCACATGAGAAGCACACAGGCATTAAACTGTCTGAGTGAAATTCATCCTTTGTGTAATTCCAGCAACGTTTCTCTGTTGGATTTGAATGCTCAACATTTACAGAAGAATCTGGATTGAGTTGAACTTGCATGAACCAAGCCAAATTTGTAATTACAAGGCCTGGCAAGGCATATATCTCTTTCCTGCTCATTTTGTATAAGCCATTGTTAACAGCGAGTGAGTGCCTCTGTTATTCACACGCCAGTCTCAAATCTATGGAGAATCTAGGGAGATGAGGAGCTTGATCTGAGAGAAATTGAAAACATAAGGCTCAAATTAAAGCACTCTGCAAGTAAAGTGAAGGTTTTTAACTATCAAAATGCAGGAAGCAGTGGGTGGCAGATAGTATTTTCCCTCTGTTTAATTTGACAGTTTAGAATATCACCTATTGTTTTGTGAAGGAAATCAGTACATTTACATTAAATCTTCAATTATATACCATGCAACACAGTCTTAGATATGGTTTCTCCTTTCATTACAAACTGTTACTATGAGGAATTATTCCTTTTACTGCTTTTTTTTCTCCATCTTCACATGATTTCTGTGTTCACACTCTTTCTACAAACATCATTCTATACATTTCAGTGCAAAATTTTTTTCTTTGTTTATGTGCTGCATTCTCACAAAACTAACAGTATTTCCCCTTCTAGTTATACTCAGTTTTGCCCCATAAATATGTAGTAGGGGCAGTAGTTCCTACAGTCTGACCTGTTGTGCATTGCAGACTGTGGGACTCTCCGAAGCTAATTTTTGTTTCAGGTAGAGTACTGGCTTTTGAACTATATTCAGTCTTTGTTTAAAATCTGATATTGCCATAAGATGTGGTTTTACCACAATGAGTTTTTGCACCCTATTTCCATTGTATCTCCAGCCTTAAATTTCATTTCCTTGCTTTACTTTGTCTGGTGAATTTAATAGCCCATTAACAAGGTTGTATTCCCTCGTAAGTACTTACAAAAAAATGTCTTTTTAACCTTTTCTTTCATTAACTAAATAGATTGAGTTCCTGCAGTGTTACTAACAGATGCTTTCTCTTGTTCTTTAATCTTTCTGTGTGCTGCCTTGTTCCCTCTCCGTTACCAATGTCCTTTCCAGAACACAATATTCCGGTTGTGATTGCATCAACGTTCAGTGCAAAACCAGGACCAGCTCCACATCTATTTTAGAGATCTGGGGCTCCTTTTTTGGCCACAGAACTGAACTGAGAACACATGTTCTTTCCTAGGAGTTTCGTTCCTGCTTAGATGAGATCTCATATTCATAAGGAACATTGTTTCTCCAAATTGAGTCCCCAGAGATGCCTTACTTCCTTTGTTTCAAAGACATATGACCACCAGCTGGCCTGATTAAAGTGAGTGTTATTTATGTCCACCTTGCCATGTGGTAAAATTTGGCTAAGCATTGAATACTTGCTTTTATGTTTCCCATTTTATGTATCTTTCTGTTGGTCTACGTATATGTGGGAGAAAGTGGGCAATTTTTGATGTGCAGTAATATCATACATCACTTCTGACGCATCATAAAGTGTTCTAAATCCCTCTGCATCAGCCATCCATCATCTTAATTATATATTCCTCACCCAGTCTTTGTGTTATCTACAGCTCTCATCAACGACAGCTTTGTGCTTCCTTCCATGTCTCGAGCAAAAAATTTAACTGATGTAGGACTGGATCCCCACCAAACTTCACTGAAAGCACACATCTCTGCAGTGACATTCTGGTATGTGAGCACTTGCCAGTTCTAATCCCTTTAATGTGTGTGGTGTTGATTCATGGCATCCTTAATCAACATTTTTTGCAATATATGGCACTGACTGCAAAAGATGTCTCATAGAAGCCCAAATATAGTGACACCATTAGCTCTATCAGGCAATTTGTAATCTCATCAGAGAAAGATATCAAGTTAGTTTGATGCATCTATTTGCCAAAAAACCTCACTGAGTGGTGATAATTATACTGCCTCCCTCTTATGCCTTACTAATTGGTTCCTGTATCAGCCATTCCTTTATTTTGCCTGGGATTGATGGAAGTCAGTCTGAAAATCTGGAATTACCTGAGTTCTATCATTTATTCTCTCTTAATTTTTATTTTTAATACTGGTGTGAAGTTATTTTTTCTCATCTTCTTGAACTTCCCTGGTATTACAAGGTTTATTGAAAAGATCAACACTAATGGCCTGGAGTGGCTTACACATAGACTCCTTTTAGACTCTCATATATTAATTTTGAGGCTTAGTGCTATAAATATGTCTAAAATCAGTAGCTCTTATTTGACGTCTTCTGATGCACTGTTGGAGTGAAAATTGCTTCATGATTTTCTTATGAAATGATCACATCATCTGATCCCTGGCCAAAGATACACCAGTTATTTATTGAATGCTTCTGCCTTTTCTGGATTATTCTTGGCAATTTTATAATTTCCAGTCCCACTGCTAGTACTCCTTTTGCTCCCTTTATGTTCAAAATGTCTTTCTGACTATTGTTAACTCTATTTACCATAGATTTGCATTCTTTACTTTGCTTACTAGTTTTCTTGGGGTAAAAGTCCTAGCTTGTAATCTCTATTCAAGTCTACATTACCACACTTTTATCCCCAGTGATTTGGGCTCATGAGGGCTGGCAACTTCCTTAAAAAGCAATCCCAATGAAGAAATGAAATAAGTGAAATAAAAGTGAAGAAAGTGAAACAAAAGCAAGAGTTCTGTAAACAGTATAACCTTCCAAGAGGTGTCACCTGTAAGAGGTGACCAGGCTGTTCATCAGAGACTGTTCCCTGTCTTAGGGATGAGGAAGCAGTTTAGCTGTGCTGACAAAAGCTGTGCTGGTACCTTGCCTTCATGGCCACAGAACTGCCCTGGGTCACTGCAGCTGCTGAAGCAGATTTCCTGTGTGCTTCCAACTATCTGGTTGGGTTTAGGGAGGCTTTGTTTGACTTTCACCCACATTCAGCTGCTACGTGTACTTTGAAGAAAAAAACTAAATCCTGGGAATATAAACTCAATGATAACATCATCATGGCAATGCAAAAGCAATGTCATACTGATTTTGCACTGCTGGGTCAGCACATCAAAGGCAAATGTGTTATTTCATCACGATGCTGAAGCTACCCCAATTGAACAGCACTCCTGAATGTAAGAAAGCTACAGTAGGGACTGGCTCCATCATTGGTTTGACCTTTGAAAGTGGATCATTTTTAATGTGATTTTTTTCTGCTTGATTAAAAAAAAAATGTCTAGAAACTTCTGAGAAATGTGAAGCTTCTCTGAACAATTAAGACCATAAAAAAATATTGAACAGGTGCCCAAGCAAACACTAGAAAGTCTTTGCAATAAATTTTGTGACTGTGTCACAAACATAACTGGAGAAATGTCAGCTGACTACACATCTCCATCAATATATGGAATAAATGAATTGAACTATGACGTTGAGATTTTGTTTCTTGAGAACAATGCTTTGTTGGTTCCATTTGAACACAATAAAGTTTGCAAATGATCACAGGTTTGGCAAGTTCTTACACACCCAGAAACAGATGTACAACGATTTTAAAATATGTGAATGGCTTATATGGTTGCAGACAAATACTGTGGGGATGGATACCTTAGGAAAATCAGATTTGTGGGTATGCTTTTCCCCCTCCTCAATGAATTACGTTTTTGTGCACTGATTTCTGATTATATATTTATTTGACACTTTGATCTGTGTGTACAAATGGTGAGTTTTGTGCCAATATGCTGGTTGTGAATGATTGCTGACTCTTTAGTGTTGATGTGACAGTCTTCCCTTGCCAGGAGACCACAGAATTGTTGGGGGGGGGCTTGTGCAATGTGCTGGCAGATGACAGCTTAATCACATTGATTGCTTCAAACATACATGGGCAACAAATGGGAAGGAAAGGAGTAAACCTGTATAAACAACAACAGTGCTATCTCACACCCAGGCCTTTCAGGATTCAAAGGATGGGCACCCTGCACAGCAAGCCTCTGCTTTGCCAGGTGCATTTTGCAGAGCAAAGGCTAAAAGCTGTGGCAATATGTTCTCCTGTGAAGTTTTGCTTGAAACTTTGGAAAATCTCAGCAGGGTAAACACCTGATCTGCTCTCTTCTCTGCAGATCATCCCTCCAGCTATCAGCAGAACCCTGGTGCTGTGCATGTAGCATGGCTGGCATCATGCCACCTTTGGCTTCCAGCCTACAGCTGGTCCCTTCATCTGACCCACTCTGATGTTTCCCAAAATTTGGTTTTCATTCGAGCATTACAGCTCTCCTTTGTCTTTTCCTGCTTTGGGTGGAGGTTAGCATATTGCTTAAAGGGAGCCAAAAGTATCTCAGTCTGTTCCATCTCTCTTGGGAGAATGTAGAAAGAAAGACATTGCCACGAGATCTTAAATTCAAATATAATCATGATGATTGCAGAGTGGGTAACTCCATATTTTCTTTCACAATCTCTCAGTAGGCAACAATTAACAGGTGAGACCACAGCAGCACCATATCACACCTCAATGGCTTCTATTTGCATAAATAATATCACTGCTAATTTTAATAAAATAATGTACGATCTGCCTATTTTAAGATGACATTGAGAAAGTAGGATCTCCTGGAGGATTCCCAGTTACAATATTATCTCTATATCTCTATCTTAGGCAAATTGTTCTGCAGCCTCCTACCTTTTAGATTTTATGATAAGGAGTGTCTGGACCAGTGCTTAAACCAAGAGCCTACTTTGCCTCAGGATAACCAAAACTAGCAGAGGGAAATCCCATCCTGTATTACCCTGAAATTAATCAATCTATCACTCCTTTTCCAGCCTTAGATCTCTTTCAAAAAATGCTGCAACTTTGGCACTCAGGGTTTCCTGTGCTGCATGCCATGACAAGCAATAAAGCATTCAAGACACATAAAATTATGAAACCATACAGGAGAATGTTAACTCTCAGCTATGTCAATGTTGCAGGACAGGAAGCAAAAGTAATTCTGGCTGTTCATGGACTGTGAATTTGCTAGGAGGGAAGATGGGGTTGAGTATAATATCCACATTTTAAGCAGATGGATGTTTTTCAGCTCCAGTGCCTTGGATGTAGATGAATTCACTTCTGTACACATATCAGTATGTGGTAATATTCTGCAAATGAACACACATAGCAGGCTTTTTCAGAAGCCTTTGCTTCTGAAAGATGTCTTTCTTATATCTGCCTCTCTGATTTACTCCCTGCAGGTAAGAAGTGTGACAGTTCTCTGTGTGTGTGTGATTGGATTCTTCAGTCTTTGGCACAATCCCATCAACCACTGATATCTCTTATGTTTCAGGCAAGTCTTTGTTGCTTCAGTTTCAGGCAGAGTCACTCAGCACAATCTTAAAGTGTAGCCTGTCTGGATTTCTCTCACTCTCCTCCTATTTCCTTCTTTAACAGGATTGAAGTCAAGATGTATATTGAAGCAAAGAATGGTTAATTCTAGTAATTCTGGCTGTCTTTAAGTCATGACAACTTTGCCAAGTTCCTCATCTTGTGCACATGAAAAATCACTTTCTTTCAGTGTGGAGAATTTGTTTATTTCTGCTTTAGATGCTTAATTCATTTGCTTTAAATTAATATCTTCTTGTAAGCTGTTCCATACTGACTTTGGTCTCAGCAGTAGATGTGTTGCCAGAGGTAGCATTTGGATCTTCATCCTACTAAGCTGTCAGGGGTTTTTTTTGTTGTCCTGAGGAAATGGGAAAGGGAATAAGGTATAGCAAAAAAAAAAAAAGTCATTACAGTTGCAAATATTGGGTTTGTTTCGGGTTTTTTGCTTATTTGAGTATCATTGTATTACTGTCAAAACTGTGCACTGTACCATATGACCTCAGGACAATTGTTCATGCCCTTCTGACCTTGTTGCAGCATTTCATAAGTCTCTTTGGCTGTGTTTTCTGGAAAAGTAAAACAACAACTTTCATTATGAAATTCCACCAGGCTTTATTTTTCTGATTTCCAATCATTTGTCCCTGTGACTGTGAGTCAAATGCTTGCAGGGCTTTTGCTGTGAAGCTATGAAAAACATTGCTTTAAATAGCAAAGAACTTATTTATTTTACGTCTTGGGTCTGCAGCTCACAGTCAGGTGAGTGTACAGGAGCCACTTGTACATCACCAGAAGAAGTTCAAGACAAGGAGAGCTATTTTTCCCTTCCCTTCCCTTCCCTTCCCTTCCCTTCCCTTCCCTTCCCTTCCCTTCCCTTCCNTCCAGGGATGGAGGATCTGCAGCTTCTCTGGATAATCTATGCCAGTGCCTCACCACCCTCAGAGTGAAGAATTTCTTCACAATATCTAATATAAACCTACTCTCTTGCACTTTAAGGCCTTTAAGCCCTAGTTCTGTCACCCATCTCCCTGGGATGGGTGTTGGGCTCCCCTGGTGCTGCAGCAAAGCTGACACAGGGGCACAGGTGCAGATGGTGCCAGTTGATGATTTCATTCCTGCCCTGTAATCCACAGCAGGAATTACTGCTGCAGGACACTGCTGGTCCTCATAGTTTGCTCTAAGATACAAAACTTCAGCTGCTGGTTAGGATGTCCCTAAACCAGTTTTATAGAAGTTGGGAAAAGTTTAGTGGGGAAATATCAGGACATGCTTTTCCTGCTCTGTTGGTTCTGGAAATCAGCTTTTATATCTCATTGAGGGAAGGATAAATGTGCTGTTGGTTTGATCCAATAACTTCTTCATTTCTCTTATATTTTCATGTTGTTTATACTTAGCCAGGCCCTGCTTTTTGGTGGAGTATTATTATTAAATCTGCTTAATGCTTGCTGGACTTGCAAAGATGCCTCTTGAAAGTAGTACTGTTGCTGGGCAGACAAGAAGGGGGGTTGCTTTTGGATTTGAGGGGGTTCTGTTCAACTCTGACTGGTAGGTACAGGCAGAGGTGAATAAAACTCCTGAAAGGGGCACATAGAATTTGAAAATATGGTTACTGGTGTGATGTATAAAAAGCACAATGAGAAGCTTTTTTAAAGTATTGCTAAGAAGACTGAAATCAGCAATACTGTGAGGTTTGTGAGAGCCTAATTTTGTGAGAATAACAGCCCCATTTCATGTCCAAATAGGTTCAGATAAATTTCATGTGACTACTGAATAATTATGCACTGCTTATCTGACTGAACTTCCAGTCCTAAAGATTCAGCATTTCTGGAAGGTTTGCTCAGCTATGGAAACCTTTAGTGAGACATTTTAACTGCAAGAGCACAGGCAACATCAGCTGATAAAATTTGACATTACCATGTCTCTAGTACCACATAAATCTTTTCTTCCTGAGGCTCCAGTTTTTAACACTTTCTCCCTAGTAGGAGATTGATCTTGTTCCCATATAAGAAGCAGAGACTTTTAATGAGGTATTATGGAATGGTAGCTTAGGATCACTGATGCACATTACTTCGTTACAGGGAGAAAATGACATAATGCCTATTTGTAATAATGAGGAACAGCTTTAGTTCCATGCCTGCCACAGAAAACATGTGATAAATAATGCTCTGTGCAAAGTTAAGCACAATAAATTTTGTTTCAATTGAGACAATTATCATGCTCCTGTTTAGAGCAATCAAACATATTACCATTAATAAATGACTTGAATTTTCTTTCACATTTATGCCACTTGCAGAACAATATTATCTTTTAATATGTTGCTGTCTTGGAAGACTTTCCATTCTTAGTATAGTCTGAAATTTGTACAATAAATTGCTGTCTATTGAAACTTTAAGTGTCATAACATTAAAATGGAGGCAAAATTTAATTGTTATGTTCCTTTTCACTTTTCCCCCCATCAGTTCTGTACATGGCATAGATACCTGCTTAGATCTTTGAAGCACCTATTTCCCTCTGTATTTAGTTAAATAGCTCTTGATTCATTAGCTAGGGTGTTAACTAGGAGCTGCACATCTGCAAGCCCATAATATCTGGCAAAGAGAAAACATGGCTATGCCCAAGTCTTTCTGCTCTCTCTCTCACAGTCTACATTCTTTAATTCCATTTGGTTCTTGCTGCCTTCCTCCACCAGCTTTTCTCAGTCTTACTCATTTCTTTCCAAATACCCTTGACCACCTTCTCGTTCATCTTTATGGCCTGTCTTAAAGCTGCCTGTGGGAAGTGCAGCTCTGGCACTCTCCAGAACACAAATGCCTCCTGCTTTGGGCAAGGACAGCGACACTGGGCAGGTCTCCAGGTGGAGGAATCATCAACAGGTGAAGGCAAAGGTGCAGGAGACCTTGAATCAGGAAACCAGTTGTAAAACACCCAGTAAGATCACTGAGACCCCAGAACACTTGAACTCACCAGAGCCTATATATATCTGCAACTTTAACTATAAGGGTTTCTTCCATTAACATAAAAATGACAGTATTTCTTTTGCATTCAGATTATACTGATGATTATGCTATCCAAAGCACATTTTATCTATTATTTAAGGTTGATATATGTACTAGGGTAGGAACTGGATGACCCTGTAGGGATTTTCAGTATTTCAAAAGAGAAGAGAGGAATTTTTTGAAACAGGTTGTTGCAGGATGACTCCAAACATAAAAGTTTCCAAATTCAAAAAAGATATAAGGTATATGTTTTTCCTAAATGATGAAATGGGTCATAGGCACATATCTGGAGCTGAGCAGAGCCTCAATGCTGTTACAGAAATAGGTACTGTGGAAAGCAGGGTATTCAAAATTGTGGGTTCAGTGTTTCGGACTTTCCATATTAAATGCTGAAATATTTTTTGGAAAGAAATGTTCTCCTGGAACAATGGGACTGGTAAAGTTTGACATCTCATAAACCTTTAGGGCACTCAGGATCCAAACTCAACACAATCTGGGAGATGCTACTTTGTCCAAGGGAAAACACAACAGAGGAGTTGTTGGGGTCACAGTGCTCCAGGTAAGAAACTTTCTCCCCAGATCCTGCCCAGCTGCCTGCAATTGCAGGAGCTGCTGTCTCATATGGGAGGCAAAATTGATTCCTTCTCTTGCATTAGAGAGAGCTTTCCTCACTTGTGCTGTGAAGCAAACTGACTGTTAGTGTGGTCTGCAGCTTACTTTTTGTGGGTAGCTGCCGCTCCAGACCCGGAATTTTGTAGAAGGACTTAGCAAGTGTGATTCCTTAATCATTTCCTGTGAAGGAGCAGCTCACTCCTTGTACCTCATCACTAGGAAAAGAGAAGGGATTTGTCCAGGCTTTCTGGAGATGCCAACAGCAGACTGCCAGGGTGGTGGTCTGTGCTAAGATGTGGCAGTGAGACAAAGTGCTGCACCAGGGAATACAGACACACATACCAAGGAACGTGGTGATGGGGGAGTGCCATTGCCTCCTTTTAGCCCAAGGAAGTGTCTAGATGCCAGACTTCATATTTATCTTGCTCTGCTGCTGGTCTGTTGGCTTTTCCTCTTTGGACTGCCTTGAAGATTGATAGTGTGAAAAGAGTGGTGCTAGTGGGAGAGAAGCAACCTCAGTTATAAGTGGTGAAAAAGTTTAATGGTGAGAGAGCCACCCCAGCTCTGTGAACTGGTGGGAGATGCTTGTGCCAGAATCTTGCAGAAGCTGGTGAGAGCCATCATTGTGGCACACCTTCCCAGATGCTTCACTCTCCAGTGCTGTCACCACTTGTCCCTTACACCCTGTAAAAACAGATAAACTGGATCAATACAAGCTTTGGTTTAGTATCTTATTGGATTCAGCATAGCAAAGGAAAAGTGATGGAGCCAGAGCACAGTTGCTCTTCAGAGCATTTGTAGTATCACAGACATCTGGCTGTCACATCAGCTGCATCTGTGGAGCTGATGAGAGGACAATGTGAACACTGAATGTGCAGGAGTGTGCTGGGGGGAGGACAGAGAGCATGGGGATGCAGTGAGGACAGGAGGACACTTTGTAAGAATTCTGGTCACCCTGTGCACAGATCTGCAGAAATCAGGAGGTAGAGTAGCTGGCTGTGGTAGGGCAGATTATTCACACACATTAAAATTCTTCACTCAGAGTGTGATGTAAAGCAGCCTGTAGCCTTGCCACAGGTCTGTGGCCAGTGCACTGTGGAGTCATGAAGATTTCCAAATACTTCTTGACATTAAGCTTTCTGGAATTTTCTTTGCTTTCATGGATTGAAACAGACACAGTCTCATGAGCTTAGCTGCACAGCACAAGAGCAATTTATTGCTAGGGTGGGTTTTTTTCTTAGATAATGCTGAGATTCTGTTTCTGGAGTGATGAAAACAATTCCTGGCTTTGCTTTTGCAAACAGAATATTGTTTTACAGAATCTGCTGAATTATTATTAAACCAATAACTGCATACAGTAATAACTACAGAAATTAATAACAGTAGTATATAAATTATATAGTTTTAGAGTATGTCTTGAAGCTTTTTGTCAGTATATCTAATGTTCTTACTTAATTGTTTGCTATTTTGCCTTCAAATTAAAGTAAAAGTAAGATATGATGAGAGTCATGATTTGTCATTCCAGCTGGAATTAGTCATTGGTCATCAAGATGCTAATCAAATTATCTATTTCTAAAGAACTAGCCTTATTTTACTAATATGTAAGGTTACTTTCCAAGTCTACCAAATGCTTTGACAAATTCTGAAGCCTTGTTTGTAGTGGATTCATCTTACCCAACTTCAGGCACTCTGGTAGTCAGGTGCCTTGCCTAGCCCAGCCACCCAGGCTGTTCATGCCATCAGTGGAGAAGGGTGTGCTACCAGAAGATGCCCACTCTGCTTATCTCAGACCTCTTCTCTCTGAGGGCTCAGATCACTGTCAGGGTGCCCATCTCTCAGATCCGGACAAGTTTCAGGAGACATGTAAGTCTGACACCTTAGCTGAATCAGCAGTCCCATGTTGCTGGACAAACTCTGTGTCCCAAATTCAGAAGTGGTTCCCCTGGGTCAGGACAGCTGCTGGAAAGGCTGTTGTGATTCCATGGCATGAGTGAGTTGTTTTCTGTGACATGTGGCTCAGGCACAGAAATGAAACAGAATAAAGTCGCTTTAGACAAATACTCAGAAAGTTGCCCTGAACGGGGTGGGGGGGCAGAGTGGGCATGCAGGGAGGCAGATTTGCAGCTCTGCTGCCAGTCCCCAGTGAAGTTAAGCCTCAAGATCTGTTGTGGATGCCTTGGAAGTGCTCAAAACCACATTGGATTGGTCTCTGAGCAATTTGGTTTAGTGGAAGGTGTCGCTGTCCACGGGGGTTTGGAACTATCTGGTCTCTAAAGTCTCTTCCAACACAAACCATTCTGCAGGTCTCTAATTTACCCATTTTCTGGGTATGATGTCTGAGGCTGTGGCACTGGTTTGGTACTTTTGGCTGTCCCAGACCCTCCTGCTCTCTTGGCTTTAGGTCCGGCAGCACCACTGCTGCAAAGCTCAAGCTTGCGCCCCTCCCGTGCCATAGGTGCGGGGCCAACTCGCTCCCCAGAGTTCCCTTTCCCCGGGGAATCGGGCACCGGGCAGCACGACGGCTCCACGGGTACAGACATCCAGCCTCCACGGCCGGCCCGGCACACTCGGCGAAGGATGCACATCCCGGGGACACATCCCGGGGGCAGCCAGCCCGTGGGTGGGGCTCCCGGGGCGGCGGGGCCGGTGCGGGGGCTGCGGCGCGGCTCGGCAGCGCCCGCC
>VZRX01011943.1:131869-155380 GCA_013398075.1 Notiomystis cincta
GCAGAGGCGTACCCCTCCAAACCGGACAGCCCCGGCGAGGACGCCCCCGCAGAGGACATGGCCAGATACTACTCGGCGCTGAGGCACTACATCAACCTCATCACCAGGCAGAGGTAGGCAGAGCGGGACGGCAGACATCCCCCTTTTGCACTTCCCGGGCTGATTTTTCCCTTGGCGAGGCTCAGGAGGGGAAGGTGAGGTACCCTGTCGCACTGGGTGTCTCTCCGCGCTTTCTCCAAGGAGAAGGACGTTGTGCAAGGTTCCTTTTAGAGATCAATGCCCATGAAACCCTGAGTTGCCGATGGGTCCGGAGCTGAATTTCCGCCGTCCAAGTTGGCAGAAGGGGCAGGGCTGTCAGTGCCGCCTCTGCTCCTTCAGCCTCTTCTAGCTCTGGCACAGGCAGCGTGCAGAGAGCCCCCCAAAAAGGCAAGACAGCTGCCCTGGGAGCTGGAGAGCACTAGGCAGGGCAGTAGGAGCAGTTTCCCACTTCTGTTGCTGCCACTGAGTTCAGGGAAGATTTTGGTGAGAAAAAGTGCCCGCTGTGGAGATGTAGCAGTCCAGATGCTTTGTGGTTTGTAGGCTACTTCACGCAGCTGTGAGTGCTAGAAAACCCACTAGTCCTAACAAAAACCTCTCTCAAAACTGAGAACTCAAGCCCATTGTGAAAGAGAAAAGAATGTGAACACAAGCCTGCCTGGCTCTAAACTGGCTTTCTGGGTTGACTTTGCTTGTTAAAGTACAGGTAGAGGCTCAGTCTGAAAGAAAAAAAGGGCAAGTTGTTAGAAAAAATCATCTTCTTCGATTAAAAAAAATCCTCTGTCCAGTTAGCCTGTGTGATTGATGGAAGTTTCCCCTGAGGTTGCACGATAGTGTGACCCAGAAGAGCTTTGATATAGTTATCTGTTTAGTGTCAAAACCAAATGAGAGGTCTAAAATAAGCCTTTCATTTCAGAGGTGTGTAGTCTGAAGAATTAAATTAGAAGGGTGGCTATTGTGTAACTGAGTGCTTTCCCAGCAAGCCCCTAACACTGTCTGCCAGTGCACTTAGAGCATAAGACAGGTGAAGGGGCTGATAGAAGCACAGCTCTTCAGTCCTGAACTTTTAAAGCAGTATTCACAACTGGTTCATGTGTGAGACGTGCTTCTCTGTGGCAGTCTGCACTCAAATAACCTTTTGTCTAGAATACTGCTAAAATCATCCAGTCTTCAAGTTCTGCCTCTGCTGCCCTTTTCCTCTTGCATGTGGTAGTGTCTCATCTCTTCATTTCTTTCTTTCATCTCCCATTTCAAAAGTGCCTCCTGTCCAAAGCTAAGTCATATTTAAAAACAAAAAATCCCAAATCCAAACCCAACCAAATGACCCCCCCTTTTCTCTGTTCAGCCTACACACACACACACAGAGGTGTGTGTCCTATGTGCTTGCTTTGACTGTGTATCTTTTAGTTTATGAGTTGTAAGTACACAATTCAGAGACTGAAACCTGTTTCATTCTTTTGTGTGGATGTGGTGTCTGATATGAACTGAAATAGTTATTGTTTCTGATGGATAAAATATAAGTTTTGTTCTTTAGATTTTCCTCATATTTCCTACCCACCCTTGTATTTAAAGGAACAGAGTTGACCTGGAAGTACAAGAGAGTTGGCAGAAAAAAGCACTGCAATGACAACTTCATGATATCTGTTTCAAAGTTGACTGCGCAGGTTAACTAAGAAACCAAAAAGGTGTGCTGTTTCCACTGTGGTGGATTAACAGTCCAGAAATAAAGCAATTGCCACCTCCATTTGGAAAGCTTAACTGAGCTCCTGGAGGTTTCCTGTTTCAGCAGTGATTCAGTCACTTGCAGAATCAATCAGTAACTTTTGAAGCATTTTGGACTGGTCTGAGGAGGATTTTTTTGGTCTATTTCAGCAGATGTGTTCAAATCTTACAGATTTTTATCTCTGCTTTTTGTGCATGGTACTGCTTGGGAGCCCTGTGACAGAGGGAAGATGAGGTCCAGGGGCTCACCCTGCTCCTCCTGAGGGTGGGTGAGCAAGCTGTGCTCAGCACCTCACCAGAACTGGTGCCTCTAGCTGGCGAGGTGAAGCAGTAGGAACATGTTGGCAAAAGAGGATATGAGGAGGTTGATGTTTTTTTTTTCCATCAAGTTCATCTGTCCTGCTTTGTTTGATGTTTTTGTGATTATGAGTACCACCCACCCCCACTCCTCCTGCCCCTCCTGGCTCATCTTTGTGCCTTCTGCTTCTGGCCTGACTCAAGCATTTGAGCGCCATTCCCACAGTGACTGTGACCCACAGGGTCTTCACCTGAGCTCGAGGAGCTTCTTCCTTCCAGACCATCCTTCTCTTCTTGTATTTAGACCTTGTCCCTCTGCCTGTTTTCTCCCCCTCTCCTTTGAAATTCTTCTTCAGATCCATCTCAGCTTTTATACCCCTTTGAAGCTACCTGAGGTAAACAGCTACTTGTATGGTGCAGGTCATGAGAGCTTTTTCAGGCTTCTTGTTTCTGATGAGCTCCCTTGTTCCTTATGTGCTGGGTCTTTATAACCCAAAAGAGCCCAGCACAGATGCAGACTCCTGCTCTACACATGTCTGTGTGTGTCTTTGGGTTGGTTCCACCTTCATCTCCTGAACTGTCCCCTGTCCTTGCCTCATACCCCTCTACTACACTGTTCAGGAGGCTTTTTTCAGAGTCCATCTTTACTTGAATCACTGCTCCTCCTCCTGCTTGCTGCTACCTGTGCTCCCTCTTGCTAATGAGCCATCTTCTTTCCTTGTCACTTGCAGCTTGTTCATGAGTCTGTGGCTCTTCTGTAGCAAAGCAGTCAGGTTGTTCCTGCTGGAAATGGCTCGAACTATGGGCAGGGCAGAGATGATATGAAAGTGTGCTTGACTTGGGCAGTGCTCTGCTCCTGCTTCACGTCAACACCCTTTAATGGGCAAGGGAGCAGATCTCCCTTTGCTTTGGTTTCTTGACAATTCTCTGAATTAGACCCACAGATGCTTCTGAGATGACTCAGCTGCTGCTGCCAGCTTTGGACATCGATGGGATTTGAGTCCTAAACCCAAGTTTCCTTGGGAAGCTTTGAGATTTTGCTGAGCCTGACATCCTTATTCAGAATAAGTATGTTCACTCCTTAAATCTTGGACTTCAGCTAGAGCTGTGGCTTATCAGCATGCCCCAAAATAGGCCTTGATGTTTCAAATGGAGTGTAAAAACTGACCAGGTATTTTCACCTGGCTTGGAATCATGATATTTCTAAGTCTTTTAAAACAGCCATGATTTTTGATAAATGTGTATCTCAAGGCACAAAGCAGCTGGAGCAAAGACCTCTCAAGGCATTTGCATCAGGAAAAAGAGATTGACTCTGTCTGTGGCCCTGTTTAGTAAGTTGGTAGCATGGATATTTCCCAGAGGCAAAATGACAGAGTAGACAGGAGACTGACAGAGGAAGAATGGATGTTCTTTGGGCAGCCCAGTTGATTGCAGTCAGTGAACACCTTGTGTGCAGCTTTGCTGTGTGAGGATATGGTGGGTCCATCNAACTGTTCCAGTTGATTGCAGTCAGTGAACACCTTGTGTGCAGCTTTGCTGTGTGAGGATATGGTGGGTCCATCCAGAACAGTAGTGGCACGCAGAAGCCAAGATGCTGAAGGGTCTTATGTAAAATATATCTCCCCAATACAGTTGTCCTCATTATTTGAGTGAATCTCTCCATTCTGGGTGGTTGCTACCTATTTCTTATTCAGGCAAAACTTCCTGAGAGATTAGTGGGAGTTTTGTCCAAGTATGAGGTGCTAGAGCAAGTTTTGATTTGTTAAATCAGTTTCTTTAACATAACAGAAAATTAGCTTCCTCCTCAGTGGAAGTGCAGGTCATATTCATATTAATCAGAGCAGGGAACTAGAAAGAAAAAAATCTCTTTGTGGTGATGGAGTGCAAGGTATTTGATTCAGCACCACGCCTGATTGCACTATTGTAATAGCATTTTACTATGTCTGGCTGGTTCTTTTCAAATACCTGCTTTTAGTCAGCTCAGATTAAGAAATTTAACTTTCTGAAACTGATGCTTTGTCTTTCTGGAGCATAGGTGATGCACTAAAATGATTAAAGCAACGTAAAAATACAAAGAGTTGAATAAAAGGATTGAAAATTGATATGTTTCCACTTTTAAGGAAGTTGTGCAATCAACACTTAGAGGTGTTAAAACAGCTTTTTAAATGTAGTTTGGGAAGGTTTGGGGTTTGTTGATTTTTTTTTTCCCCCCCCCAAATCTGAACCACATGAATAACTGCGGTCACTGGACAAACATCTTGATAGCAATGGATAAAATCTAAGTCCTTAAGTACACCTTTGATTTTTCTGCAATCAGGATTTCACTCAAGCAGCATTCACAAAAGCTGCTAAGGTACTTTGTGATTCAGAATGAAATTGCATGCACAAGTTAAACCATGATCTTAATTCTTTCCAACCACGGGATCATTTGCTCATAGTTATAAGTCTTAGGCTAATGAATCCTAATAGTGATGAAATGCCTGTCAAGCAGGCTGCTCATTCCCACTTCTCTTTTCCCAGGAAAAGAGATCGAATTCCTTCACAAGTAATGGAAATTGCAATACTTTTAACTGTTGAGTGATGTAGAGTGTTCAGGATTAAAAGAAAAACAAAAAGTCAAATAGAAATCCAGCTGCTGTGTAAATAGAGGACAAAGGAAGCCCTGATATCCCAACTAGCTGAAGAAGAACTCCAAAAGAGCAAGTTTTCATTCCCATAGCCACATAGTTCAGGATGATTACCTTTGGATAGCTCAGTGTTTGCAAACTAATGTGCTATGTGTTGGGCAGCCCCAAATGTACTTAAAAAATCTTGCATAATTTCTGATGAAGGATAAGTATTATCTAAACCAATTTTAGGAGGAAATTCATGGGATGATGGAACTGGGTTTGCAGGCAAGAATGACATGCTTGGAGGTCACATCATGCACAACTTCTTCCCGCTTCCTCCATGCTCTCATCAGTAAGGTGCAAGGTCCTAGAATATCCAGGAATAGCCATCAAATTGAGAAATATTCAGAGTTTCTCAATATTATAATGTAAAAAAATTATGGGAAAAATGTAGAAAAATATGGAAATAGAACAAGAACATTTGTTCACAAGGCTAAGATAAATTAAAATTCTTGCTGGTAAGTGGTCTGCTCTTTTTTTTTTTCTGAAAAAAAATCACTAATGGTTCTGTGTTCAGTCTTCATTTGTAAAATCTGACATACACAAAAATATAACTTTAAAAATTTTTTCCTCAGATATGGAAAGAGATCAAGCCCAGATACACTGATCTCAGACCTCTTGTTGAGGGAAAGCACAGAAAACATTCCTAGATCCAGGTATGTATGAAGAGCTCACTTGGATTTAACAGTCTCATTTGTTATCAATAAATGAGTTTCACAGGGAGAAAATGTGCCACCAAAAGCTGATTAATCATGTCCTTAAAAAAAAACCCTTTTAATTCCTTTATTTTTTAAGAGATAGCACTGTCTATGAATGCAAGAAGTACCTTACCAGGTATAATATGGTCCAAAGTCCTGATTTGTTGATTTTGGGAGCAGGCCAGACCTTCAGGGGAAGGGAAGCTTTCCCATGACACTTGCTCCATGCTGGGCATTTTTACATAGAATTGTATGCCAATATCTGGTGAATGATTCCTTACATATTATAGCTCCAAAGAATGGCATTTTGCTACTCATGTGCAACTCACACAGGTTTAACTTTTTCCTCTAAAGATGTGTAAGTGGTAAATATGCACATACATTAACTCATATACAAATGCATAGCAATGCCTTGTCTTTAAAATACAGCATTTCACATTGGTTTTGTATCTAATATTTTACAAAGGGGAAAAAGGCCTTTATGTTTCCATTTGCACTTGGTTTAAAGTAACAGTAGTGTCTCAAACAACACTGGTGTTTCAAATGCACATGATGTATTTATGTAGTGATAAATCAGTTAATGACGGTTTAGCCATAATCTAAGATACTGTAATAGTGACTGCAGTTTACACAGCTGAGAAGTAAGTATGTTGAAAAGGTAAGATGCAGGGGAAGTTTTGGCTCATGAAGGAAAATACTGGTTTTAATTTCACTCACAATCCAGCAGAAATGAGCTCAGTTTAAGCCTTTACTGATTGTCTGAAGATCACTGACAAAACTTCTACTGCAGAAATAGATGTTTTATGCAGTTGTCTTCTCAGGAGCCTACAAGCAAGTGCTCTGCAAAGGCTCAACTAGACTAGTTGAGTACTTAAACACAATAGACTGCAGCACTGAACTTAGGACATGATTATGACCCTGAAAGGTGACCCCAAATTCCTGCTGCCATCCATGGAGGTTGCCCGTGAGACCCGCGGTTCTGCATGTAGGGAGAGCGTGCTCTGATGGTTTGATGACTAACCACAGCTGTGGGGATGCAATTTTCTCTGCAGATGCTTATCTGAAAAACTGCATGGAGTGCAGTGAAATGTATTAGACTATTTTGTGTTTGGTAATGACAAGGCAGAGCCCTCACATAATGGGAAATTTCCACTGCCTTGAATTTGAGGCAACACACAGGGTAGTTAGTACTCATACTCTCTAATATATCTCCCTAATAGTCTAATACTCTCTGTAATTTTCACCCCTTCATCACAAAACTTTATGATTATTATTATTGTTTCAATAATGCTATTTATAACACACCAGGGAGCAAACATTCATGAGCAAAATAACCAACTAGTCTGCAGTTAAGATCAAGAATTGATGAGAAGCAGATTTTTATTTCATACCCCCTGTAACAGCACTTTAAACTGAGTATGGTATTTTTCACTCATGGCTGACAGTTATAGGAGTACTGGGAACAATGATGCCTAGTTTCCTATGGATATGTTTTCTAGGATGAAACCCTGTATGGATTCTGAACCCCACTCCAACTTTTTCCTCCATGTGAGAACACAATTAAATTTTCTTTTCCATCCAGTCCTGTGTTTCATGGCACATCAGCAGCTAAGTATCTCTAAAATCAGTGTACCTCTCCCTGAGTTGGTTGAAATTGTCCAAAGGGTGTGAAAGCTGGGAAGGATGTTAGGAGAGGCACACAGGGTTGGGTAGCTGGACACAGAGCATGGCTGCCTAAGCCTTCCTCCTAGAGGAAGCCAGGCTGAGTGAATGAAAGGCAGGCTGCTATTATTGTGAACTTAAATTAAGCAAATGTTTTAGAAATAGTTACACACAAAGCAGATGTAATTTGCTTTCAGTGAATCAGTGATATAGAGAGATAACTGATGAGTTATATTGTAACTAAACACAGAGATAATGATAAATAACTTAATTGTATTCAGCTTGACTGGCCTGGTTTGACATTTCCCTTCTGCTGACTAAAAAATACCCCAAAGGAATTTGTAGTCTGGGTGTATGTCTGACCATGTAAAGAAAATTTAGATTCTTTTAGAAACTGATTACAAAATAGTAAGTTAAAGCTTAAAAAAAGGAGGTGCCTTGACCTGAGTACAAGAAAGTTCTTATGACAGAAATGTGTGATGTGGCATGTTTCTGATTTTGTTTGTCTTGTAGAGTGATGAGAAAATGTTTAATTTTAATCCTCAGTAATAGTATGTATATCTCCTGATACTGCCTCTTTAAAAATTAGTCATCTAGTATGAAGTACTTGTCTAGGTTGCCTCTACAGTCAATCCAGAGGGATGGATAACTCCATAATGAGCTTCTCTTCTTAAAATGGCAACTCTCAGTTGCCCTCTAAGGTGTCAGTGTCTCTCCAGTGACTGTGGAGGCAGACTAGATACTTAATCAAGGCTTGATGTGCAACTTTTAGATGGGAAAAATTATGGCAAATGCATTTCTCCTGGTCTTTTTCCATGTTCTCCTACTTGTTTCCTTTCCTCCTGTGTAGACAAAACACCTGTTTGCAAGTAGAGGATCTCTGGATTAAATGCTGCCCTTAGCACCCCTTTCAATACATTTTAAATGCTTGATATTGAGCAGTGGGACACCACAATAATATTTTAGGATGGTGGCTTTGAACTTGGGTTTTGTTTGAAGGTGCTTACAGCATGATGTGATTTTGTTTGGCACAATGAATTCTCTTTCGAAAGTGAGTTAGAGTGGAAAATATATCTTTAAGAAATTTATATTTCAACATATCATAGTTTTCTAGCTTAATTTTACTAAGTGCTATTTGATAGTGTAAAGCAGCTTTGTAGCTTGTCTCAACCATGTAAAACGTGGCACCAGGGTAGCAGGCTGTATGGGCAAGTTCTGATACCAAAGTACAGATTTTTGGCAGTTCACAATGCATCTGTTTTTGTTGGAGTCACATATACAATCTTCAACTGCAAATATGCATATGTATTTCTCATGGATGAATGAACATCTTAGACAGTTCTAACATGGAATTTTTTCAGAGGGGGTTTTAATATGTGTTTAATGTGGGTTTTTTATTATAATATGTGTTGCAGGTTTGAAGACCCTTCGATGTGGTGATGGGATTTTCAGCACACCTTCAAAACTTTTCCTAGTTTTCAGTTCATACTCCACGCCTCTGAAGCGAATCATAGCGTCATCCCCAGTGCATGCAGCCATTGTACCAAATTCTGTAGAGAGTCTCTCCTGCATCATATTTGTATATACCTTTATTTAAATAAATTATTTGTGCATTCCAAAATATAACACACTAAATGAAAACAAACAACCATGTCATTGGTGTGACAAAGCATTGTTTTAAACGATTAAAACTGAATTATAACTTCCCCATAGTGTGAAATAGTGTGGACAACAATGGTGTCACTTTTATTACAGTAATTACTGTGCAAAGTAAGATAAAGACATCATTTTCGTGACCTCAGACTCAGCTCAAAACTGTTTAAAATAATTTATCACAGATGTGCTAACTTAGGAAAACAGTGTTCTGAAAGGGCATTTTTCAGAATGGCCATAGTAAAAACTTACTTAGTGCTTACATTGACAAATGTAATAAAATTAATGTCATTTTAGAAATGCAAAGGAATAAGTCACTGCTTAATTCTGCTAACTCCTCAAAACTGGTTTGATGCTTGACTGGAAGCCTGAATCAGTAATTTTAAATGAAACAGATGTAACATCTTTGTTTTGGCAATATGCAAAATAGCAGAAAACAACATCTAATGTAACTCATAAACCAAGACAAGACTGCAATTATTTGTGCCAGAAAAGAGACATCTAACGTTGCCTAAGTCCTTGTAAAAGAGCACACTGATAAATCCCGGTCCTTGGGGTACTTGCCCTCTGAGCTTCTCTAATTTGGGGTTATTAATGGTTTCTGTTTGTACCATAAGAAGGTTCAGAGAACAGGGACAAGGTGAACTATGTCCAGGTTTACATTTTCTTATTTGGGGATTTTACAAGTTTACTCACTAGCCTAATGGGGGTCTTAGAAGTTTTTACTCCAAGTAGTATAATATAAGAATAGCAGCACCTTCCCCTTGTTCTTAAGTGATTCTGGTTCACAGATGTGTATCCTGCTGCATGGTCAGGATCCAGACTGGTCTTTAGTTCCTAATACACCACTTCTTTTCTTTAGACACTGTGACTAAACAATGCATAATAAAGCACATAAAGATGTTCCAAGCTGGAAAAGAATCAGCGTGGATGTTTAATCTATTTAGATCTCCTTCCCACTTTTCAAATGCTTCCACATGGCTGCTGCCCCCAGGAGACATGCATCAGTACAACAAAGTTCTAGGTTTCTATAAATGGGTTTGCAAAGTGTTACCAGCTTACCAGGACTGGCCAGCTGTTGTGGTCACACTGTCTTCAGCAAAGCTCAACATAGTTTTCCTGTTCATAAAACACTCGGGTGTTACTGGAATCGGCAAGCTTAGTTTTCAGCAGTAATGTGTCAATTTACAGACTTGGTGATGGTTCCATAGTGCTACACGTGGAATTGTGATGATTAAGACCAATCTAGAGTCACAAAAATGATTTGGGCCCCTGGGTTGTACTAGTTTGAAAACAAACCAGTGGGAAATTCCAAGTCAGAACTACAATTTAATAGGAAAATCAAAATAAAGGCAATAGTACAGAAACACTAGCTTAAACTGACAGAATCAGAATACAACCTGGCACCCTGTGATGGTGGCAGTGTGAGTAAATGGTGGCTACAGTCCTGTTGGAGTGATGGACGTGGTTTTGTCAAAGTGGTGATCCTGTAGAAAGATCTGATTTTTCTCTGGAGGTCGAGTGGTGGGTATTGAGCTCTTGTCCTCTGGGAATCCAGTGGTAGTGCTCCTGTGGTGTTCCAAGCCTCAGATTATATCCAGGTAGGAATGCTTGGTTCCTCTCCCTGGGCAGGGTATCTCACAATGGGAGGATGTAATTCTGTGAGTCACGCTGGGAGACTTTGATGGTCCATTAGTGGAGATAGCCCTCAGAGGGAGTTATCAGGGCTGAGTCAAGGAGGAGATAAAGACACTGCCCCACCTCTTTTAAGTTTATGAAGACGGTAATAGATTACATACCTTGGTTACACCTTTTCATTGTAACCCAAGACACAGGGGAAACCATTGCCACCCATGGCAATAATGTTCAGAGGGACTTCAGGATGGCCACAATTTGCTGGAGTGGGCAAGTGTCCTTCAATCTCAGGCCAGGACCTGCTGCAGCAGAATAAACATATTCTGCTTTGAGTAATTATTAAAATGAAGATAGAAAGTTATTGAGATATATGATACACAATATCTTTAATCCCTGCCATTTTTTTGATTTTCTCTTCATATACTAATGACCATGTAAATTGTAGGATCAGTAGTGATAAAAATGATAAACTATTCTTATGTTGCTTGTGCTATCATTACAAATGTACCTTAGGGGAGAAAGTTAAAGAATTAATGCATGCTAAACACTTGTGCTGAGTTGTTCCACTCAATTACTTGAGTTTTCCTGAACTTCAAGAATACTTATCTGTATAGAAAAGCTATTACCTCATGAGCTCTCAAAGACAGAAGCAAGGCAAAGCACTCACACAATATTTATTTATCCACTCTGTGATATGATTTTCTTTCTAAAATCTTCCTCTGTTCTCTAGGACAGACACAACATTGCCATAGAATTCCAGTGTTCTTAGTGCTTAGCTTCCTTGTGTACTTCATACACAACTCTTGACAGGCCAGGACACTGAAAATATTGTATCAGCTCTCCAAATCAGAGGATAGACTTAAAAAATGAGCTGTGAAGTAAAGATAAATACCAGTTTTCTTTGGCATGGCTTCTGCATTTTTACTTCAGGGTTAAGTTTTTCATCTTTTTCGCTCTAACCATGAGAAACAGTGCCTTGTTTCTAAAACAAAGGCTGAAATTTATGTTAGAATCTGAGGAAGTGCCAGGAAAAACAAGACGTAAGAACCATAAAAATAGGTAATAATATTTTCTCCTTTATTTATTGTGGGTTTGAAATCATGAGAAATGTACATAAATAGGTGTCAAATATTTAAAAGACTGTCCACCTTTACCTTTGGCAATTTCTGTAAAATACATCACAGTTATACCCAACTTTGATTTAACCAAAGAGGAGATCTAGATGATCCCACCTATCTTCTCTTTCAGGACAGGAAATTCTATTCATCTTCTTCTCTCTCCATCCCTACAAACCTAGCCCACTGCAGTGCTTTCAGCCCTGAAATTCTCTGTGCCAAAACACCTTCCATCATGGTACTCCAGTGTGGGCAGTGCTGCCCAACCCATGGCCTTGTGTTGGGGTGAGGTGGGATTTACCTGGTAGCTGGCAAATAAATACCAAATTTCAGGTGCAGCATCAAGTGTTTTCCACAGTGGTTTGTGCCACCTTCTGGTGCTCTGCTGGCCCCTCATCTTGGTGCTTAGGGTGAGGTGCCCAGGAGCACTCAGCACATGTGGGAGGGGTATTTTTAAGCTGAACTGGCCATTGCTCTGTGTTTCCCATGGGATTACATGTCTTGCCTGGCCACATGACATTCAGAGGTGCCTGTGTAAATCCAACACCAGACCTTTATTTCCATTGCAACCTTTGCTTTATCTCCTGATCGCCATTAGCCACAAAAAGCCAAGAAAATTAAAAAACCAAAATCATCAGAATCAATCACAAAATCATAGAGCATCAGGTTGGAAGGGAACTTCAAAGATGACCTGATCCAACCTTTCTTGGCAAAAGCGTGGTATAGATAAAATGGTCCAGCTGAATCTCATAAATGTCCAGCACTGGGAAATCCCCCACTGCCCTTGGAGATTCCTTCTCCTTGTAAAAAAATGAGTGGCTGATTGTTATTGTGAAACTTTCTCCTCTTGTGTCCAATCAGAATCTCCCCAAGAGTAACTTGTACCCATTATCCCTGGTCTTTTCCTTGTGACTACCTGTAAAAAGGGATTCTCCATCTTAGTAGCCACACTTTAAATCCTGGAACATGGTGATAAGATCCTCCAAAGCTGCCTTTTCTCAAGGGTCTCAGCCTTTCCTCATATGTCAGGCTGCCCAGTCCTTTGATCATCTTTGTGGCCCTTCTCTGGACCTCTCCAGCCTGTCCACATTATTTCTTGGACAGCAGAGACCAAAACTGAACACAGTATTCCAGGTGTGACAAGCACTGAGTTTAGTAAAGAACACAAAAATTTTCCAGATGGATTTCAGTGAAATCCATAGAAATTCATAGAAATTCATAGAAATTCATAGAAATTCATAGAAAACTAAATGCAAATTAAATGTAATTTAACATACAGTAATGAAAAAAAAAACCCTCTTGCTTTGTTTTGGTGGGTTAGTACCCTGAGTAAGAAAGTGCTACTGAGTGGAAATTACCTAACTAATGTAGTAATTCATATCAGGTCAGTGTATTTTATTTATCTGGCTGTATTGTTAGCAGTCATTTATTTATCTGTATTACAGCAGCACCTGGAGACTCCAGATATGGGGCTCATTGTGCTCCAGTCCGTAAGACCATAATAAAAAAAATACATCTAGACTACAGAAATATTCCATTCACGTGCAAAGAGGGAAAGTGGGAGGAAACTCGGGCTCATAAATAAAATGCTAAGTAAGTTATAGTGGTCCTACTGCACCTGCAGCCTTGCCCTTATAGACTCTTGGATTACAGCAATTAAGAATGTGCTATTAAACAAGTAGTGCAACATTATCTTGTTTCCAGTTAATATGTGTGTTTGCTAAGCTCTCCCTTATCTAAGTTATTTGCTTTTCTCTAATGACCCAGTCTTTGCCAGGCCAGAGACCTTCCAATCTATATTTAGCTAAAAGCAGCTCCCACCTGCCTGTAATGAACACCCAGCCCAGAAGATTTCAGACTTCTTTCTTTATCTCATTTTCCTGTGCATTCAATAGAAGGTCCTGTGCTGTGGGCTGCCAAGGCCCTACGAGTGTGACTCTCAAGGTGTCTGAATTCTGTGGAAAGGTCTCTGGAGTCATTCCACCTTTGAAGAAGTAGAACTGGTGGGAGCAGGGGAGCCATGAGGTGCCCTTGCAGATAGAGCTGACAGTGACTAATACTGAACACAGCTCTAACAGCCTTCCCACAGCAACCTCCCCAGTAAGCTGTAAATTGGCAGCCTCTCCCAGAGGCACGAGAGTGTGAAATGCTCTTTGTCAAATAAATATGTTTGTATCAATTTAGAATGAGGCTTTACTGACTGTGTGCTAAAGAGGTGACTGGCTCTTTAATGGATCTTTTTTACTACTTTTTCCACGAGATCTTACGTTCTCTTTTCATAAAATCATAGAATGGTTTGGGTTGGAAGGGACCTTAAAAATCACCTAGTTCCAACTCCCCTACCACAGGCAGGGACACCTTCCACTAGACCAGGTTACTCAGAACCTCATTCAGCCTGGCCTTGAACACTGACAGGAATGGGGCTTCCACAACTTCTCTGGGCAACCTGTTCCAGTGCCTCACCACCCTCACAGTGAAGACTTTTTTCCTGTTTTCAAGCTTCTTTTCCTTTGAAAAGCATCTTTTTACGTTCTGTTGTTGTTTCACTTTCTTTTATGTGGAAGAGAAGGATTGCAATTTGATGTTATTCTGCATTTATGATGCAGACTATTCTGCCAGGGATGATTTTCTTGACTATACCCATTCATTCACTCTGCCATGTTTCTGATGATTACTCTGGTTCAGCTATCACCCCCACTGAAGTCAGCTGAAAATACTGTCTTTCCACATATCTTTTTCCATATCCTGTTCCACTAGCAGTGGCAAAGATTTATATTTTTAAACAATTGCTCCAGTACTTGTTCAGTTGCATTATAAACCTTGAAAGTGGGTTCTAGTTAAGTCACCTGAACCAGGAAATTAATTTTATCAATTGAATATTAATAGTTCAGAGGTTCAAATACATTTTGTTATGGTCAGCTTTTTCTAATGAGGAAGAGTTAAAGTTAAATAATCAGATCAATCAGAAATATCGACTTGTTTTTAATGCATTCACATTTGAAACATTTAAACTTTGACATCATTTGTTTGCTTCAGCAGTCATTTATTTCAAATCATCAATCAGAAATGGCAGAAAATTATTGACTTTTCACATGAAGTTTTGTGTTGCTACACCTTAACTTAAATCTGCTTTTAAAAGATGAAATGCATTTAGAACTGCTTAAAACCACATCTTAAATTGGCTGCCTTATCTGTCTTAGCCAGCAGTATATTTTACATTTCTCCACAGGCAAAGTGCTGGTGGTACCCAGGCCCACTGCAGCTCGGCACACGTCAGAGTGTCTGTGCTCCAGTGCTCATCGTGACTGTCACAATAGCCTGAGAGGATTAAAATATATTTCCTGTACTGTGAGTCAGACTTGGGTATTAATAATAAGCTCCATTTAAGTGGGAAGAAATAATTTTTCATTTCATTTATCAGTTCTGATTTATTGTCTTCTTTAAAAAAAAAAACAACAAGCACAACCCTCCTGAAAATCAACTGTGACAAAAAGAGGTTCAGCCTAATATTCTGTCAAGGAAATGGGCTGAGACAATGTGCTGCACTCAGTTGATATCACCATGTCATCCTCATCTCTCCTTAGACTGCTAACACTCTTTTTGTCCTTGATATCGTTTCATAGAGAAACTACGCCAAACTTCAAAGCTTTGAAAGGGACACTGGCTGTCCCCGGGCCAAGTTGCACAGAGAAATGTCTGCTACCCTACAGCACAACAACCAAACTTGCAAAATTACAAGCTCTTCCTCTTCAGGTGCACCTGAGGCTCTACAGATATATTTCTAGTTTAAAATGTAGTTAAGGTACCTTAGATTGATGTTTCTCATTTCTTCACCAGCTGGATAGCTATTATCCAAGCAACTCTGGCTTACAGGCATTGACTGCATTCATCCAGCACTCTGCTGACCCTGTTCATTGTCACACGCCTGCCAACAAAGAAAGCAGTTTTCATATGGAAAAATATGTATTTCTCTTCCACTTTTTAACCTCTTTTAAAGTAACTTAGAAGTAAGGGGGGTTGGTTTTGCCAGCCACATAGGTTTCTGTGCTAAAGCCATGATCTTTTAAACTCAAAGTACCTTTTCCCTGGTATTGTAATCCCCTCTCCAAGTTGTATCTCTCCTTTGAGAGTTCTGCTGAGACATCCCTGTCAAAGTTGCAGTGTTATGAAAATTCCCATTAGGTAATCTCATTAGCTAATGTGATGAAAAGCTAAATCAGATAGAATATTGTCATTTGGAAATATCAGAAATTAATTAGTTGACATTGACATAAACCAAACTGAAATACATATTTTTTTTTAAGTAGTTGTAGAAGATTTTAACATAAATCTTGGGTGAATGGAGATTTGTGTGGCATATCAAACAGCAACTAGAAACTTGTGTTTTCCTCTTTTCACAATGGTGAGAAGTGACTGGTAAGGTGAATGCTGAGTAGAGATGGTTGCCAGATGTAGCAGAGAATCAGCTCTCTGTTGGACTGGATCAATGTAAGGTGAGCACCTTACTGTTTTAGTGAGATTTTGGCTTAGCCTCCCAGTGGGAATTGAACATTTCAGGCAGCTGGCACTGCAAAGGTACAGGGATAACTTTGATTGATGCAGATTGCTAGCAACTCTTTCAAATTCTGAGTGAAGACTCTGCTGGGGGCCAGCAAAGGTGCTCTGAGCTTTAATACACATGGCCCATCCTGCCAGCAACTGTGCTGGCCATGGAAACCTTATGAGCAGAACCCCACTGGAGAGAAGAGGCAGTTAAAAAATTATTCTAGGAAACCACATTATGTCCTGTGATTTTTGGAGAACCCACATCTTTTTGGCTGTGTAAACTCAAAGGGGGAATATTCCATTGAAAGAGAGTCAGCAATTATCAAAGATGAAATGAGACTAAACGTGAACTTGGGTTTCATCCTCAAGTGGCCACCAAGTCACTGGCAGGGACAGCAAGAGGTATCAGCCCCTTCCCTGCCCTTTTCTCCCTCCTTCTTTGTCCTTCCATGAACTTTGGTTGGGGCACCAGTGCCCAGGCAACACCTGCATCTATGTTCATGTGAGTTTTTTAAAATCTTGGGAACAGAAGAACATCACCGGTCAATTATTTGTTTCATTTTCCTTTCTCAGCAGAGATATTTCCAGCTGCATGTGAGGGAAACAGAAACATGCCTAGATGTTCAGGAAGGAGAGGCTTGCAAAAAGACCTGGCCTGCTACTTGCTAAAATACCTTGGGTTTTAATTCTACCTAGTGAATGGGGAAAGAGGGAAAAGGGAGCTGATTCATAATCTTTGGGTGCTAAGTTGGAAGACAGATGTTGCTACTCTGCCTTCTCCCTTCCCTGTATGTGGCTTTGTTCAGCTGCAATGAAAGGACCCCAGACTTTTTTCCTTCTCACATCCATGCTAGCACATGAGACAAAACTGCAGACAGCTTTTACCTCACCAGAATGGCTCAGCTGGCCAAGCCCAGACATTCAGCATCCAAACTGGGACTGCTGCTGAATCCCAGTGGTTTGTCAGTAATGGTAATACCAGCTGTTCACATCTTCTTCAACTGTTTTCACACCATGGGTCTCTGGATTTTTTTGACCTATCCTCAGCCATCAGAAAAACTGTACTGGAAAGCACCACAGCCCCCCACATAATCAGTAGGTATGCTCTGAAGAGAGCATTTCTTTCTTTTGTTGATCCCATATGGCTGGGTTGTGTGCTAAGAAGTTGTCATGCAAAATTATGGGATTTTTGTGCTTTTATTTTTTTGTTTATTATGTTACTCTTTGCTTACTAAAATAATTTTAAACAAAAATTTAAGTTTAAACAAAAATTTAAACAAAAAACCCCAAACCAACAGAACAATAAAATCCTAGTAGGATCTTTCCGTGAATAGACTAGAGGAAAATATATTGGCACATCTCAGGCTTTTATGCCTCTTTCTTGATCCATCTAGCATAGACTGCTATTAAAGGCATAGAACTAAATTCAGCTGACCATTTGTAAGTGTCATTGTGGCAATTTCTATCTCTGTCTAGGTAAACAGTTTCATTAATATTGTGTATTCTATGTATAAAAGGTCCAGCTTTCTTCCCATCTCTGCTATAATAACTGCTGGTTTAAAAACTACAGCTCAGAAGAAGAACATAAAGCAAAAACTGACCTCTCTCCAGGTTATAATATAAATGGCACTGAGAATATTTTCATGATGAAGAGATACTTCCAGAAAGACAGGCATAATGGCATGTAAAAGCCACCTTATAATAACTTTACATGCCCTCAAATGTTCAGCGTTCTGCTGGACTTTAATGGGTATGAAACTGCACTGCATGCTGTGGAGGTCTCCTTTGCAACCTAAAGGTTTCAATAACAGGATACCTGAGGCTTGTATTTAAAAAGCTCCCCCTGACATGAAGTGGGTTTAGGTTTTCTTGGGAAGAGCCTCTTAGGATTCCCAATCTTAGAAATTATGGACTTGAATTTTGCTTACTCATTGATGTTTTCTTCTTTTACATTTTTACTATGGCAGCTGAACACACTTTTGCTTTGACCAAAGGCTGGCCCTGCTCTGCTCAGTGCCCCACTGCCCCAAAACTGCTCCTTGCTCAGTGGAGGCAAGAGCTCCTCTGCCCTGTAGGGTCCTGAGCACGAGTGGGAGTACAAGGAGCACAAGGAGGCAGAGGAGAGTGCATATAAAGAGGAGTGGAAATTTCTGTTTCACTTCTCAGTTCCTGGTTGGCCTGATCATCCAGGGGCTGCAGAAAAAGGGGGATTTCAGAGGAGCATAGTGACAAGTAACATTCCTCAGGGAGTGTCAGTGTTCAACATCTTTGTCAGCAACAAGGACAGTGAGTTTGAGGGAACCTTCAGCAAGTTTGCTGATGACACTGAGCTGTGTGATGCAGCCAGCTCGCTGGAGGGAAGACATGGCATCCAGAGGGACCTTGACAGGCTTGAGAGTTGGGCCTGTGCAAAACAAACCTCATAAAATTCAATGAAACCAAGTGCAAGGTTCTGAACCTGGGCTGGGGATATCCTAAGCACAAGTACAGGCTGAGTGGAGAATGGATTAAGATCAGCTCTGGGGAAAATGACTCGGGGATCCTGGTGGACAAGAAGCTCAACAGGAGCCAGTGATGTGCATTGGCAGCCCAGAGAGCCAGATGTGTCCTGGGCTGCATCAAAAGCAGTGTGACCAGCTGGGTATGAGAGGTGATTCTGCTGAGAGGTGGTTCTGCCCCTCTGCTCCATTCCCATGAAACCCCACCTGCAGTTGTGTGCTACTCTGGGGGCCCCAGCACAAGAAGGACATGGATCTGCTGGAGCAAGTCCAGAGGAGTCCATGAGGCTGATCAGTGGCTGGAGCTATGAAGACAGGCTGAGAGGGGAAGAGAAGGCTCTGGGGAGACCATGCAGCCCCTTCCAGGACCAAACAGACCAGAAAGGGACTTTTTACAAGGGCAGGTAGGGACTGGACAAGGGGAAATGGCTTTACACTGAATTTGGGTTTGGATTAGATATAAGGAAGAAATTCTTCACTATGAGGGCAGTGAGGCACTGGAACAGGTTGCCCAGAGAAGCTGTGGGTGTTCCATCCCTGGGAATATTCAAGGCCAGGCTGGATGGGGCTTGGAGCTACCTGATCTAATGGAAGATATCCCAGCCCATGGCAGGGGGAGTTGGAAGTAGATGACCTTTAAAGTCCCTTTCAACCCAAAACATTCTGTGTCTAATTAAACAAGGAGACAGTGTGACATTTCCTGGAGTGGGAATTGCTTGAAGACAGACCACAGTCCTGTGGCTCGCTTGCCAGGGAACTGTCAAACCAATATGGCTCCCAGCCCAGCAGTGAAATGGTGAAAGGCAGCCTAGCAGGGAGCCAAAAGTAAATTTTGCACAGCTTCAGGGTAGGTACAATAGATGCAGCCCATCAGTGCCAGTTCAGCTGGAACAGCACCACCAGTCAGTGCTGCCCTGGGCAGCCCCAGGTGATTCTCAGGGCAAAAACCCCACCCCACCCCACCCCCCTTTCTGGGTACAATATATCTATTGCCACGGAGATAATTAGATGTAATAGTTTTTATGCTTGCATGAAGTAGGATTTTTGCAACCACACCTCCCCTCACACACACACACCCCCCCAATACTTGCTGTCTGCCTGTAAAAACCAGCCAGTTCACAAACCTGAACAGTTTTTGTGGTTATATTATTGAAAGTGATGTTAACAGGATCTGGATGTTACACCTCACCAGCCACGGAGTGGATGGCATATTTTGGCAGATATACTCGCTTGCTCCTTAATGAGGAGAATGTGATCAGGCATTTTTTCTGTATTGTTTAGAGAGAAACTCGAAGGGAAACACTTGGGGAGTGCAATGACCTATTAAGTTGCCTGATTTGTGGCTGCAGCTGTTTCCTTTGTGCAAGCACTGGCAGGACTGGTGATTCATGGGCGGGAAAAGATCACTCTTGCATTTGGTTTGCTGCAAGCTGCCCTTTTGTACCTTCCTCACTCACCGTGGCATGGGCAGCTTTGGGGCACTCAGCTGGAGCATCTGAGTGCTGCAGGAGGGTCAGGGTCATCCTCAGGCTTTTGAAGAGCTGTTTTGAGGCTGCAAAGTACCCATCAGTGCTGGGCAAAAAAAACCCAACCAGTGAGATGCTGTGTTCCTACTAATCAGGTTAAGCCAAGAGGCCAGAAACATGATTGTTTAAAGAATATCAAGCAAGTTTCTGTGCTTTTAAATAGGAGTTTGGAAATCCNAAGGCTTTTTTGGGGCTGCAAAGTACCCATCAGTGCTGGGCAAAAAAAAAAACAACCAGTGAGATGCTGTGTTCCTACTAATCAGGTTAAGCCAAGAGGCCAGAAACATGATTGTTTAAGGAATATCAAGCAAGTTTCTGTGCTTTTAAATAGGAGTTTGGAAATCCACTTCCAGAAAGATGTGGAGGGCGCCAGCCTGTGCATCCTGAGCATCAGTGCTTATGCACAACTCCCACAGAGAAGAAAGTGGGCTGGGGGTGGAAGGCATTGGTGAACCTGAGGCAGAGCTTGGCTCTGAGGTTTGCAGAGTACCAGACTGCTACTTACACACCTCTGGTATGCTTTTACCACAAAACAATGAACATCATGTACTAAGCATTGTCACTGCTGGAAACACTTGTAAATCGTGGGGCTGTACCCTCCCATTCTGAATGGCAGAGGATGTAGGTGACTTACAAGGACATCGATAGGATGGCAATCTTTAGATAATCTCTGGAACAAAACCTAAAAACTGCCAAAGTACTTCAGGCAAATTATAACACCCACCTTAGATTTTAATGCCACCTTAAGCTGTATTCTGCATCAGTCAGCTGTGGGAGGAGATGACATAAACAGACAATTAATGTTTCTTTTCACTTGCAAGTTAAGATTGAAAAATGTGGTCACTGAGCTGTCTTTTTCTGACATTTTCTTAACAGCTCTACACCTTGCAAAGAAGTTTCTGTCAGTCCCAGTGCTAGAGCTGTGCCAGAAGCAAAGTGGGGAGCCCCTCCACTGCACTGGGTGGGCCATCAGCATCTGTGAGCACCACAGGTATTTCCACAGACTGCAAAACTGCCTTCTTGTTGTCTGGGGCCACACTTTGCCAGGCGTGGTGGGATAAGCATTTCGGAGGGATGGAGGAGGGTTCACACTTCCCTGTTTGGAATTCAAACAGGGTTCTTTTTGGGCAGTCTTTAACCCAGAGCTGGATGGAGACAGAAGGCCTCTTTAGCACCAGGAAGCTGTGATGGCTGCTAGCTGCACCATTTGAACATATCCTTTGGGTCTATTTAAGCTCTGTTTGTTCTTGAAGTATTCTGTAAGTACAAATAACAATCTATGCTGGAATACCTGAGTGTGCAATGTTTTCTGGAACAAGCCCCACCTTCCCCCTGGTGCCCATCATGGCACAGAAGTTACCTGGAAATTCTGGGTCATCTCCTATTCACCACTGTGTGCCACGCACCTGGTAGGGAGTTACACCAGTGATTTTAGTTCTTTGAGCAGAATTCTTTAAAACAGTTTTGGGTTTCACAGGTGTAATCTGCACTGTCAGCAGTGACTCTGTGGGTACTGACAAGTTGAGCTCAAGATATGCTGTCTTACAGGAGGTGGGTGGCGGGGAAAAAAAGATCTGTCTTTTATAAATATATTCAGATAATTGCATTTACTCAAATCACCTTCACGTCCTTCCCCACTCCCTCCTGAAGATGAGAGTGTTAACAAGGGAAGTCTGCTATCTTATCATTCTTGGGATAACCAGATTCCTAACTTTTTCAATCATAATTCAGATTTTTTTTTAAATGTCATATATTGAGTGTGATTGACTTTCTGCCAGATTTTTATTAGATAATTAGCACGACACTTCTCCCGTCAGTGAGCCACTGTGGAGAAAATGGTGCAAAAGAAGGAAAAAATAGGAAGATGGAAGAAACAAATAGGAAGAAAACTGAAGTATCAAACAGATAGGCAATATTTTTTAAATAAAAGAAGTGTGAATCACAGCCCAGCACTGGCTTTACAGCTCAGTTTCACTCAGTTAAACAAGCCTCCATGTGTGATTTGGGTCTGATTTAGCTACCCTACTGCAGTCTCCCCTGTAGACACTCTCCTTTTTATTTAAAGCACTCTTATTTCCCATCATGAACATCTGACCTAAACCTAAATCAGCATGATTTCAATCAAATCTATCCACAAATCACTTATTACACGCCCTGAAATCTGGGTGTGTGCTGATAGCACAACCAAGAAACTCAGTGTCTGTACAAAACAGGTTCCCCAGTGTCCTTGACAGAACTGGGACAAGCTGCTTCCCACAGTTGGTGCTATTTGAGCTGCATCTCGTGGCAAGGGAGGGACAGAGGATGATGCTGCAGGGAGGTAAAGCAGGGCTGGCAGCGTGTCAGACCCCCCAGCAATGGTCTGGCTGTGGGTTTGTGCCTGTGCAGCCCACGGGAAACGCACGGCGAGCTCCTTGCGTGGGTATGAGCGGCACACAGGAGGTTACCGGGCACCGCGGGGGGACTGGGGCACAGCGATTGCTCGGCTGCCTGTGAACAAAGTCACTCCTTTCTGGTGGAGCAGAAGCACTCTAGAAGGATTTGTTCTCGACGAGCTGTAAAACTGTTCCGAAAACACCCCCCCCCTTCATCCCAAACCCACAAACAAACAAACAAAAAACCCCCAAACCAAACAAAAAAACCCCAACCAACCAACCAAACAAGAAAAAACCCAACAACCCAAAAAATGCCCCCTAACAACAACAACAACAACAACAGCAACAACAACATCAAATCAAAACAAAACACACCAAAATCAACAGAGGGGTTTGCAGCAACTCAGGCTGTCAGAGGTGTAGTAGTCTGAAAACAATTGGATGAATCTAAATAAGTAAATAAGTAAATAAGCTTGATAAGTACCCTTAACATTGCTGCAAACAGATATCAAAACCCCATAGTGAAGAAGGGGTTATATACATATATGCATATATATATTCCTTCCACCAGAGTGAACAAATACAGGATGAAAGCAAGCCAGAAGACTGCAAACACAGATGACCACATACTGATCAGAGTAAAATAAAATGAAAACCTGGCTTATTTGTGCCAATAAAACAATTAGTCATACTACCAGAAAGAGTGTTCACATAACCAGAAATCTCATTTTGGAGGAAGCTATATTTCCTAAAGTGTGGTAAGGAAAATCATGAGATTTATGGGTGTCGCATAACTCGACCAAATATAGAACTGTGTAGCACCCTATGGCATGAGAATTTTGCATTCAGAGCTGATTGTTTAGGTGTGCTCGGTGTGTGTGTGTATGTGTACAGGTGTGCAAGCATTTGCTGCATATAAACCTGTATCTGTAGCCAGGCACACACATACTTGCATGCATGTATGCATGTAAATATTATTTTATTGGCATTTCAGGGTCACATACTTTTGTTTCTGTTTGGTCTTGCAATCTTGCTTCTTCTCTTGCTTGCTTTAGGATAAGCAGCCAACTGCTGCCATTC
>VZRX01011943.1:159247-233170 GCA_013398075.1 Notiomystis cincta
CCTTCCGCACCTTCCTTCCGCACCTTCCTTCCGCACCTTCCGCACCTTCCGCACCTTCCCCCCCCCTTAGATGTATTCTCTTAAATTCCTTTTTATATATGCTTCAGCTTTAAATAACTGAGTATCTGAGGTTTTTTGGGGGGAGGGGAGGCAAAAAGGATATTCATAATAAATAGGAAAAAGTACTAATCACATTATTCTAGGAAGTCAGATCATAGATCTTAATATTTTCAAAGATCATTTAATCACTTTGTTCCCTTCTCCCTGAAGGGAATCAGATTACCAACCCCTTCGCTGCATCCTAGGGCTGTACAGCTTTTTGTCAGCCTCTTTATGGTTAACCTCTTTGTCATAATATTGATATTTAACAAAAATATCCTTTCTGCCTTACTTAACTTTGATATGCCACAGAGCCATGTAACTATAGCTATCTTTAGATCATTGTCTAATCTTAGTATTTGAAATTGAGTTACTATGTCTAATCAGTTCTTCCCAGAAGTGCCTTACTAAAGCCACGGAAGCGCTCATTAAGAAACCCATCTGACTTCAGATTTGCCTCCTGCAGGCTCCTCTCAACCCCAAAATTACCAACAGTATTTTGAAAGACACCAGCAATGACAGTCTTCTCTCCATCCCTCTCTGAAGAGCAAGGCAGAACCTGGGATGTGGCAGAGGCAAATGGAGGGGCTGTGTGCAGTTTCTGCTGGGAGTGAGGGGGGCTGCTGAGCTCCAGGAGCACAGGGGAGGAGCAGGTGCCAACATCAGGGACAGCCAGCTCCCCTGTACAGACTTTGCCACCAGATTCCTGGAATCTTGCTGGCATGCAAACGTGCAGGCAGTTGTGTCCATGGTAGCCATGCTCCCCACCATGAGCGGAACCCACACACCTTCCAAGCAGCTCAGCACAGCCTCCTGGAGCACATCCCGTGGGCTGGGTGCCTTCTCTGAGCTTGGCTGCCACTGGCTGCTGTGGCTTGTCCCCTCTGCTCCCATCTGCCCCTCTGAAGATGACACATCCCAGCTGTGACCCTGCCCTCTTGCCCTCTGAGAGCCACAGAGCAGTGCAGCACCACCAGGTGTGCCCTGTACGCAGCCAGGACTCAGTGAGTGCTCCAAGGATGGAGACTGCTGTCTGTGCAAGGAGCAGCTCACCTTCCCAGGCCATGGCCTGGAGGGCAAGGTGTCCTGGACAAGGAAAGATCTGGAGGAGAGACTGGAGCCCTCCAGGAGAGGGAGGAGTCTGGAGAAGAAGGAAACTCTGCCTGGGTTCATGGGCTTGCTGTGAGTAGAGTCGCTGCCTGCTGCTCTGTAGCTCTGGGGAACTCTGTAAAAAGAGGATGATCCCAGTGCCCAGGCTTGTCCTGAAACCAGCTCAGACACTATAGGTGAGATCTTGGTTGAGTTCAACATGCCAACCAGGGCACCAGGGATACTTCAGGAAAGTCCTGTCCAGCCTCTGTGCCATGGCTTTCCCCTGAGCTCCTGCATGCTCCCCTTCCTTTCCTTGCCCTCAGGCACACGTTCTGGCCTGTCAGGAGCCTCTAACCTGGGTTGCACATGAGCACGAGGGTCACTTTTCCTCACATGATGGTGGACTGTAAACACACAGGCTTGCAAAGAGTTTTGCCCAGTGAGATCCATGCTCATCCCAGGCTGGAGCCCTTCAGGCAGAGTGTGGCCTGGCAGGAGGTGTTTCAGTGACACCATGGCCTGTCTGGCCCTGGGTGTTTGTGTCTCCTTCGTGACCACTGCTTCGTCCAAGGCAATCTCTTCTGGCTCAGGTCCAGCCTTGGGACCCCCAGGGACCTTTTAGAACAGCACTGACCTGTGGTTTCTGCAGCCTCATGAAGTATCTTGTGCAGACCCAATGTTCTGCAGCACACGTGGTCTGTACACACACACACACACACACGTGGGCACGTGATCACACTTTGCTCCTGACTGGACATCTGATGGAGCATTTCCTTGTGCCTGCTGGATGCAGAGGAGCAGAAAATGGCACATTGCTCCATCATTCCAGCTTTAGAGAGGCAATTATGTCGATCCTTGTGAGTACCTGCTGTGTCATTACCATCCTAAGCTTTGTTTTGGCATTCTTTTTCAAGGGACACCTAATTAGGAGTAACAAACTTTTACAGCAGACAAAGGTATTGCATCAGTTCATCAATTTGTAAACATTTCTGATTGGAGTATTTACTGCTTTATGAAATACTGGTAATTAAGTCCAGATAATAATCCCTCCAGCCTTTCAGAACAATCAAGCAAAATGTTAATTAAACAATCAGTGTCCTCCGTGTAAAAAAAAGTAGTTCAGGTCACGATAATTAATTATCTTTTGCTCTATTCCCCAAGCAGTTTTTATGACTGTGGTCTGTGAATATTAAAAATAATCTGGTGATGAGAGACCAGATGGCTAAGGAGGTTGAAAATGGCATGTGCTGCTTTTCACTTGAGGATTATGTGCTTCATTCAGATGTTGCTGCTTTTGATGGCTGTTGAATTGCCTAAATGAAATGAGTTGGTGAACCACAAAATTACCCCAGAACAGGCCATAATTTGCACCAGTGAGGAAGAATTCCTAAAGCTGAGAAGGATTTAAAGAGGTTTATAGTTGGCTACATTTGGCTTTAATTAATGATTCTCAACATCATCTTATTTAGGAAGTTATATATATATATATAAAAATATGATTTAGGAAATCTATTATATTAGGAATAATTATACTGTTCCTAAGAAAATATAGTAATTGTAATACATATATTATGCCTAATTTTTCTAATGATTTCCAAATTATTCACAATCATTTTAGATTACTCATTTTAGTTATTTCAAATTATTCTTATTATTTTAGAAATAATAACAATCTTGATTTCCTAGTTGGACTAATCTGGTGGAAAGGCTTCACTGACGCCTGTGAATTTTGGATCAAGCCTTTAGAAAGGAGTATGATTTACACAGATTGTGAATGCTTGTTTGTTTCTTAACCCACAAAACATATCAAATCCCTTGCCTTTTACAGGAGTTAGATGTATTTGTGGAGGTATCGCTCTGTTTGTGATCTTGTCTTCTGGGAGTTTCCTAATGCAGAGTCCTCGGTACTTTGTAAGGAAAAAGTGTTTTAAAAAGTAGGAATAAACCACTCTCATGCAAACAGTGTCAAAGCTGGGTTTTCTAAAAGGGGGAACAAGGCAATGCAGCAATTTTATGCCCAGGCTGAGCCCCTTCATTATTGAAGAGAATAAGGTAACTCCAATTCCATTTTACCTTCTTATTGCACTCCTAGCTTTCTAAGCATCCCTGCAACTAAGGCATTTTATGTTTTACTGAAAATTCTGGGAAGGCTCTTTTGTGCTGCAAATTAACTTTAATGCTCCTTCCATCTTTTTTCTTTTTTATTTTTTTGTTAGGCTTAAAGCCTATGCTCTGAATGGGGTTTAGGTGAAACTCAGGTTCCTTATTCTGTAGTCCCACTACAATTACTCCTAATAGAAGAAGAAAGGGAACTAAATTGCTGCAAGGCAATTCCTTGGCCCTTTGCTGAGTAGTTGCACTACTGAGTGGGTCATACTGCATCTAAAGGGACACTGGGGTAAGCCCTTCCACTGTCATTATAGGATCCCTTTCCAAAGAGCTGTGCCAGGAAAAGCCTTTGAAAAGCATAATTTTTTCCTTGTCCTTTCCAACCTGGATTGTTCTGTGATAGTACAAAATGTATTTAAATACTGATGATGGCATGTGCATGTTTCAGGGATGCTTGAAAAGAGGCTTGTTGGTCACTGCAGGGGACCCTGCTGTGCCTGAAGAGGTTCCCCCCTCTCTGTTATAGCAGTTGCTGTACCTGGTCTTTGCACATGTGGCCTTCTTGTTAGAAGAAGCAGAAATGCATTGATTGCAAGTCTGAAATCCAAGTTTGAGATCCCAAGTACACTGGAGGTAGGCCCCAGTTCATTGCTGCTTTCAAGCCAGCACCCTGAAGAAGTTTAGAGCTGGCAGCTGAACACAAAACACCATTTCTGGACCTGTATGTTTCCCCTGAGAAGCCACTGGCAAATCCTCCACAGTCAATACTTCACAAAAAAGTGACAGATTTGTAACAGCAAATGTTTAAATAATTTTTCTACTCTCACACGAGGAATTCCAACAAGTAGCCTGCACAGTAATAACAGAGGGGAAGTAAATGGTAAATCTATTTGTCTGCTTTGGGTTTAGAGAAGAAAAATGATTATGAAAAATAAAAAGGTGAAAAACTGAAGAAAAACTAAATAAAGATGCTTTTTGTGGAAATAAATAATAATGAATATTAGAGATTAGAAAAACTGTGTTTTCCTGTTTGTAAAACCACCATGCTCCTATTGCTTTGAAAAGACTTTCAGGCTGAGACTCACAAAGTATAATGAAGAACCTAAATGAGTTGCTTTATGCAGAGTATCACTGAAAGTCCTTTTCCCTTAAAGACCACCTCCTATGTTGGAGCTGCCTCTCTCTTCACTGGTCACAGGGTGTTCAAAGATCTGATGATCAGGAAAGTGATTCCTGGCCTCTGACTCTGGAAACTTCAATTGCCCCCCTACTAAAGGGAAATGAGGGTGTTTTTCTCTATATCATGGAGTTTTTGTGAGAGTTGACATGTGTGAGGTTTATCTGAGTGCCTCAGGTCAGTCTATATCAATTATATGATTCCCTACTTAAGCCATGACATTTATATATAAATTTATAGATGTAGTACTACTTCTTTTCTCCCAAGGCTGATATTTAAAATCATAGAATCCTAGAATGGTTTGAGTTGGAAGGGTTCTAAAAGATGTCATCTAGTTTCAACCCCCCCTGCCACGGGCAGGGATGCCACGCACTAGACCATGCTGCTCAAATTCTGTATATTTAATATAGCAACCTTTCAAACAAAATTAGTACATCTATAAATTCTATAATTCTCCTTTGACTGTTTTGTTTCTTCTTCCTTTACAGGCACAAAGCCAGCAATGCACAGTACATTTATGACTTCATGAGATGTTTTACCTGGTGCTAGGTCACAGGACCATCACATTTTCTTCTTGAAAAATATCCAGTCAACACAAATGCTGATCTTCTCTACAGGATTTAAAACGCATGTGTAATTTTTGCAACTTCACATATTATGCAAAGCCTGTCATTTCTCAAGCTGTGCTACTGATGATGTTTAATGAATACTGAGCACTTGTTATCTCTTATATGGAGCTCTGCCTAGTCAGCAATGACAGCTGATCAAATGGCTGCTGTAAAAGGCTCACCTTGTCTTGAGTAGGCAAGCCTTCAGGACAAACAAACCTTTGAGTGCCAATCTGTCAGGGATATTTCTGCCATCTAGCAGGTGGCCAGTGCTCAAAGGCTGGCCTTCTTTACTCCTTCTTAAAATTCAGGTGGTTTTGGTCACTCCAGAAAAGGGTAACAACCCATTGAGTCTTGCACACACAGCTATGCACCAGATGAGGGATCTCCCAGTTCAGTCCAGAAGCTGATTCTGGCTACAAGAATCAATCCTGCCAGCAAAGGTTTTTACAACTAATTCAAATACTTTTAACCAGGAAGAAATTAGGAGGCAAGCAGCCTATTCAATGACAATTTCCACTGAGAAAAATGTCTCAGAAGAAAGGTATTTCCAGTATTGGCTTAAGCAGCTCCATTTTCAAGAGCTAAACCAGGCCAATATTCTTGTTGTGAGATATATATGCCTTCAGTAACAATCACTAAAGACCAGGCTATTTTTCTGTTGTTCTCACAGTATCCATAAAGCTGGCTTCATACCTACCCCTCATGCTCTCAGTACATAAAACAGGCCATGCCTGATACTGCCTAACATGTGGAGAGGTATGGGCAACCCTGTTCTTAAAGATTTCCATAGAATAAAGAGGGTTTTTTCACCTTATTTTCTTCTGCTACACTTCTGATTCTGTTGTCCGTAGAGTGTTCTTAGGACTCTTCAGCATTCAAGGACATGATTTCTTTTGCAATGGCCTTTATGAGAGTAACTTCACAGCTCAGCCATTTTAGGAGTTAAATTCTTTTCAAGCACTGATGAACAGAATTTCTTTCAAGATGTCTTAAAACAGCCAAATCACTTCAAAGAACTCATGATGGGTCTACAGAAGTCACAGGTTATCAGGTGTCTGTCAATACATGCTATGGAAATGCTCATCCTCTGATGAAAGCCAGAACTAACTTTAAAGTCAGGACAGAAACCTAGAGCTATCCATGATCCTGTAGCCTGCAGCCTGTTTTCTTCCCACAGCTATGGGTAACAAGGGGAGATATCAAAGTCTCTATGGAAGAGACCTAGCTATGTTTAGCCACCTGTGGTCTTTGTTCCTGGCAATTACAGCTATTAATCCTAATATGACACCAAATATTTGGATTCCTCTAGGGAATGGATTTTTCTCTTCTTACAGTGCCACCAGATTTGTCCTAGTGTGTCTGATCACAATCAAGGCCATGCTGATCAATCTCATTCCCACTGACACTAGCAATGACATAGCATGTGTAAGGTTCCCTTCCCAAACTTCTACCAGGTTTCCTGCAGGTTCTGTTTCTGCTCTCAGGACCTTGAGTACTTCTGTTGCTCCTCAGGGGTCTCTGTGTTAGGTTTCATGGCTGGCATTGATGGGACAATCCTACTCAGGCCTGGAGGGGTGGAAATGCACAAAACACCTGAGTCTGAAGGCATTGCTGGGTGTCTTGGCATCTTCTTCCCAAGCACCAAGAGAAATTCAAAATCATGTGTGTGTCATGGTGAAGAGTCTAGAGGGTAAGTCAAATAAAGAGCAGCTGAGGGAGCTGTGGGGTTTCAGCCTGGAGAAAAGGAAGCTCAGGGGTGTCCTTATCCTCTCCACAACAACCTGAAAGGAGGCTGTAGTGAGGTGGGGGTCAGCCTCTTCTGCCAGGCAACCAGTGACAGGACGAGAGGACATAGCCTCAAGTGGTGCCAGGGGAGAGGTTGGACATCAGGAAGAATTTCTTCACAGAAAGGTTTGTTAAACACTGGAATGGACTGCACAAGGAGATGGTGGAATCACCATCCATGGAAGTGTTCAAGAAATGACTTGGACATGGCATTTAGTGCCAAGTCTAGTTGAGAGGGTGGTGATTGGTGAAAGGTTGGATTTGATGATCTTGGAGGCCCTTTCCAGCCTGACTGATTCTGTGATTCTGTGAAATACTGTGAAATACTGTGAAATACTGCAGATACGTCCTCGGTTTCAGTCTATGCTGGCAAACAGAGCAGCAGATATGACCTAGGAAAGAGTTCTATCTAATCATCCTCATTTGCTGACACCCCAAAGAGAAAAAAGAGAAAATATGAATTTTCACTTTAATCTCACTCTCCTCCTACATGCTTCCCCCTTGAGATAAGTACATTCACTTCCATTCAGAAAGATGCTCCATCATTTCATAGAGCTGGATTTTAGGCACCATTGCCAGAGGCTGGCTGAATTAGTCTTTCTGTCTTTCCTGCCCTGTAATCAATCTATCATCTGCTCTCTTTAGTATTTAGTCTCAGCAATTTCTCTCAGGTGAGCGTGGTTTGGCAGAAAGAGAACCCTATGCAGGCCTTGACTACAATAAAACTGAGCTTCTTGTACCTCAGAGAAAAAGAGTGAAGTTTTATGACAGTGGTTATTTTTAATGCCAGAACAGAATGAAGAGTAGTAATGCCTAGTGGATTTAGAACCTTGAATCTTTCTACTGGCTCAGCTCAGAATTGACATTATCTCTATTTTCCTGACTATACAGGAAATTTTTATCTCTTGGCCTTCAAAATGCCTACTACCATTTACCTATCTTATCAGAAATAATATTTATTTTAAAGTGGTCTATCAATTTTCTCTCTTCTGGACTCTGCTCTGACTGTTCTCAGAAGTGCACAGGGATAGGACCAGAGGACAAGGAACACCTGATTGCCACAATAAATATTTCCTTTGGACAATAGGAAGAAAACATTTTCTCATGAGGATAGCCAAACTCTGGAACAAGCTACCCAAAGAGACTGTTAAATCACTCCTGGAGATATTCAGAGTGTGACTGGACAAGGTTCTGAGCAGTGTCATCTAAGATGTTCTTGCTTCAAGTGGAGCATTAATTCAGTGATCCATGGAAATCCCTTTCAGATTAAATAATTTGTTTATGATTCATGTCCTCCTTACTTGCTCCTGAGATCACTAAGAGAACATTGGTGCCTCCCCTCCATGAGCCAGGTATGCAGGTCTTTCTTTCATGTTGGCCTCTAGTCCTTTCTAGGGTTCTGAAAAACCAAACACCTAAATGGCAACCCAATCCAGATGACCTTAAATCTTGTTAACTGCTAAATTATCTGGAAGAGCCTATCAACAGTGTTCTGCTAAATCAGCTACATCTTACCTAGTAACTCATTAGTTGGTGTAAAATTACATGGCAATTGCCTAAAAAATTAAGAAGTGTTCCTGGAAAGTCACATCACTCTAAGGAGATGGACCTTCCCATTTTGTGTCTACAAATATCTATACTGTCAGCAGTCTGAAAAATGCCACCAGGAAGGCCTTGAAGACTATTACAGAGAAATAATACCAATATCTGAACTTACAAAAGGTTGCTGATACTTCCTCATCCACCTGAGGTGTTTCCAAGTGAGAAATCTTTTCGCTCTTTGTCGTTTAATCCCATATTTCAAGAAGTGATAACAAACCAATTGCATTCGGCAGTATTACTGTGTTCTTAAGCAAGTGGAATATATACCACTGAGTTAAATGCAAGGCAAAAGTATCAGTCTTTTCCAGTTACCACCACCAAAACACCATGTACTGTAATTGTTCCATTTCTTTCCAAAAACTAGAATCACCACAGCTTTGAAAGCATATTAGAAGTTTTCTTCATGACAGAAATATGATCTGTACTGTGCTCTCCTTAAGTTCTTATTGGTACTTTCTTGGGAGATGAGATTTGAAACAAAATTAGATTGTGAGATACTGCAAGATTGTACAAAAACACCTTTCTCAAAAAAAGAGATGATTTTTACTTTTCTCTGTGGACAGCTAGAAAACATAACAGCCTGGTTTTGCAGTTTTTATTGTGCTACTCTAATTTTTTCCTAGTGGGTACATTGGAAAAAAACCCCACACCACATTCCCCAATCATTATTTTCAGAGCTCATATTGCTAGGAATGAAACAGTCATTGCTAACTCTGCCAGCATCTCCTCGACAATAAATGCCATTTGAAATGATTATGTGAGCTAGAGAGGTTGGAATAGGTGCTTTGCTTCAGTTGCCTTTCTCCCTGAATGCTGCTTTATGCATGTAGATGAAATGTGCCTAGGCTTTGGCTGACAAGGCACTTTTCTCTACAGAGTGAGGCATGATCTTCCACCCCTTCCCAGGGTGTTAGAAGGTAAAAGAAGAGCCCTACTTTTTGCTGTACCTTTTGAGGTTCAGAGGGCATTGTCAAAAGGAGTTGTAGGCTTAAAAATTAAATTTGTTATTTCAGCTCAACACCCAGGTAGCCCCAGCACCCTTGTACTGTTGTAATGTTGAAGATTCTTAGTCTGGAATTTGGATGGCCACAAGGCAACAGGTAACAAAAGAAATGAGTTTTTCCTGAGTGAATATAACCTACATTTTAATACACCGCATCAAATCTAAAAGTATTTTGCTAAATCAGTCACATGCTATGAGGCAATACTGCATAGAGAAGAAGAGGAAAATCCATTTAGAAAGCACATAATGAGGTAAGATTTCTGGTGGTGTACATTGCTGAGGAACAGAAAATTGCCAAGCTATAAAACATTCATGAGAAACGCGAATGATAAGGTTCTTGTTCAAAACTGTAAAATCAGTGTTTCTGTTCTGAACTCTATTTTTGGCAGTTGTTCCTTGTTCCTGAAAAATTGCTTTGTGCTGGAAGGTGGCAATAAAGATGGTAATCCTGGAGAAATGTTGTCTCGTTCTTCTGAGTTTGGTTCCTATTAGAAAAAGGTAGGAATTTGTTAGTAGAAGGTCCATTTGGCCAAATAATAAGTGCTCAATTTCTAATTATATTTGCACACTGCCCAACCCTCTACCAGCAGGAGATTGTGTTTAGGAAGAAGTATGTTTAAAAGAATCACCCATCATGATACAAAGGTCAGTCTCAGTCTCCATTACGGAATCACCATCCCTGAAAATGTTCAAAAAACAAGTAGCAATACACTTTAGTGAGTATGGTGCTGTTTGGTTGGAGGTTGGACTTGATGAACTTGGAGATCTTTTCCAACCTTAATGATTCTATGATTTTTCTCTGTGGTTCCAGCTTTAGAAGCTAGAGGCCATTTGAGTTTCAACAGCACCCAGCTTGATCCACCCTGCACCTGGGGTTTGGACATCGATGGCACTTCCTGGCAATCAGTAGCTGGGAGGACGTTGGTGGTGCTCTGGGGAGGACCTTGGGGAAATCTAGGTGGAAGGAGATGACTCTGCAGTCTGGTGGACAGAATCTGCAGAGCCTCCATCAGTTCTGAAAATAGGGAAAAGCTACTCAAGGTCATTTAGGACCAGATTTTTCTCCTTAAACCATTTAGGCATCTTAACGTGGGAAATTAAGCTCAAACACCCTCATGATAAGCTCTCCAGATGCCTTTCTGCAACATTAGTTGGTGAAGTACCTGTAAAATCAGGCCCCTTGGCAGAACTGAACAAAGCCTAAGCAAGTTTCTGATTTAGGACATGAATGTTGTGACAGGAGCCAGGTGTATCTGGAGCACGTGCTCCTCTCTGAGACAGCACCTCCTCTGGCACCAGAAAACATTTGTCCTTTCTGAGAAGTGTGTGGCCCAGCCCCCAAAATTTCCTTCTGCTTGTTGAATTGCAGAAATTTGTGTTGCTAACACAAGGGAGCTTGAGAGCATGTGTCAGCCCCATCCTGATGGCAAGGAGCTGACAGAGCAGCTGTGAGGGATGAAGGTGTCTCACAGAGCTGATGCAGCTGAAGGTCTGGGGGTAAGTCTGATGCAGATGCCATTTCTGAGCCTGTCCCAGCGGCAGCATTGAAGAAATCTGTGTACATTCTTTACCTTGGCAGGTCACTTCCATTTATTCTCATAAAAGTCTATTGTGCAGATATTAATATCTGCAGCTCTCCTTAATTTCTGCTGTCATGATGTGCTTTTATTACATTAGAGTGACCTGACACTGTGTCCTAGTCTCCTAGATCCCATTTTCACAGCTTGCACTGTGGGTTTAATTTCACAGTTTTCAGTTTCCCAGCTTAAAAATATGAACAACTTATGGAGCAAAATTAACAGTTTATTAGAAATATCACTCACTGCAAAAGTCTTAAGGGTAATTCACAGCTCTATAAAAGGTCGTGGTATAAATAATTGCTTGATGAATATGGACCATGTCTGTTTGTCATTAAACACCAGCAGAGAGCTAATGCACTTTAATAGTCCTGCTAACTGCTATCTGACAGGCATAGAAATCACAACCAAATGCAACAATTACGCTGAACAATTGCTTCTTACTCTTTTTTCTTTACACAAAAGGTAAAATAATGACATATGCTGTTGTCTTCACACATCAGTAATGGTCACGACTTTCACTCCTATAAAACACAGTAACCAGTAACTTAAATATTGCAATGCTGTTGCACTGTTTATCAAACAGAATGTCCCATTAATTCCACTCTTTTACATGTGGAAAGGCTGCACTCACAGTGCACAACAGTGAAAACTGTTACTCCCCATCCTTTTTATAGAGAATATGTTCAAGGTCCCTGGTGTAATCACTGTATTAGCTAGGCCCTTGTGATCCACACATATCTATGCAGTTCTCCATTTAAGATTGGAAGATACAGATTTGAATCTTATTCAAAACAAGGACTTTTTAGTGAGATTTCTCTAATAAATGCAATTACTTGTATTTTAATTAAGCTCTTACTGTATTCTGTATTTGTGACCAAACCTAATTACAGCACAGGTAGTCCTGTTAGTGAGGATGAGGCCACACTCTTATGCTTGGGAATGGATGCAGAAAGACAAAGGCCACTGATAGAGATGAATTCCCCCTTCAAAAATGTCTGGCTCTATTCCAGAACAATTTCTGCTGTACTTTGTTAAAGAGGTTAAAAGATACTCCACTCCCTTACTCCCATTTGCCTTATAGCATCTGTCCCAAAGGCCAGGGATAATCAATCTGCCTCCTCCCAGCTGCCCTTGGAGAGGATTTTCTGCACATCAGAGGCTCCTTTAGATCTGCTCCAAGCACCCATGAATCCCATCATCTTCTACCCTACCCATAAAGGTCCCTGTGGAGCCCTGTTTGGTTCTCTCCATAAGAAGTTCCCTAGTAAAGTGTTTCTGTCATAGTTGATTGGGTTGCTTTATGTTGAGAACTTCCCACAGATAAGCTGGGTACTCCAGCTGAAGTAACCTATCTATTCTTACACAATAAGAAATTATTTAGGCCAAGAGAAATTAGGGGTCCTGTGGCTCAGCCAACAGGAAATAAGGTTTTAGAGTATGGTCATTTCATCAGCCACAGTCAGCTCCTCAGACTACTTTTGGCACCTAAATGTGATGGTGAATTGAACCCCAAAGTATTAAGAGGAAGCAGGTGTACAAAATCCACGAGGAAAGTTAAATTTTATTCATGTGCCTGAAGCCACATACTGATTGAGACAAATAAAATTGCTCATTAATTGGTCTCTGTCCATCCAGGGCAGTAAGCAGTCCAGCACTACCACAGAATAAACAGTATGTGGCCCTGCAATTGAGTGCTGTGTCATGATTAGCATGCACAAGAGCATGTTGAAATGAAGTGATATAGGCACACCCCTGGTTTTGGAATTTATTGAATTTTGCAAAGCTGGTAGAGTTTGGCAAATGCAGTTTCTTGGTTGCTCTGGGGAAAATGTCTTGGGGGAATGTTTTAAAGTGAATTAATTTAATAAAGAAACTACTGATTAGAAATAGGAACAGTATTATCAGGGAGTTGATCCTTGTTCTGATGAGATGGGATTACATTATGAGTCTGAAATAACATCAAATAGAACATATTCTGTTTTCAGAGGCAAGGCAGGACCTATGGTATCATGATAAATAATTGCACATGAGAAATTATGAGTTAGTTGCAGAATCTGGTTGGCTCAGATTTTTATTCAAACAGGATGAGTGGTTTAAGGGAAAGAGACATTTATGCTTTTAATAAAAGGATTTGTTTGACATTTCTTTTTGGATGTACCCTTGCAAGTGACACTTGCACAGTGAGAAATGAGCAGCTCCCCAAGAGGAGAGGCAGGTCATGCTTCTCCAGAGGGTTTAGAAGTTCCTGCCCTTCCTGTTACCCCTCTATTTCTCCTGGACAGTGAGAGTTCCCCGAGCTGGCAGGATATTTAAAAAAAATATCCTACCTGCAGCTTACCCCTGTGCTGTGGTCAGCAGGGACTTGCAAAAGGGCCATTGATAAACCCTGTACAGAGAGATTGCTTCCTGCAAACATATTTAGTATTTCTGGTTTTAGCTTATTTATTGCTTTTTCCTATAAGCTCCCTGGAGTCTTGTACAGCTCAGAAATACCAGGCTGGCATTTCTAACCTTGATTATTCAGTCTTAGCTGAAAGGTTTGCAAAACTCTAATTGCTTACCTACACAAGCAGTGGAATTACACAGCTGCCAGGGATGGCATATGGGCATTGTGACCACCCAAATATATTCCTTGAGAAGAGATCCTTGAAACAGCAAAGGAAAGTCTCCAGATGTTGCTGTCTTCAGCTGAGTGGAACAGGGAAAAGAAGAAACCCCAGGCTGCACCAAAATCAGTCAAAAATATTAGGCCAAGTCACAGCAAAATTGCTAGTATAAACACAACATAAATACTGGAATAGACATACATTAAACTCTGATGTGTTTTTGTCCCCAAGTAGGTCTATAAAGGACTTTTTATAAAAAGCTATCTAAACTGTCCCAAGATGCTCAATCCTGGGCATTCAAACAATAGTATCCTAAAATGAAACTTGTCAAAATGAAGCACAAGTTTTTAATGCACTATGGAGAAAAAGCATGGCTGCATGATGCTTTCACCTCCCCATCCCTGGAAGAGTTCCAGACCAGCTTGGACAGGGCTCTGAGCAACTTGGTCCAGTGAAAGGTGTCCCTGCCCATGGCAGAGGTGCTGGAACAAGATGAACTTTAAGGTCTCTTCCAACCCAAACCTTCCTATGATTCTGTGATATGACACAACAGCAAGTGGCAAGGGTAATGGGGAGACATGTAAGGATCACACTGTTGCCCAGGCTGTAGGACTGAATTCAACTGTTCTCAACTTCCAGATATAATATTCTGGGATAGTGGTTTTTCACTTTGTTTTGGAGATTTCTTTGTTGTTTCGGTTTTTCTGTGTTTTTTTTGGTTTGTTGCTTTTTTTTTTTTTTTTTTAATATACTGGTAGTGATGTGAGCAGAGCAATGTACCTTCTCTTAAACTTGTGAATGTCTCTTCTCTTAAACTTGTGATGAATGTTTTTTGCAGCAAGGTTTCAAACCAGTCCTTATCTGTGCCAAACATTTTTCACTGCAAACCAATCAAAAGTCTTAGAAAGCTGAGCTTGTGATGTTTCCTTAAGAGCAGGAGAGCATTCCCTTGCCCCAGGCAGTGTGACCTAGACTGGTTTTATTCTTGATAGATGAGTGTCCAGGTTGTCCTTCAAGACTTTTAAATACTGTCTACATCCTCATTAAGCAATCTGTTCAAGACTTTGCTTGCCTTCCTCTTTTTGTTAGTATCCATTCTAGATTCTTTTTATTCCAACTAATTTTTTCTTATCTTTCTCAGGATGGGCAGGGAAAATGTTTGCTTACACTTTGTTTTTGTCTTTTATACAAGTGAGGACTGGTATAATTTTCCTTTCTCCTTTCCTTCTCTGGACTAAACAGCCCCATTTTCTTCAATCTCTTGTCACAGTGTAGGTCCTGCTTTCTAGACTTCTTTTTATTCTCTCCATTCCCCTTTGGTCCCTCCCCACTTGGCCAGTGTTTTTCACAGCTAGTGCTAACAAAAGCCAGACCTTTATTACTAGCAAGTACAGACAGAAATTTCTTCATCTGACTCAGAGACAGAAGCCTAACTCAGGTACACCAGGCTTGCCTGGTTTGCAATTGTGTGATGCTTTTGACTCACAATCAGTTTGTGATTCACTGTAAAGCCTGGTGTTTTTCTGCATTACTGCTGTGTAGCCAGACATTTTCCATCCTGCATTTGGAGAAATAAATGTAGAACTTCGTGTGTCCTTATTGAATTTTTGCCTATTACTTTCAGGCCATTTTCCTAATTTATCAAGAATGTTTTAAATTCTAGTTCTGTCCTCCTTCATGCTTGTAGCCTTTCCAGCACTGGTGTTGCTTTAAAATTTAATAAAGTATACTTGTTAATTCATCATCTAAGTCATTAATGAAAATATTGAATAATACTGGATGGGGGACAGATCCTTGGGGGATCTTTCTTGATATATATTTCCATGTTGATTGTGAACTATGGGTAGCTATTACCCAAGTATGGATTCCCCAGCCAGTTATATACCACTGACATTTCACCCACTTGTTTCTGAGTTTGTTGTATAGGCCAGTGAAGAGAGGGTAGTGACAGTGAAGGTACTAAAGCAATGGCAGGGAGTGCTTCTCTCCAATCCACATGGCTTGTTTCCCTGTCATAGGAGGAAATAAATTTTCCTTGATTTATTATTGTTAGAACCATGTTGGCTGTCGTTTATACCCTTTTTATGGTTACAAGTTGCTTGATTATTCCCTCCAGATTTGGGAGAGGAAATCAAGATAAGCTGACTAGTCAATAATTTATATTTCCTCTGGATGTGGGAGAGAAAATCAAGAGAAGCTAACTAGTCAGTAATATTTTTGGCCCTATATCTCCTCTTTTCAGAGGTAGGAGCAGCATTAACTGTTCTGTACTGTGAAATCTCTTGTTTTAACTAAGCCCTCTGAAGCTCCCTAGCAGCTCTGAGGCTGCTCTGGCTGGCTCCTGAAAGTTTGCATTGCAGAGTGACTTCCCAGCAGAGGTTGTGGCTGCAGCCATCCATCCCATTTCCAGCCCTCCACTGGGCATGGCTGAGCAGGGAGCTGGACCCAGGACTATGATCAGGCTGAGAAACAGCCTTCTCTCACATGGAATTGCAGCAGCAGGAGTGGCTGGCTCCAGGCTGGGGAAGGGATTGGCAGGGCACCATGAACACCTCACCTGGCTCGAGCAATTACTCCTTGTCTGAATGTGTGACTGGAACCCTGTGGGACCTTTCTGAACCTCCAGGGCTGGGAAGTGCTAACCTTTATCAGCACTGTCAATCTACCCATTCCCTGCTGTAGCCTGAGTTTTTATTTGCAGTTGCTGGTGTTACCTACATTAACTACGTGGTCCCAAGTGACCCTTAGTGACTACTGAGGATACTTTTCACAATGTAATCAGTAGATAATTTTCCTGCCCCATTACAAGTTTAGATGACTCTTTCTTAAGCCATTTCAATATTATGAAAGTATTAATAGACCCTGTTTATCTGTGTCCCTGGGGAGCTGTATCTGGTTTTGCTTCTAAGCTTTTATGGTTGTGTCCCTGCACAATTATCCTTTCTGTCTGCCCTTAATAGACAGAGGGTTTCTGGGAGCTTTCTTCCTTTCTCTGAGAAAACAGAAGAGTTTGTGGCTGGCCATGCTGGTCTGTGACTGTCTCACAGCCTCCTCTGCCAGGATGGAGTTTGTACTTCTGTCCTTCAGAAGTACATTTTCATTCTTCAAGATGCCAAGTCTTGCAAGCTCGTTTTCCTCTAAGGCTTCCAGTAGGATTCTGCTTACCTGCAAAAGGCTTTTAGGCCTGTGAAACCCATTCTCTTTACATTATCAGTTTGGCTCTTTCTTTCTGCAGGAGATGTAAACCCCCTCACACCACACATTGCCCTTTATCTTCCTATTTTCATCTCCCTCTTTCTGTCTTGACCCAATGCCTAAACACTTAACTGTGTGTTACTGATGGAGTTTGACAAGTTGCTAACAGACAAGTGTTTTCAAGGAAAAAAAAGGAGACTAGCTGAGACAGACAGGGAGAGACATTTTTGTCTGTCTGAAATGCAATGAGACTATTTTAGCCCACCACTAGGTAAGTGGATTAGCTTCCAGGACAGCCAGATGAGGCTAGATGTACCAGAGCACTCCAACTGGGATTCTCCTAGGTCTCATCTGGATGCATTGAAACTCAGCCATTGCTTATGAATAAAAAGTGAAGGTAAGGCTAGTACTCCTTTTATTCATTCCACCACATCTCACATTAATATATATATTTATATGTATATATATAATTGTCTCCAAAACTAATGCTGTTTTTAGCTGGCTTCTCCCTGTTGAAGCCAGGACAACCATGTGCTGATAGTAGAATGCTTTGCTCATGGGTCTAAATGACAGATTTGTAGCTTACAATAAAACTGCCTGCACGTTTATTACTGTGCTGTCATGCATTTCAAAAGCTACAGTAGAGTGATCCTGAGCAATGCCCCAGCCACCATTTGCCATATTTACCTGGTGATAAATGTCAGGTCTCTGCTGAGTTTCAGGAAGAGAGCAGATAATGGCAGGTAAAAGAGCTTGGGTGTAACAGCATTGCCAACAACGACTCCCTGTGACCCATCACATTTTTTATAACGTGAAAAGATTATACATGACATCTACAACCACTCCTATGACAAGAGCTAAAGGGGAACATCTTCCTTCCATTCTTGTGTACCTGTGATCTTCAGGAGAGTTATCAGGCCTGTTTGTACTTGCCTTAAATTTGAAGACTTAAGAGTCACAGCTTAGACCTGTCTGCCAAGAATGGCTCCACAGATATTCACAAGGATTTTGATGATGGTTTCAGAGGGGCTGTATTTTCCTTAGTTTTTGTGCCAAGGAATGTTAACCCTTCGAAGCAAACAGGATGCTGTAAGGGTTGTCCTTTAAAAACAGTAACAAAAGCAAAATGTCTTAGTATCAGGACTTTCACAGTGAATCACAAAATTTAACAACACTTCAAATCCGGCCAAGACCAACTCCAATTATCTGAACATTGACTGTCTTCTATGTCTAGTTGTGGAGAGCTGCCCCAAGGTACCAGGTACTATCAAACTGAGAAAAAAATAAAGAGATCATTTTGCAGGACAGCTGTTATTGAAAGAAATAGTGCAAATACCTTCCCAGTTTCCTGGCTTTTAAGAAACGACCCCTAAATTTTGTGTGTGTATTTATTTGTGTTGTTTACATGTTTCTCACATGTGCACATATGCTGCATTCCGAACCATTATTGCCAAGTTTTCCAGAGAGTCTCAAAGAGTTTTCAGTCTCCAATATGCAAAGTATTTCAGTAGTATGATGCCAGTAATCAGCATTAAATCAAGCATTTAAGATTTATATTGCTAAAGCACCCTCTAGTGGGGCAAGGACAGAACAGTTGTTTTTAGCAGGGATGGGATAATGGCTCCACGTGTTAGAGAGTAGACAAGTAAAAGGCTGGATACTAGTGGGAAAGGCAAACACAGTGAATCTTTAGTTTGCAGAATCACAGAATCATTTAAATTGGAAAAGTCCGCCAAGGTCACTGAGTCCAATCTTTGACCAATCACCACCATGTCAACTAGACCAAGGAAATAAGTGCCACATCCAGTCATTTCTTGAACACCTCCAGGGACAGAGAGCCCACCACCTTCCTGGGAAGCCAGTTCTAAAGCTTAACAACTCTTTCTGTGAAGAAATTCTTCCTGATGTCCAACCTGCCTCTCCTCTGGTGCAGCTTGTAGCTATGTCCTTTTGCCCCGAAAATGTTTAGGAGTCAATGCTCCTGCTGTCCATGCAACAGGCAGAAGTCACAATAATATCTGAAAGATGGCTGTGCAATTTTATTGCACATAATCACAGAATAAGAGCATCATTTTAAACAGAGACCTTTGGAGGTCATCTCATCTAAGCTCCCATTCAAAGAAAGTTCAAAAAGGTCAGGTGGTTTGTGACCGATTCCAGCTGAGTTTGGAATATCTCCAACAGCTGTTCTTCACAACATATTCCAGTATTTGACCATCATCATAGTGACAAAAGATTTCCTTGTATCTAAACAGAATTTCCCGTGTCGCAATTTCTCTTTATTGCCTCTCAGCCTACAGCTGTGCACTTCCAAGCATTCCCCATAATTCCTCAGGGTCACAGTATTGTGATCTTGAAATATTGGAAAAATACTGGAAAAGTAACTGAAGGAGAGAAAACTTTTGGGACAAGGCCTGGCTGAAAGTGAGTTGAGGTTTGTAGTAAAGAAATGACTCCTTGTTCACTTGGTCGGGAGAAGAGACATTTTTAGGTGATTTGTAAAGAAACAAAATAGCTTCAAAGAAGATCACTCATTATATTTCTCTTTTTAAAGGAAGGAACTGTGAGGTCCTGACTGAGGGTAATCACTTGCAGGAGTGGGGACCCCAGGGTGTTCACACAGCTTTGTGGGCAACAACTTCCCATCGTCAGTACAGTATCTGATGCCTTTAAATAATTAATCTTGTTCTGAGAGGAGGCAGATGGATGTGATCAAAAGCAGAAAACAGCTGAGCCATGTAAGCTGGGCCTGAAGAACCAGAAGGTCACCAAAGAGGGTGGTGGACCCCCAGCTGATGGTGAGCCCTGCTTGTTGCCTGGCCCTGTGTTACCTGACTGCAGCAAACAGGTAAAGAGGAGGCAGGATGATCTGACCCCTACATTTGGGGATGCACAGACAGCATAGTCTTGGCTATATTTTTGGTAAGAAGGTTGACCAGCCATGCCATGACAGAACTTAAAGGGCACAGCTTTGTATATTTCTAGGAAACCAGAAGCATTAAGGTCTGCTGTTTTCTTTCATTTCCCTCAAACCAGTCTTTGAAGCAGCTATTGTCTGGATAGATGTGGATCCCAGGTGAACACTTTCTCCAGACCTCCCTGGGTCTATGGCCAATGCCTGTGGATGCAGCATCCACCCTGCCCCTCTGTAGCTTCACTGTCACACTGCCTGCTGCCTCCCCTGCACTGCCCACAGCCTGCCAATTTTGGGCAGGATGTTTAGAGGAAAGATTAGGTGAAGAGTAATCATAGTTCTTTCAAGCTGGGTGGATAAAATTAGATGTGTGTAATTAGTGGTTAGGTGGCTAAAGGAAAAGAGTTTTGTTTGTGAGTGGTCAGCACCTGCCAATGTTCAAACTCAGTATTTGTGTGTTTGCCTTTAGGCACCCAGCATGAACACACTCACCCAGGCTGGACACAGGGACTGAGCCTCCCCTGGACCTGGAATCTCTCCTGTGTTTTCCATTTTCACCTGCCACCATAGCAAGCTGTGCGTTTCTGTGACCTTGCTTGGCAGGAAAACCAGAGTCTCTGCAGGTGGCCAGCTGCCAGGGACATTCTTTTTTCCCAATTAGTGGAAAAGAGAGGGTGTTACCTCTAGCCATGATTTAAAAACAGCACCAGAGCAGAAATCCATGGAAGACATCCAATATCCTGGTCAAGATGCCACTTTTGGAAGCCAGCAGTGCTCTCCTCTGTGCAACAGAAGACACACCTTTCCCCAGACCTTTTGGAAGAACTCTAGCAACCATGGTTTGAAAAAGGTGTGTGGGGGGGGAGCATGGAGCCCCTGAACCATGACTGCCTTTGGCCCTCTTTGAGCAGAGGTAGGGAGGCACTGAGCACCTTGTGCAGCTGAAGTGTTCAACCTGGTGCTCTTGCTGCCCCAAGGAGCTGCCCCAGGTGCTCCAACAGCCTAAAGACCTGTGCTCCTGTGCTCATAAATTATAGTAAAAGATGAGCTATGAAAGCACATGAAATCATCATAGACCTTAAGGCACTCAGGAGACTCCCTTTTTCTTCTCTGATGGATTTCAGGAGTCCTTCCCTGGATTTTCCTCTGATTCTATCTCTCCTGTTTGGCACCTTTCTGTTACACAATTTGGCTTTTCAGATGTTCCCTTTCAAAGCAGCAGTTTGGAACTGGAATTAAAGAGGGTGGCAAAAAGCCTTAATCAGAGACTTTGCTTTATATATAAGACAAGTACTTATTTTATTGCACTGTTTAATAATATATTTCTTTTCTATAGCTGCAGTGCTGAGGAGGCAGAGCAGCAGCAGGTAGGACTGTTGTTAATTCTCCATATCACTATAAATTATTAACCTTAAAATGTGTAGAAATGAAATTGCACTGTATTTAACATTTATAGCAGCATTTGATCAAGCATGGTTTAAGCCTATATACAATTTCTGACACTAGAGGGAGTACATANTGATCAAGCGTGGTTTAAGCCTATATACAATTTCTGACACTAGAGGGAGTACATAATTTATTTTATGAAAATAAAAAGTCTTGGTTTTTTAGAATAGAAAATATATCAACGGGGGAAAAGCAAAAATATTCAAAGAGAACTTTATTCCTTCACTTCATGTTATACTAAAAAAAAAAAAAAGGAAGCTGAGAAGCTGCCTTTTCTAAGTAGGTTATGCAACTGTGTCTGTAAAAGCCAGTGAGGGGCAGATAACCAGCCAGCCTGTGCTCAATTTGTGTGTTTGTGTCTATCAAGTCTGAACACATGGGGTGAGTAACTAACCCACGGGATAACACACACAGACATCTCTGCCCACGGGTTTCTATCTCTGGTGCTGCTGTATTCCCACTGTTCCCCACAGCCACCACAGAGTCTCAACAGCTATGATCTCTCCAATGTGTTTATCCTCCCCACACGCCTGGGAGGTAGACAGAAGTGCTATCTATCCTCTTTTCTGGCTGGAAAATCAGGTACAGAGAGGGTGAAGGATGCACCCACAGCCTGGTGGGAGGCTGTGGCAGAAGCTGAGACCATGGCCTGTCTGTGCACCCTCACTCAGGTTCCCAATTCATCTCTGGGTACAGCAGGTTGTTAAGCTGCAAGGTGCCTTTGCCTGGCTGTTTTTTCCTGACCACAGGTACAAAGGTTGCCCAGTGAGTTTCGTGTTGAGTTTTCTGTGTAATTGGATGGACGTGTCCCTGTGACCCTCTCTCCATTCCCAGTTAGCAGGAGGTGAGTCAGGCTCAGGCTGATGTGGAGACCATGCCCTTTGCAGGGTGCTGTGGGGAGAAAGCAGCTCCCTCACTCCTCTGGGGGTGAGAGGCCATACAGAACAGCCACCACCGCTGCTGTGACAGTGGCTCTCACACAGCCTGAAGCAGATCATCTTGTCCTCATACTAAAATAGTCACAAAATTGAGAGGAATATACAAATGCACTAATTCAGGACAACTTGGATGGTTTTGCAGCCCAAGCATCTTGATTATCATGTGAGATCAGTCACTTCCAGCATGTGACAGTGTCTATATCCATTACAGTGTCATTATCTGATATGGAGGTCTCCTAAAAGTCTCTTTATCATGGGGAGGATTTCTTTTAAATGGTAGAAACAAGATCAGTTCTGAAAATGCTATCACCTTGTTATCACTGTACATGCCAACAACTTCTGAGAGTCCCCTCTGAAATCTTCCACTGAAGCCTCCTTCAGCCCACCTGGCACTGCACTTGTTAAAGCAGCAAGTAACTTCAGCAACTCATCCCATTAGTGCTTACTATGCAGTGAAATTGCACTGCTTTTAATAGAAGTTATAATATCTTTAGCAAATGATTTGGTTTGTTGTGCAGTAGTTTGGGGACAGATATTCAAGTGTCAAATACTGTAATATTTATAGGTGGCTCTTATCTCCCACAAATCACAGACACCAAATACTAAAGCCATGACCATGAGAGGTGGTCTATCACACTTTGGCCCACCCACAAACACACATCAGGCTAAGAGAGCTCAATGAACAAAAGCACCAAAATAGATCTTCTTCCCCTTTTCCCATTTTTGCTACAGAGCAGTCAGTGCTTCCATCCTTGCTAATGTTTGGTTGCTCAAGCTCCAGGGCTTCCTGAGAAAAAAAACCTCAGCAGCATTCCACTCCTGGGAAGAACCCTATTTATGCTTAAGATTTAAGGAGCTGAGTCTCACTCCCACAAATGTTTTCTAGAACCCGGGTAATGATTTGTTACTGAGAAAATGCCCCTGGGGATCCTGAAGAATCCATATAATGCAGTGCAGCTGCATTTGAAGAATTCTTTTGTTTGCACACACAAAACTTACAGAGGGCTTTGTATGCCTAAGAAAGGCAAGATCTAAGCTATGCAGGGGGCACCTATCGTTAAGCACCAGGACCTTCCTGTCTGTTTCACTCATATATGAGATATTTCTCTTCCTTTCAACTGCTACCCATTGAAAATACAGGTTTTTACTCCCTCCTGTGTACATACAGAAAGAACAACAAAAAATCATAAGTAAGTGATGAAACACAGTATTCTGTGTCTATCCAAACACCAGAGCACATAGAGTCTATCACCTCCTCAAGTCGAAATTTTATGTGGAATAGGAACCACTATGTGGAGGAAATCACTGCAACCCAGGACCATGAAGGAATTGAGGCAGTTAACTCTTCATTGAATTCAGCTTTTTCTGCACCTAAACACCCAAGTCTTCAGCCCCTCATCTGTCAAATGGTGTTGCTCAGCCTGGAGAAGGGAAGGCTCTGAGGAGACTTCTACAGCACCTTCCAGTACCTAAGGGGGACCTGTGAGAAAACTGGAGAGGGACTTTTTACAAAAAAGGCCTGCAGTGAAAGGAAAAGAGGGAGTGGCTTTAAACCGAGAGTGGATATTAGGAGATTAGATTAGGAGATTAAGAGATCAGATATTAGGAAGAAATTCTCTACTGTGAGGGTGGTGAGGCTCTGGAACAGGGCACCCAGAGAAGTTGTGGATGTCCTACCCCTGTAAGTGTCCAAGGCCAGGTTGGATTTGGCTTAGAGCAACCTGGTCTGTGGAAGGTGTCGCTGTCCATGGCAGGGGGTTTCAAAGTAAGTGGGCTTTAAAGTCCCTTCTGAGCCAAACCATTCTATGATTCAAATAGGGGAAATATCTCTACATGTTGTGAGAACAAAGTCACCAAGAGACTGAGAGATGCTTGGTGTAAAAGCAGTCACAGAAGTAAAACCCAATTCCTGTTAAAAAGAGAGGCAGTGGATGGAGGAAGGAATAAAAAACTGAGCAGAGGAATAGAAGGCCTAGACTAGTTTTAGAAAAAGATCGAGCAAATAAAAGCGTGGGAAGAGCCAAAGCCTCAGGGACAAAGTGATAAGGATTTTTTTGTAAAACTGCATGTACAGAATACCATAATGAAAAATACAGCAGCACTGCCAAGGGACATAGCTGCTTGGGAAGCAGAAGCTGAGCATCCTGGAAGCAAGGAAATAGCACCAGTGTCCCATGCTCATTATTCAAAGGCAGATATGTTCAGTTTTTACATGGGTTTAGCCCCATGTAAGTATAATTTTGCATGGTTTGATGCATTTTCATATGTGATTAGAAATATGTACAAATTTGGCATTCCAAGGCTGTGGTACACCTTTGCTGTGCCCATGAAGCCATGTTCATAGCTTCTGGCTGGAAATCCCATAGAAGACCACTGCATCTTCCAGCTTCCCCTTGTTGCAGCAGCTTCTCCCAGTGAAGGAGCCCACCTCCCACTTGTATACTTGGACTGACAGTTCCCCCTTAATTGTGTTTACCTATATACAAATTCATGTGTCCATAGATATTGTATCTGTGTATCTGTCTCTCATGGTTCCTGGTTTCATTAATCTCTTCTAAATTCTTATTATGTTCTGTGCTTAATTCTGCTAATGAAATTGGTATTTTTATTGGCTCATACTGCATTACACGTGTGCACTGACTTTTAAAAAAATCAATTAACTCAAATGAGGGGATGTCACAATGTTCTAGTCTGTACCACAGCTCAAACAAAGCTGCCAGCCCTGCCAGCAGTTTTCAGTGTTAGAAGTTGAGTAAATGGAATACTTAACTTTTACATTTTCCCCTAGGTACTTGATAGGGAAAGGATATCAATGACCCAAAGATATTCAACAGAGACTGATTCCAGACCATTGTGTCTCTTCTCACCACGAGAAATGTAAACATTGAGTGCTTTTTAGACTTGTTGCTGAATTTAGTGCTCACAGGAGGGTTGAACAGTTAGAGCAGAATCGAGTCAAGACCCACTGCGGGGAGCATGTAACACCAACTCCTTTCCTGGGTCACTGCTAAAGCACTGCTTCTTGGCTAAGGTGCAACATGCCTGCTGTCCAGGTTGGCACCCCTTCAGTAGAAGAGCACACATAAATTTTTAGTGCTTGGAGCACTTAGCATTTAGATTGAAATAGGAGAAAGCAATTTACCTTTGCCTACTATTGCCACATGGTAAAATTACACCGACCTTGACAGCATCTTTTGTTTGCCTGGGGCACTCTGAATTCAGGGGGATGTTGGCTGCATGATGAACACAAATTAATCACCATCATGGTTAAATTGAAACACCTTTAAAATGAAAGCTAAGGGAACATCTTTACCTCTAACTGGATTCCTCAAATCAGGCTCACAAATCAAGCTCAGTATCTGAGAAAACCCTGGCTTTCAGATAAGACCATTTCAGATGAAAAAAATCCTCTTTTGGGTCATGGGGTGCTCTTCATACAGCATCCAGAAGGACTTTTTTTGCTCCAGAGGCAGAACAGCGCAGATCTTTACCTGATAAAAATGCAAAATAAACCAACAGATCCAGTGATGTATGGAAATCTGTGTTGTAGAAAGCCAATTTCCAGATAAGAATTTCATTTCCTGTATTCAGGAACTATTCAATAAGAAGTGGGGGTGAAAGAAATTGAAAGAATTAAAATAATTGCATTAAGCTACTTTCTTCCTCTCCAGATACCCCATTATCTAATCTTTTGCATTTCTAATAAGTAGTGATCAGGCACCTAGCTTCTCCATGGATGATGTTCTATGGAAGAATTTCAGCTGAAAACCAATAAAGTAAACCTTTTACCACAAATTCTTTCAAAATGCGGCTCAATATGTGTGGCTGTAAAATCATTCAGTTTTTACAGAAAGGGGTGATGAAAATGTGTGTATTGCACCTGAATTAATCCCCTTATGGGTGAACTTTTGCAGGCAAAAATCAACCCAACCAAGTTTTTAGCCAAAGATTTTTGCCTGAAAGCTGATATTTCTAATCTGCCCTTCTAGTAGAAGGAACAAAAAATAGAAAAGCCTGAAGTACCAATGAGCCCACCAAGGAAGAAAAGCACAAGCAGACCTTGTAGCCAACAGAGCCATGAATGGCAGGATCACTCCTGGTCTCTGTCTTGGTTTGGCAGAACAGGGGTAAAAGCATGAAGTATGAAGGAGCTTCACCAAGGGAGAAAGCAAGAGCAACTCTTGGAAGATCATCAGATCATCAAAGCTGGAAAAGAATTTTGAGATCATCAAGTCCAACCATCAACCTAGCATTACCACCATGCTCATCATTAAATTGTGTTCTGGGGTGTAATATCTGCACCTTCTTTGAACACTTCCATGGATGGTGACTCCATCACTACCCTGGATAGCCTACTCCAATGATTTACAAACTTTTCCACACAAAGTTTTTTCCTAATATCCGATCTAAACCTCCCTTGGCACAGCCTGAGGTAATTCACAGAAAGAGTGATTGAGCAATGGAATCATCTGCTCAGGAAGGTGGTGGAGTCATCATCCCTGGACATGTTTAAAAAGACTGGACATGTCACTCAGTGCCATGGTTAATTGATGAGGAGGTGTTAGGTTAGGCCATAGGTTGGACTTGATGATCTCAAAGGTCTTCTCCAACATAGTTCATCCTGTGATTCTGTGACTTTCCTCTCATCCTATCACTTGTTGCCTGGAGAAGAGGCTGACCCCCACCTGGCTACACCCTCCTTTCATGTCATTGTAGATAGTGACAAGGTGTCCCTTGAGCTTTCTCCAGCTGCTCCCCATAGAACCTGTGCTCCCGACCCTTCCCCAGCTCTGTTGCCCTTCTCTGGACTCACTCCAGCACCTGAATGTCTTTTTTGAAGTGAAAGGTCCAGAACTGAACACAGGGTTTGAGGTGTGGCCTGACCAGTGCCCAGTACAGAGGGACAATCCCTGCCCTGGTCCTGCTGGCCACACTGTTGCTGATACAGACCAGGATGCCATGGGCCTTCTTGGCCACCTGGGCACTGCTGGCTCTTGTTCAGCTGCTGTTGACCAGCACCTCCAGGTCCTTTTCTGCCAGGCAGCTTTCCAGCCACCCTGCCCCCAGCCTGTAGCACTGCTTGGGGCTGTTGTGACTCAAGTGCAGGACTTGGCACTTTGAGATACTGCTGTGTTTTTGCTATTCAGGGAAAGAGAAGAAAGCACACACTTTTCTCTCTGAAAGAACGATTTTCTTCTTTCCAGTCATTTAGAACTATGAATGCACTCCTAAGGAGGGAGAATGAAAGGAACATTAAATCTAAAGAGGGTTTTAAGCAAAACATAACTTTAAGAAGGACAATTTTGGCATTACAAAGTTTATAACATGCTTTTAAATGTAAGAATGGTTAATGAGAAGTTCTCCCTTCTCACTTTATGAAGAGATGTAAAGGAGGTGTACTGTGAAAAGAAAAACCTCAGAAAGTTAGAGTCAGATCAACATACAACCTGTTAAACTTGCATGAGCTAAAAGTTGTAGGTTTTCTCCATCATTTGAAGGAAAAGAGCAATTTTTTTTTCTGAAATTCTGAACAGAGGTTGTATCTGGTATGTTGTTTAATTTTACTTTATATAAGAAATCTTAAATTTTCAACCGAGTAAAAAATAAAAAGAAATTACTATTTTGTGGGTTTCTACTCTCAGAATTTAATGAAATATTTCACATTTCCATTGTGAGCCTATATTCCTTCATAAAATAAATGTAATTTTTTAGTAAAAAAAATACTGTTAAAATACAGACCTTTTAACATCACCACCACTTCCAGCAGCATCCATTGTTCACTCTTTGCCTAAGGAAATTCCCACCTAGGAGACTGTTCTAACCTTAAGAGCAGGAACTCTCCTGCCCCCTCTGCCAGGCTTCTGGGAAGAAGAAAGGTAAACAGCCACCTCTGATCCATTGGACACGAAGGGATAGGAGGCTGCTCTGGGTTCACAGAAGTCAGTTCTGTTGTCACAAAGCCTCTTACTCAGCCCACTTGATGACTAACACAAAAAGAGAAAGCTGCAACAGAAGAGAGTTCAAGAATACTTAGCTCAGGAGCTGGCTGCCATCGTGGTTATTATTTAGCCTTTTTCAGGATGATTGCAGTTGATCACCTGCCCACAAATGGGAGGGAACGTAAATCTGGAATTTGTGAATTCATCTGTTGTGTTTTGACAGGAGAGAGGCTTTTGGCAGACAGTTAGTGGAAATAAACTCTCTCTCCAGGGCTCAGAGCCATGTTGCAAGTGCTGGGGAGTATTAATGCCCTCTCATCCACTCTTTTCAGAGAGGCTGCAGTTCAGCCAGCTGCAGGGCTCTGAATCAGGAGTATTGCTTAGCAAGAGGGAAAAGTCCATCCACCTGACAGACAGAACTGCCAAATGTTTTTTTGCTCTGAGAAATTTTGGGCATAGGCTCTTTTCAGATACTTTAGGAGGATGTAGACACAAAACCTCAAGAGCTGACATTAGGTCAATTCTAATCCTTGATGCCATCAGTTTTGTTTCTTTCATGGGAAGATACCATCCTTTTGGAGAAAAAGACCTCAACACAAAAACCAAACTACTTTTCAGTTTAATTAAATCTGTGATTACTGAGCTACATCCTTAGTACCACAGAGCAGTATCACTGATGAGGGAACATCAAAAGCTTGCCAAGCTTAGGTCAATTAGATAAGTACCCCAAGCACAGCTGCTAATCTGAATCACTTCATAACTAGTTTTAACCACTTGAGACTGAAAATGAAGCTCAGTATTTCATAAAAACAGGCATTCCTGTGTGATTAACCATACTTTTTTCTTCCATGAAGAACAGAAATTCCCATTTCGGTATCTGTTTCCATTAAAATATGAATAATACCTTTTAAAAAAAAAGAAGAGGGAGAAAGGTTTGGCTCAATTTAAGTTTAAGTTTTAAATAAACTCTCTGTAGGGTGTGGAGCTCTGATGTCCTCAGGAGTTGTTACAGTAAGATATAAAATAGTGCCAATAAAGAACTTCAAGTATTCAAACTGCACTCTATAAGCCCAAAGAGAAACAAAGTGGGAAGGTGGAGTGGATTCAAAAGGCTAAGGCTGGGAGTGGCCTAGCTGGCCAAACAAGACATCTAAAGAAAATTTCTAACAGTGGAGTCTGAGTCTCTGCTCTGGGCTCCTAAAAGGGGCTTAATGCTGTATGCAAACGTCACCTGTTGCTGCTTTAACTCTTCTGATGGGATGGGCACCCTGTGGATTGGGCTGTGCCCAGAGGGCTGGCTTTCAAGGCTCAGTGCTTGCCAGCAGCCTCTGGGTGAGGCCAGTTCATCTTGCTGTAAGGAATGGTTTCTTTACACTTGACAACAATATGTTATTCCTGGGTTTTATTACATGTTTATCCTCCAGGCTCAGCAACCCCTGGGTGGACTCGTTGTGTTCCTGGGTGAGAAGGACCACCCTGCACCATGCCTAGGCATGCCAACTGCTGTCAGAAGAGAGGGACCCCCAAGCCATCACCCACCTGGAGGAAGTTGCCAGCAGATCACAGCATGGGCAGGGGGCTGGGGAAGGGAAAGACTGGGGAAGTGCATAGGCAGTGTTCTCCAGGCAGGCTTTGACATTTCAGCATCTCTACAGAGCAGCTGCCCCCTTCTTTTTGTTGTGCTTCCCAACAGGGCCCCATCTCTCTCTCCTCTGGCTCTATACCCAGAGCCATCCTTTCTGCATGGCAGTGGGAGATGGATGAGGTGCAATGGGACAGGGATGGAGGTGCAGCTGTGTGAGCACTTGTGTGGTGTGGGTTATGGTCCTGCTCACACAGGAACACCCAGCCAGGCATGGGAATAAACACCCTGACTGAGTGTGTAGCTGACAAAAACACACAAATGATCACACCCACTCAAGCCAAAAATTGAGCTAGCTCTGGATCATCTTTCTGTAGGGAAAAATAGCAAAGAATAAGAGCAGGATGGAAATCCATGGCATTTCCTCCAGATATCCAAAATTGTACTTTCACAATTTCAAGCTATTTTCTGTCAGGATCTTTCTGGAATAGATGTGTTTTTTGTATTCAGTAGCTTTCAAAGGCTTTCCCATCTGTGAGTGTCTCCAATGCCCTCTGAGCTTGTAATGGCTCCTTGTAGCTCTGCATTAGCACCACTCCTCCTCCACCCCTTGTACTGGAGAAGGCAGACAGTGACTGTTTCTGAGCATCCTCACCATACTCTTCACACTGTAGACTGCTTTCACTGAATTGTCTCTCTTCCAGACTGAAACATTCTGTCCTGGTAAAGTCATTGCCTGTACTGAAGCTTTCTGTATCTAATCAGATATTGAAGCTGATTGTACATTTTACTTTACCCTGAACCTTCTTTGGTTTTGCTGTAGCATTTTTGAAATGAGAAGACCCGAACCCCACAGGCTAATCATAACACAGGTGAGCCATGAGTTTGCACACTAGCATAATGTTCTTCCTTCTTTTATTCTTTATTCCTATCCTACTATGCCCTAATACTTTATTTGAGCTTGGTTTTCTTTACCACTACTGAGTGCTGAGCTGGCATATTCATAGATCTGCCATTTAGGTCCCAAGACCTTGCTCCTGACTGCTGATGGTCATCTCAAAGCATGCCATTTTGGCTAGGACTGCTTTTTCTCCCCTATGGATCCCTTTAGAATTACCTACTCTGCATCCCATTTACCATGTTATTGTCTTGTCACTAAGTCCCTTTAAAGTACTACTAAAGCCTTTCTCTTAAAGTCAGCCCTTGTCCTTAACAATATAAATATTTTGCTGTTGTCAACAAACTTTCCCTCTGTTCACTGCCTTTCCCAGGTTGCTTATGAATACCCTGCCAGCAAGGGTTGCACTACACAGCACTGCAGTTGCTCTGGTCCCCTTCTCTGCTTACTACCTTTTAAATATCTTTTTATTATTTCAGTGATTTTCTTTCTTGTGATAGGGAAGTCCTTGGACTCCCTTAAAAGCCTGTAGTGCAGAATCAAGAAACAAGTTTGCTGAAAGCATTTAGATATCCAAGTAGGCTGTATCAACTGAATTGCTCTTATCTGTATGTACATTGATCTTGTCAAACAACTCCAATCTGTTAAAATGGAAAAGGTCATGCTGACTCTTTCCAAGTAAATCAAATTTATTGAAGTGTCAATAAATTTTGTTCTTCATTACATTTTCTACTAATTTGCCTAGCGCAGATTTTAGACTTCCAGGTCTGTTCTTTCTCACATCTCCCCCATGTCCCCTGGAACCCTCGCTTAAAAAAGTTGGCCAAGCATTTGATATTTCATATTTGATAACAACTCTTTGGATATGAAGGGAGTTTTAAGCATAGAGTTATAATCTGCTGCTAGTCATTTAGTTATTTCACCCTTGAAGTCCATTGAAACTCCTGAGTGATATCATCTGAGTTTTGGCAACCTGTTGCTCTTCATTTTGTTTTGGTGTTCCCAGACCTGGTTCCTGGGCACAGCTATTTCAAACATGCTTGCTAATGGAGCTCCCCATCCCAAAAAGGTTTTTGTTGTGAGAATCTACTTTTCTACAGTGAACAAAGTGATACAAAGGATTTGTTTAGTTTCTCTAATAGCTTTATTTTCTCTGAGCGCTTCCTTCAAACTCTGGTAATCAATGGGCTCCACTGATTTTCTGGCAAGCTTCCTGATCCTGATGTTCAGGAAAAAGATTTATTGCTAGTTTTGATTCTTTTTGCTAGAAACTCATCAAACTCCTTTTAGGCTGTCAAATTGTCATTGTACGTGTAATCTTCCAGAGTGTCTGTTACTTTCTAATTTATTCATTTGGATCCAACTTTAGCTGTTTGAAGGATTTGCAATTATTCTTCTAATAACCTCCCTTATCTCACCATTTTCAAAGCTACATGTACTGCCCATTTTCAAGCCTACTTGATGAATAATGTGCACTGGCCTTGTGCTTTCAGCACAGCATCCTTTAGCAGATTTCATGTCTTCAGGAAATAATTAATTTTCTTTGTTGTCCCATTTTGTTTCTTTTAAACAAAATTCCTCATTTACGTAAGTTTCTCCTCCAAGCCAGCTCCATAATTGCCTGTTTTCTGATCAATATCCTTAAGCAATTTCTCCATCCTATAGTTATTGACTGTTTCATATTACATTCTTGCACAATATTTGGATCATTTGCATGTAAATTATTGAAGTCTAGTGTTTGTTACTGCCTTTCCTGCCTCTCTGGCATCTTGGAATTCCCCCATATTCTGCATCTGGTGTCAACATCCTGGTCACAGTAGCAGTATCATACACAATGTCCTCCCCTGCCATAGTGGTAACATCATATTAAGTCTGTAATTTCAATTCCCACAATTTTATGTTCCATGCTGATGGGGTAATTTGGTAATTTTATTGATTCTAACATGGCCTATTCTATAAGCAGAATATTTAGGTTTACAGTATCCCACTTACCATTCTCTTTCCACTGTATTTTTGATGCCTGTTATGTTGATGCCTTCACTTAGACTACACAGGCCTGTTCTTTTACCTTATTTCTTAACCAGGCATTAAATGTTCTGTCTTTCTGCCTCTCTTTCCCTGGCAGATGTGGGGTCCAGAGACAGCTACCAAAGAAATCCTGATTGTCAGCACCTCAGAGCTTCAGCTTCACCTCTAGCACCTTGCATCACCTCTCTCCCACTCTCCCTTCTCCCTTCCTTTCCTTTCCTGCATTGCTGCTGTCCACATGGACCACAACCATCTGGTGCTCTGCTGTGCCCCTTAGGAGCTGATCAAGGCTCTTGTTTAAGTCCTCTCCCTTTCTGCAGGATGCTATTTCCCATAGATTCTATGGTTCCCTGAGCAGGCTTTCTTGTCTGGATGATCCCACTGACCTTTCCGGGCTTTATCCAAGCGCTCTGTTGCACCTCCTGTGACCACAGGCTGCAGGTGCTGTTTGCACAGCATTCCAACAGCTGCAGAAATACATGGAGCCAAGTGCATCCCAGGTCAGGGACTTAGCTGCACCTGGGGTGCTCTCAGGAGCCTGCAGCTACTTCAGTGTGGATCTGTCAGTGGAGCACCTCACTAACAACAGAAATGGGTAGCTCTGACCCTGCAGGGACTATTCAGGTATAGAAAATTAAGCAGTTGCACAGGAATTTGCAGGATTTGGGTCTGGATGTGTGGATTTAAGACAAGGCTTTGCCTTTTTCTCTTCTGTTAATTAAGCAGAACAACTGCAGCAGCTCAAATAAACATGTGGGATTTTGATAAAATGCACAATTACAGAGCTGATTATTGGGATGCTAGCAAATACCATGTAAATCTTTTCACACATTTCTCTGACTCAGTATTTTTCCCTCATTCAGTTTTCCCTGGCAGAGGGACGGGATGTCTGGGCAGGCTGATCACAACAGAAACATTACTAAGAGCGACTGAATGCTCTGTGTAAATTTTCACACGCAAACTCTGTGTAGAAGGGGGGGAGAGACATAAGGAAGTAGTAGTCAGTTTTGTTAGCACCTTTGCTTTATCTTGCATGGAGCTGCTCGTGCTGGTAACGTGTGAAATCAGTTTCAAACACGAGCTAGCAGGCGAGTCGTTGATCCTGAAAGCTGTGGTAGTTTGTGTTCGTTTAATTTGTTCTTTTAATTAGCTGGGTGCTGGTGTTGTCCTGTGTACACTGCTCACCAAGCCACGTAATCTCCTCCGTAGGTGTGCTGCAGCACTCCTAAGTCCTGTGATGAGATTGTGCAGAAAGCATTAACCTTCTTTATCTGACCCTTTTATTTGCACTCCCCCCAGGCTTTCACTCATCTCCACTGTTAGATCAATTAAAAAAGGAGAAAAGAAAAGGAGAGGAAAAAAGAATTTCCATTGGCTAGTCTGCCAGCACATGTGTCTGACGTGAGAATAAATGCTTATAAATGCACAAGAGCTCAAATACCGTGAGTTATATTTTAAAGACAGTATTTGGGGTTTAGCAGCCTGATTCCCACTGACATTAATGGAAGGCATGAGGTTAAATCATAGTGCATTGCTTTCAGATCTGACCCCAGAAGATATTTCCTGATGGGAAGGGGCACAGCCTGAGAAATAAAAGTTTACAAAACCAGAGAGCTGAAATAATTGGATAAGAACTAGGCGACATAGGTGCAAAACGGAATGAATTACGATTCTGATAAGCTCGTGTGTGAGCAATAAATCCCTAAGATGAGTGGAGAACAGAGAGAGTTTAATCACAGTGGCAACATTTATGTATTTTTACTCAGTGGAAAATGTTATAGGCTTGACCTCATTTTTATTTACCGGATCTGAAGATGCTGATGTCCTCTGACAGCAAACACTGAGTGACAGCCCGCAAAACCTACAAGCTGCAGAGCACACAACCTCCCAGCAGGTGGCTTGGGCAGAGCAAACCAGGCTTGGGCTTTGGGGAAAAAGGAACTTAAAATAGCTACAAAAGAGTATCAGACAGTTCATTCATGGCTTATTGATGCCACAGATCTTAGTTACACTTCATGGTCTGAGGTATAACGCAAAAGATCTTTCCCAGCCCTGAGTCCTGCATCAATATTGTGTGATGGTTCAGTTTAAAGTATTGGGATTTTTTTGTCTTTTATGACTTTGAGTCAGCAGTGTGATGCCAGTTTACATAGCTGGGGATCTAGTCTGCGAGGTTTGGAAGATGAATCTGGCCTCCACTTGGGGATTGGTGAGGGGGAATGGATCCCATGGAGAGAACAGGCAGCAGAGGCAGGATTTTTGTGGCATGCAGCTCAGCGAAATGAAAGGCATTAGCACGCACCCACTGCAGGAGATCTCATGAGCTGACACAGGGACAGTTCTTTAAAGGCTGACAGCAACATTTTGAAATTGCTGCTGGAAATTATTAGCTCAAGTTTCTCAAGTTCCTTAAGTTCTGCTCCTGTGTCACTTGGAAGGTTTTTAAAATAGAATGCCTTAGGTTTAGGGAGGCAGCCTGATGGAAGAGAGAGACAGTAAAAGCAGGCAGGAGACTGGTTTTTCAAAACAAACAAACACTATATCCTTTCTTCCCTCTGTTCTTCCCACACAATTTTCTGAAATACTATATTGCTTTGATAATTTGTAATTTACAGCAAACCACAAGAAGCATTGCCAGCATAAAGTAAGCAAAATCCTAGGATTCAAAATATGAGCAAGTCACCATAAAAGTGATGGAGCCAAGAAGCAAAATTGTATTTTGGAAAAGAAACAAAAGAGTAATGAAGACCAGACCTAGACTACAAGCATTTGTGACACTGGCTTACAAAGAAAAAGTATCATCAACTGTATAACTCAGGAAGCCAACAAGAAGTATCCAGAGAAGGATGTACAGAAGATGACTCAAAATGATAGAGTTTCTCTCTTCCAGCCAGAATAACAAATGTGACAATTTTCAGCAATCCTGAAACCCTGAAAAACCCCAGCAATCCTGGGAAAGAGCAGTGCCTTGTATGAGCTCTGCATCAGAGCGAAGGCTGCATGCCACGAAGTGGGCAAAATGCCTGCTAGATCATAAAACAAACAGTTGTTGCATAGTTGAATTGTATGAGCAGGAAAATGAAGATGTTTGATGAGCTTCCTCTTCAGCAAGGGCCCGAGCCAGTCTTCTTTAGTTAGGTGCTTAGGTGGGAACACACACAGGGTTTATCCATGGTTTCACCTGACACTGTAACTGAGCTTCAAGGACAATGTTGCTCACACTTAAAGAAGAAAATCTCTCATCAGCTGTGGGAATGTTTAGTAGAATATAAAAATATCCTTTTAAGCTGCATCCACACAGGCTTGATCATTGTAATTATGGGTAATGGAATGGCTGTGGATCCTGCTCTATGTTTAGTAGTCAGAATCAGGGCATTAATGTTTTTAGACAAAGATAGGATCTGATTTCTCTTCCCAGAGTGGCTCCTCATTCCTCTTAACTGAGCAACCATTACATTCATATTCATGTACTACATTCCCTCTCCAAAACATTGCCCTTGGTCTTGCTTAGTTCTGTGTGAAAACTGCTTGCAGTCTCCTAATGGTGCCCCAAAATTTCCTACCCTAATTGCAAGTGTGCTCTGGAAAGAAGCACTGCCACAGCAAATGTAAAAAGGGTCAAGGCAGAGCTGAAAAGCAAAAGTGACATACCTAATCAAAAGAGAGACATTTCTGGTCATAAGCTGTTTGTGAAGGCTCTGCCAAATCCAAGAGCAGTGTCTGATTTGACCTCTTATGTTAATAGCCTTAGCATTTCCAGGCTTTTTCTGACACTTGTCTCTGGTACATCTGCTGTAAGTGGTTATCTATTTAAATGAGCATTTTTTACTTGGAGTGGATTTGTTTTCGTTCTTATATATAAAAAAAGTAGCTCTTTCAAAACAACCAGGAAAAAACTCGGGAAAAAACCTCTGTGTGGCAGGAGTCCCAAAATTCATCTCTGAAAACACACAGAGCTGCACTCTTTTGAAAAGGCCAGTTCTGTGAAATCCTTGGCAGTCCCTGCAGGGCACCAAGTGCCCTCAGTTCTCAGGATAGTACTTGCAATTTAAAGCTGCTCAGGAAGCTGCAGCATGAAGCTACTAGTGCTAAAAAATATGCCCCACTTCTTGCCCATGCACATACCCAACATGCCAGTGCTGCAGTCATTAAAGAATTACAGGCTCTCACAGAAAGCATGATCTTATATCCTTGGGATTAAATCTAGTGCTTAGCCTTATTTTTCAAACAGAAAGATAAAACACACCCATAATAAAACAGATTAGCAGAGAAAATATGGGGTTTCTAAAATAAGTGACAACGTAAAGGAACAATAAAGCAATGCAGGGCTCACTGGTAGTTTTTCTGCTTCTACGGTGACACCAACCGAGAAATTGCATCTGGTGATGACATCTGTGTATGTTCAGTGGTTATTTATTCCACTGAAGAAAAATTAGCCATGTAGTCATTCTGAAAATACTTTCTTATCGGGCATGAAGATGTTGCCTTGCTTTCTAGGGATGAAGAACTCAATTTTGCAGGGGCTGAGTGACCTCTTTCCTCCACGAGTTCACCTGATGGCAGCTGAGGATGCTTAGCACGTCATAGAAATGCATTTCACTTCCAGGGAGTGGAATCCTGACTCTTTTGAAGTTAATTGGAGTTCTGCCATCAGTATGGCTAAGATTTCTTCCATGGCCTGTAAACCAGATCTCTCTGCTGTCTGTGTATGCATTCTTTGACACTCTGCTGGCCTTGGCCACTGTTGTGGTGTGTATAAAACCACAGGTCGTCTCTTGGATGTTACCAAATTTTATAATGATAACAAAGAACTCTCTTTTTCCTAGGACCTCCTATAAAATACAAATATCCACCAAGCCTAAGCTCATCCTCCATTCACAACCCCCTTTGAGGAATGGAAAAATGAGGAGGAGAATGTTTGTGATGATTTAGGCATCTGCTGGCCAGCTCTGATGTGCCTTGCAGAAGGATTGGCCCAGTTGTAGAAGGGATAGCATTCATCTGAATCTGTATAAGCATAAACAGTGCTCAGAAGCTACTGCCCAGTTTCATATCCTGCCATCCCCCTTCCACATATTGAATTAGTGCATTTATAATGGCATCTCTGTTCATTTAATAAATTTAAATTTCAATTACAGACCACTAGCAATTAGTCATACAGACTAGATATGACAGATGGGCCTCATCCATGGTTGATTACACTAAAAAATGTTATGTGAGTCTATTTTTAAAATACTATCATTCTAATATCCTTGCTGCATGCAAATAGCTGAGAAGTTCGTAATATATTAATGAGAAATTTGGCTTCCTGATAATATTGCAATTTTCACAGAGTATGAAGTTTATATTATAAAAGGGTTCATTATTGTTTCCTATTATCTGGAGTTCTTTAGTAAAAATTATGGAAATGTTTGTGTAAAGACATGTAGCACAGTGTGATAATTTGGTTTGTCTTATTTCTCGACATGGACTTGATTTAAAACATCAAACCAGAAAATGTATCCACGATAGACAAATACTTGCATGGAACATGGCAAGGGTGTGCCTGAATCATGTGTGGGGTTTTATGTTTGCCTTTGACTCCCTTGGATATCTGATATTTTAAAATTCAGCCTTGAATGGACAGCTATTCAAAAATAGTGATGAAAACAAAGGCTCCTCCCTCCCTCCCTCCCTCCCTCCCAGCATGAAATGAGTAAGTTGTATATGTTGTTCCCTTTGAAATGCTCATGTAGACTCACATAAACTAAATAAACGGAGGATTTTATATTCCTTCAAAAGGACTTTAACTAAGATTTAGACAGTCAATAATATTTGTATACTCTATTTATATTTTTTAGCCTCTGAGACTCCCATCTAGTCAAACAGAGTAGAGGAAAGTGATCACAAAAATGTTACATAGAGGAGCACATTTGAATGGCATTAGAGTTCTGATTTCTATTCTCATGTCCTTTCAACCCTATTCAAAAATGCTTCTTTTTGTAGCTGGCTAGCAAACTGAATTATAATGCCATGCTACGAGGAATGATTCTCACAGAAAGCAATCTTTTTTCAAAAATGCACCTTTTTTAAAAAGAGATTTATTTGCTTTTCTCGAAACAATTTCAGAAAAAAATCCTATATTAAAGACAAAAAGATAGGAGAAAGTCCTGTTGAGGAACACCAATGAGAAAATCAGGAAAGAAATTTCAGGAAAGAAAATCAGATCAGATAACACAAAACTATCCAAGAGAACCATTGACCTTAAAAGATTTAAGTTACAATCAGAAAAATTAAGGAGAAAGGGCAATTTTAATCTGAGATATAAAAATAACCTAATTCAATTGCACCCCGTGTTTCATATTTATGGCACAAACCTTTGTCCTTTTCATTTATTTGTTGCACTAAACCTTTAGCATCTGAAGAGCCAGTTTGTCATTGATAGTCTCTTGATGGCTATGAAAGATGAAATATATATGGAATACAAATATCAGACCAGAACTTCAGGCTTACAATATATATAGCACTTCTGCAAGTCCAGAGTAATGGAAAGGGCCATAAAGTAATTTAAATGATTTCCTGAGGAGCCTTTCCATCCTGGCAGGACCCTGGGTGACAGCTCCTGCCACAGAGCAGCTGGGTGAGGAGGAGGCAGCACCATGTAAATGTTACTCCAGGCCAGTGACCCCTTGTTGCTCAACAGCCCCCTTAGGTGTGACCACAGCCAGGGCTGTTCCTGGGGCCAGTATCTTGTTGGTATCCCTTGGGAACACCAAAAGAAAGGAATAAAGAGACAGTGGAAAGTCCCTCTCTCTGTTCTCTCTTGCATCTGGTACTGTGCCGAGTGCAGCTTAGCTACAGGAGTGGTGACAGGCCAGTGTGTGTAACCCTATTCAGAAAAAAATCATGCTTGGTAATTCTGTTAAATCACTTTATCCCCGAGTAAAGCAAACATCAGAGCAGATTTTTGTATTCTTATTTTTACAGTTTTCTTGCTTGACTGACAAAATAAATAAAATTTATATGCCTGTCTGTCCATCTGAGTCTATGTGGGTTTTCATGTTTAAGCTGGCTGCATTCCCTGGAGTAAATGCCATGTTGCCATTAATCACTATGTGATGATGTGCACTAAAAACAGTGTCTGTGTATGTGGCAAGGGAAGAGCTGCATACCACTCTGGAATTATATGCTGAATTCAGTCATTTGCATGGCTTGCAAAAACCGCTTTTTCAGGAGGGGAAAAAAAGCAGTGTATGAAGGGAGCTCCAGGGGTGTTTCCAGGGCAATGTTTAACCCATGATTTGCTCAAAATCCCTCAGAAGTTCTTCATTCTGCGTCAGCAGAAGAATCTGTGCTGTTACATTAGAGACTGCAAATTTTAGTGAGTTTGAGCCAGGGCTCCACGGGCGAAGGTTAAGCCCCTGTAACTGCTGAGGCAGCTCCGGGCTGAGCCGGGGCTGACACGCTCCGGTTAGCTCGAGGTCCAGCGCTCTGCTGAGCTCTTGCTGAACAGCTCTCAGCCAGCTCACAGGGCAGAAATCATCGGTCCCTGCAAAGGGCAGGAAACACCCAGCTAAGGGGCCAGCTGCTTCTGGTTCCTCGACCCCCCCTGGCTAACCCAGGTTCTGGGAGGGGCTCCTTGTTGCAGTCTGAAATGCTATATTCCATATCCAACCTCGAGAAATGCCTGCCTGCTTGCACGCTGTTTGATGACAGACACAGGGACCAGCTGTCCTTGCCTGGGAGGAGGCCCTCATGCCCAGGAAGCCAGTGAGGTTGGGATGCCCTGTGTGTGTCGGGGTCCCTGTCACGCTGTGGGGCACCTGGGGTTCTGTGATGCTGTGTAGGTGGCCTGAGGAAATCCCAGAGGCTCCACACCACAGCTGTTTCTCTCGTGTCTTGGTGCAGAGTTTGGAGTGATTCAACATTATTCTAGATGTAAAATTTCCTGTTACCGTTCTCCGCTGGACAGCATTGTGCAGGTTCAATTAGCCAATCTACAAAACACTGACTTGTAAGATGAGTAAGTAAGATGATAAAATGACTGAGGAGGAAATCATTGTAATGCTCTTAAGCAGTGCTAAACTGGTTATAACAGATAAAATACTTGCTTCAGCTTGCAATTGTAAGAGAGACAGAAAGCAGTGCTACGTATATGTTTGAAGTCTGAAAAAGCGATGAAACACGAAGTTTATTTTCGAGTTTCAATCCAAATACACCAGCATGAAAGATGATACAGAATTCATGCTGCTTTTTGCTGCAGACCATTGTTATTCCTGTGGGCGAGATATGGGAGATATATGATATTTATATAATTTTAAACTATGGCCTCTCCCTCAGCCTGTATCCTGTGGGGCTGCAGGATGGATCTTTTAAGGGATTCTCCTTTCACACTTCTCCTCTGTCTTCTTAGTCTTCCTTGCAGTACAACCCTGTGGGGAGCACACAATCAGGGTTTTTTTTCTGTGGCAGCTCTGCAGAAGCAAAGAGGAGGCCCTGGGAGAGTTAATTCTGTGTCAAGCAGCATTAGCTGTGGCTCTGATTTCCAGTCAGAAATCCCTGGGGTTGGCTGAGGACAGTGCTACAGACAGGAGTTGGTCTCCTGATCTCTCTCCCGCCTCACTGATTACCCCAGGCCCACTGAAATACCTTGGGGCGTTTTCTTTTCTATCCAGATGATGGAGGGACACTGCAATGGAGGAATTATGGTCCCTGCCGTTGCCCCAGATTGTGCCAGGCTTTCATCCCTCCCACTCCAAGTTGGAGGGAACAGTTTAATACTGAGGCTCATAGTGCAGTACTCCTGGAAAAGAAATCACTTTTGTTTTTTCTTCCACATACTTTTTCTAGTTGCCACTGTTTAACCCAAGCTGGCAATTAAACATCACACAACCACTCACTCACTCCCCCTTGCCAGTGGGCTGAGGCAAAGATTCAGAAGAGTAAATGTGAGGAAACCCTTGGGTTGAGATCAAGGCAGTTTAATGGGACAGAGTGAAAGAGAATAATAATAATAATGACAATAATGATGATGATGATAATAGTAATTATAATAATAACGATGGCAATGATGATGATGATGATGATAGCAACAACAACAGCAATATCAGAATAATTAGGTTATATAAAACAAGTGATGCACAGTGCTATTGCTCACCACCCATGGACTGATGCCCAGCTACTTCCTGAGCAGAGGTCCCTGACCAGCTTTCCTCCACAGTTTGGATGCTGAGCATGTTGTGATATGGTATGGAATATCCCTTTGGCCACTTTGGGTTGGATGTCCCAGTTGTGTCCCCTTCCAACCTCTTATCACCTCTAGGTGACAGAGTATGAGAAGCTGAAAAGTCCTTGACTCAGTATAAACATCACTTAGCAACAACTGAAACCATCAGTGTGTCGTCAACATTATTTTCATGCTGAATTCCAGACACTATACCAGCCACTAGGAAGAGAAGAAACCCTATCCCAGCCAAAACCAAAATACTAATATTTCTTTGGGTTTTTTCAACATTATTAAGTATATTGATATGTGAGACAACTGGAACAGAAACATTTCCCTGTATAGAGCTTTGTATCTGCTACCACATGAATTGTAAAGTCTCTCCTTTGCCATGAAGCTGCATGGCTGCATTAAGGATTTTCCTCCTGCAGCTCTCTTCTGTTAAAACAGGCACTCCTAAAGAACTATTCCAGCTGAAAAAGCCTGAACAATGTTTGCCACAGAAGCAGACAGGAATACAGACATTTCTCTTCAGTCTGCACTGGGGAAGCTGCAGGGCTTTCCCAGCCCTTTCTCTGGCCCAGCCTCCAAGAGTTTTACCACTTTGAGAGCCTGTAGCTCTTGAAGCTCTCACTCACTGATGACAAAAGACATTTCATGGTCACCTGACAACCTTGTTTTTATATGTGCATTGCTTTTAGTAGTGATTGACGGTTCAAGCTCAATCCAACATTCCTACCAGCAGCCTCTCATGATTACTCTAACCACTCTGTTAAATCCCAGGCTTTTCTTAAATCCCGGGAATTGACAGCAATCTAAATACATGAATATTAACCTCGGGTCACTAGGGCTTAGGTTTTTGCAATGCACAAGTCTTGCATTATTACATTGTTAATTTTACTGATAAATGGCAGCAAAATATAATCTGATTCTGTTTCATCATAGTTATTATTCTTCTGGTTGGATATGGAACTTACACAGTATAAAAAATACCATTTATAACACTGGTTTTACTAATGCAAAGTGGGGCAGTCCTATACCCTAAAAACATAGTGTCTTGTGTGTGGTAGGAATTTCTCTACAGAAATGAATAATTTTTTTCTGAGAAAAAATGGCCACATTCTCTGTTGGATTAACTCTGGTGTAGTCATATAGTGAGGAAAGTGCTAGCATTTTTCCTCTGAAGGTCATGATCCCCCCAGACCACAGAAATGCAATTTCAGATGCTCATTCCTTCTATTGTGCCAAGAATGGGCAATGGTTTTGAACCACAGTGATCATGAGGTAAAATTTATGAGATATTCAGAACAGTATTTAAAGCTCTGAAGTTCTCATTTTACCTATTTAACAAGAAATATTTTCTATCTCTCAGGACAGGAATACAAAAATTTTGAAGTAAACGTTGCAGTTTTGATTTTAATATCAAACTAATTGGGAAATTGCTACTTTTCATTCCCTCACAGTTATCTTGTTGTGTAGACATGGAAGCTTTCAATGTGATATTGAATTTTATTTCCTCCTATAGTAAAGTCTGTTTCTGAGTTATCTCAGCAATGTCCAATTCTACGGGAAAGATTTGTGATCTACACTGGTGACACAAACAGAGCTCTGTAGTGTTCATTTCTTGCTATCTGCTAGAAATGGACAATTAAGTTGCCCTGACAATACCCAGGTGCTTCTTTTCAGGAGCAGAAAATTGTATTCTTCCCAGGAACTACTCAGTTTACCTTTCATCAAATGAGAAGGATTTTCACTTTCATNAGCTACTTCCTGAGCAGAGGTCCCTGACCAGCTTTCCTCCACAGTTTGGATGCTGAGCATGTTGTGATATGGTATGGAATATCCCTTTGGCCACTTTGGGTTGGATGTCCCAGTTGTGTCCCCTTCCAACCTCTTATCACCTCTAGGTGACAGAGTATGAGAAGCTGAAAAGTCCTTGACTCAGTATAAACATCACTTAGCAACAACTGAAACCATCAGTGTGTCGTCAACATTATTTTCATGCTGAATTCCAGACACTATACCAGCCACTAGGAAGAGAAGAAACCCTATCCCAGCCAAAACCAAAATACTAATATTTCTTTGGGTTTTTTCAACATTATTAAGTATATTGATATGTGAGACAACTGGAACAGAAACATTTCCCTGTATAGAGCTTTGTATCTGCTACCACATGAATTGTAAAGTCTCTCCTTTGCCATGAAGCTGCATGGCTGCATTAAGGATTTTCCTCCTGCAGCTCTCTTCTGTTAAAACAGGCACTCCTAAAGAACTATTCCAGCTGAAAAAGCCTGAACAATGTTTGCCACAGAAGCAGACAGGAATACAGACATTTCTCTTCAGTCTGCACTGGGGAAGCTGCAGGGCTTTCCCAGCCCTTTCTCTGGCCCAGCCTCCAAGAGTTTTACCACTTTGAGAGCCTGTAGCTCTTGAAGCTCTCACTCACTGATGACAAAAGACATTTCATGGTCACCTGACAACCTTGTTTTTATATGTGCATTGCTTTTAGTAGTGATTGACGGTTCAAGCTCAATCCAACATTCCTACCAGCAGCCTCTCATGATTACTCTAACCACTCTGTTAAATCCCAGGCTTTTCTTAAATCCCGGGAATTGACAGCAATCTAAATACATGAATATTAACCTCGGGTCACTAGGGCTTAGGTTTTTGCAATGCACAAGTCTTGCATTATTACATTGTTAATTTTACTGATAAATGGCAGCAAAATATAATCTGATTCTGTTTCATCATAGTTATTATTCTTCTGGTTGGATATGGAACTTACACAGTATAAAAAATACCATTTATAACACTGGTTTTACTAATGCAAAGTGGGGCAGTCCTATACCCTAAAAACATAGTGTCTTGTGTGTGGTAGGAATTTCTCTACAGAAATGAATAATTTTTTTCTGAGAAAAAATGGCCACATTCTCTGTTGGATTAACTCTGGTGTAGTCATATAGTGAGGAAAGTGCTAGCATTTTTCCTCTGAAGGTCATGATCCCCCCAGACCACAGAAATGCAATTTCAGATGCTCATTCCTTCTATTGTGCCAAGAATGGGCAATGGTTTTGAACCACAGTGATCATGAGGTAAAATTTATGAGATATTCAGAACAGTATTTAAAGCTCTGAAGTTCTCATTTTACCTATTTAACAAGAAATATTTTCTATCTCTCAGGACAGGAATACAAAAATTTTGAAGTAAACGTTGCAGTTTTGATTTTAATATCAAACTAATTGGGAAATTGCTACTTTTCATTCCCTCACAGTTATCTTGTTGTGTAGACATGGAAGCTTTCAATGTGATATTGAATTTTATTTCCTCCTATAGTAAAGTCTGTTTCTGAGTTATCTCAGCAATGTCCAATTCTACGGGAAAGATTTGTGATCTACACTGGTGACACAAACAGAGCTCTGTAGTGTTCATTTCTTGCTATCTGCTAGAAATGGACAATTAAGTTGCCCTGACAATACCCAGGTGCTTCTTTTCAGGAGCAGAAAATTGTATTCTTCCCAGGAACTACTCAGTTTACCTTTCATCAAACGAGAAGGATTTTCACTTTCATTCTCTATTTTAAAATTCACACAGGATTTATCCTGCAAATGTCAGGTGCTTGATAACAAAAGCACATATTTACTCTGAAGCCAGAAGCAGCTCATATTTTACATAAGACTTGGAATTTCAAGGAAATTGTGATTCCTCTTCAACTGAGCTGTGAGTCAACTGGTTAATAGTGTTTATATTTGTAAATGGTTTGGTATCTCCAGTAATTTATTTTGATCCTGGCTGTGTGTATATGAGAAGTATCACTGCCAGAGTTCAGAGGTAACCAGTTGTGTTTTTCAGATTTCTTCAGGGTGATGAGAGGAGCATGGCTGGTTGTGCCCTTTTGAGTAGCACTTTCAGTTGCACTCCACTGGCATCATGCCCTACCAGCTGATCGTCAGGCCACTTGCTAATGTGCTCATTTGATTTGGCAAATTTAAAAAAAACCCTGAACAAACAGTTAAAGCAAATATTGCCAAAATCAGCCTCTGACCTTGGGGTACAGTGCAGGTGAGTGTGAGTTTGGGACCATGAGTATCTCTCTGGAGAAGCTGCTCTTTAGGTGCTGGAGCACAGGCAGCTGGAATCTCCCCAACAACTTCTCGCTATCTCCATGGGCGCAGCTTGAATTAAAGAGCCCCTCTGTGTACTACGACTGCTGATAAAAATATGTTTGTGAGAGTTGAATCAGGACCACAGCACCATCCAGGCTTGTTCTGCTGTGGATACAGATTCCAGAGTCTCAGTCTCAAGCTGACATTACTCACACTCACACACTTTCTTACTAATGGAAGCTAGGAAGAAATATTCTATATGATTATATATTCAGTTGCATATAAGCTGCCATTCATCAGCTGGCTGACTCATTGTCTTTGTTTCAAAATCCTTGCCTGCACTCTGCTACTGCTGTTAGGGTATTGTCAATAAACTTAATTAAAACTTCAGATTTGGCATACTTATGCTTTCATTTCCTCATTAGAATACTTTCCTTGATAGGAATGTAAACTTAGAAGAAATTTCAAAGAGATTTACAGAGTTCTTAAGGTATTATTTAACAGCTTAAACTAATAACCTGTGTATGAATTTCCATTTCTCTTTAGATAATTACAATTGCTTGAATAAAAATAATAAATAGAGCATAAATCTACTACCACCATAATCGATTTCACTTGCATGTTTAGTATTTACTGGAAATTTTGGTTTCATTAATATTAAATGATACAAATTCTCCTGCTTGTTAGAGTTAAGTCCATGTTCTTTGAGGTGCTGATCACCTTTTTTGAAGTGCTGAGGGCTCTGACGTTCAGAAATTATTCAGCAGTAGAAGAACACCGCCCACAATGCAGTTAGACTTTTAGTTTAAAAAAATGCTTTTAAATTAAATGTAAAGCCACCCTCAACTTTCTATTTAGAATTTGACTTGGGGCTCTTAATGGGTTTTCACATTGCTGTGAATGTAGCCAAATACTTTATTAATGAATTTAATTCTATTTATGATTCTTCTACATCTAAACTGTAAATTAAATCATTTACATCTTTGTAAACTTTTCAGCATAGAATGGTTTTTTAAGGCCCCTGAACTATCACACCAGGAAATTGGACCAGTTCTACCATCTATACAGCAGGTAACACCAGTGTGACTCAACTGAGAAGCAGATCAGAGAAAGACATTTAGCAGCAAGCTGTGTTGTTCCTTTCTCTAGTGAATCATGCAGTGAATTGGCATGTTTCTAGGCGTGCACTGAAAGAGGCATCTTTTAAACATTGTAATCTGGTGGTGAGAGTGCTAAGGAGTGTAACACTACTTAAATCTACCTGTGATTAGGAAAAAAAGAGAAATTTTGATAGAGGTCTCCTGGGTACCTTTTGTTCTGCAAACTTAAATTATTGCATAAGAGTCCAGATCTGTGAGCTCTTCTGCTTCACTCAAATCCTGCACAGTGATTTTAGCGGCCTTTATACAGATCATCAAACCCCTTCACAAGGATTAATCTGCTCAAAAATGAGACATGTTACAGATATTTGCATTTTATACCCTCACTAGCAGAATAATTTTAAATGTTTGTAATGATTAAATGGTTAAACAATGTTTACACTGGGTTATCTGGTGAAAGTCAGTGATGTCCACAGATGGCAAATACATGCAAATATCCATGTTTGGTATGAGAAATGGGGGAATGCTGCAGCAGTCAAATCAAAAGCAGATAACCTCCAGCTATACCACTGGTGAATCCTGATTCCACTGAAGTCAGTAGCAAAAGTCCCATTGCTCTCACCAGAGACAGCACTTTTTAGTGACCCTGCTGTAATAGCAAATTCATGTAGCACAGGGATCGAGCATTTGAAAATAACATGGAGTGTCGGAGCAATCTTCTGAAACAGGCTGATTAAAATCAGGCAGATTGGTATATTCTCTGCCTCTTAAATCAGCCTGATTTTAATCAGCTGCTTTCGGGAGTTGCTCTGAGGATTTTTTCGTATATGTGTAAGGGCTTTGTGGACTTCAGCCCCTATACCAAAGACAGTGAAACACAATGAGTTTTAGAAAGAGGCAGAAGAATAATACTACTCCTCTGTTGACTTTGGGAGAAGGAGAAATGACAATTTATAGAAAAAAAACGTAAGCACCCTTAATAGCCCCATAGAATATCAGCTGAAAAATGTGACCCTGGCAGCACTGCATATTTGTCAGCTTTATTTTACTGCTTATTTTGATGTAAGAATTAAAACTAATGTAAGTCCATAAACTCAAGCAGCATAAAAATGCAATTTGAATAGAACACTCTATACTAATAAGACTTCTTTACTTGAACTAACAGAAGAGGTACAGGAGGTAGCACATTTTTAGAAGCTAAGCCAGCCACATTCCCTTTACTATAGAGTGGGCATGAATCTCTCAAAGATCAGTGGTAGAGCAAGCATAAACAAGCAAACAAATATTTGGAAAGGAAACAGACTGAGCATCCAAAATAAAAAGAATGCTGTTGTTCTCTACAGGAGTGTTTTCACTCTTATCTGTGCTACATAACCAACCTAAAACTCTTCAGCTAGCAAATAGTCAGAGCTTTAGAGGGACTTGGATGGCTTAGGGGATTGCTTTTGGGATACAGAAGCTTTCATCTCTACGTCATTGCTTCTGGCTTTCATCCAAAGGGGGTAGTGATCAAAAGCTGCTGTATGATGAGCCCTTCAATACTCTGCATGAAACAGGCGGAGGGTGCTGTGTCTGCTGACCTGCACCCACAGTCCCCAGCTGAGATCCCCACCAGCCCTGGCTTGTGACACAGACTTGGGGTCCCCAGGGACCTGGGGTTCCTGTCTCCACCACCTCTCCACTAAGGATTTGTGTGGCCCTGCTAAAGAGAGATGCACCCACAGGGTTCATGGCACAGGGGTGGGGTGTGCACCACCACACTGCAGCACTGCCAGCCCTGCCTGGAAAGGGCATGAGGAAAGGCACCCACAAACACACATCCAGATGGATGGGGCTTCAGGCGTGTGGAAGGCTGTCCTTCCTCTCACAAAGGCAAGCAATAGCAACAGTTTCACTTCTCATTAGGCAGAAATTGCAAAGAGGGAAATGAAGGAGAGGGAAATGAAGGAGAGGGAACACAAACCATTCTGGTTAATGCGAGCACTAACTGCAATTATGGCTGAACTCCTGGCAGCCCTCAGTAACAGGGTTCTTGGATGAGATAGTAGTTTCAGAGGCTATGCAACATTTTCTAAATCAGACACAATGTTCTCAGCTTTTTTTTTTTTTTTCCCTTGTGTCAGAAAAGAGATTTGAAAGAGCAGATCTACCTGCTAGGTTGTTCAGGCTATGTGGAAACAAGACCTAGCTTGGGAACAGAATGCAGAAATTTGAAGGACTAGGCTGGGCTGGACAAGGAAACTGAGTTTCTCTGATAAAAAAAAAAGGTGAAACCCCTGGTGTGTTCACCCAGAAAACTTACTGCTGGCAACCGTGAAATTGCTGCTGTATCAATAGACATCAGAGACACAAATACATGGTTTTAAAAGGAGTTACTATTTTAAGTGCCAGAAAGTCTTGGAAAAAACAAATTAATCTGATTGACTCTGCTTTATATTATAGATTATTATTGATTAGATTTTGAGAAAACTTAATTTTACAATGAACAGAGCCCTCTGTAAAAAAAGGAGGTGCGGGTTTTAGTCACTTATCTTCAAAGCTGTAAATCATCATTGTTTACATGGATTAAAAAAATGGTTCTCAGAATTATGATCTTATGAAATGACAGAAATGTTTGGTATTAATTACCTCATGAAGGAGATGCAATTTATGCTAATGAAATCTACCAGGTATGAATTCATTTGTTACAGGCTGTCACCCACTAATATGGATGAACAAGAAGCGGAAGAGAAAAATCACCTGAATTACTGACACTAAATAGGTACAAGAATTCCATGCAGGCCAATGGTTTTTAAGTCTCACATGGAATTCATATGACTGATGAAACTGATGTATGGGAAGAAGACAGTTTCTTCTCCACTAGAAAAGTATGTGAGGACATGCTGCCTCTGAGGATTATGAGACACAGAAAAACAGAGCAGGAGCTGGAAGGGAGTCATGCAAAATAGCAGGCAGTCATGCAAAATAGCAACTTTCAGGTGGCAGATGCTTCCCTCTCCCAGTTGGAAAACACAGTGTTGAGGGATGTGCTTGCATCAGACACGGAACTAAAGTCGTAGCATCCCCGGGGGTCAGGCAGCTGCACAAACCCAGTTCCTTCATTTGTGTCCTTGCTCCTGGTGTGTGTGCCTCAGAGCCTCGGCAATGTGCTTCCTGTGTGCACCTGGCTTGCAAGATCACATCATCCACTACATTTTACCTGTCAAATAGGGCGTATTGCTTCTCTTCCCATGACATTTTAGCTCTGCTGGAAAGGGCAGAGTGGTGGCAAGAACTTGGCTCTTCACCTTTAAAAGCTGGTGTGCGCACATAATCACTTGACTCAAGGAGCTGAGACTTTGGGAAAAGCACCAAATGTTTATGTGCCCTGAGATAAAACTGTGAGATGCAGCAGCAGCAGCAATGCTGTTTGGAGTGCCAGGAGCTGGTGGGCTGGGCACAACTAGGTTTCTGTTGACGCAGATTAGTGTAATTAAGATGACAAGCCTGATACAACCTCGGATTTAAGCTTCTAACCCGGAACACCCTCAAACCCCTTGTGAAGTTACGCTGAGCAAAGGGGAGTATGGAGCTGCTGGGCCAGCTCCAAGAGTTCTCCTGGGAGACAGATTTGTGGCAGAGCCAATGTACACAGAGCAACGTACAGGAGTGAAATCAGCCTCATGGATTTTTTTATCTGCTCGGATATCCTCCTGACAGGATGAAAGCACGTTGCTTTTCAGACACCAATGCCTCTTGGTGCTCCAGTTAAAAAATTTTTCATATGAAAACAGCAGATGGAAATGACTGATTGTCATCAAATGGTACAGTCATAGGTGGGAACTAGTCACTGGCCTGCAGAGTGGCTTTGGGAAGTGGCTCTGCTCAAGACAAGGCTCTCAGCTGCAGGTCCTGTCTAGGGGACTCAGGACATGGAACAGCTTAGCATCAAAGAGCTCTGCTTGGAGTGGAGCTGGACAGCTCTTGAATTATAAATGCATTAAAAATACCAAGCATTTTTCAGAGTCATATTTCAGAATTTTTCAATCTATCAGCAGAGTAGAAGAGGTGAAGAAAGATTTTCCAAGGTGTAGGGTAAAACAGAGCAGAGAGTAATAAAATACTACTTGTAAACGAGCCCAGTTGGAAAGAGAGGCTCTTTATGACAGCTTGCCGAGGCTGTAGTGTTTTGCAAAACTGTGTGATAAACTCCAAATAGCTTCTCTGCAAATCTCTGGAGGCAGAACTGAGCTAAGGCTGGCTGCTGTTGCTGCCACAGCTTTCAATGAATGAGCTCAAAATGGACCCTCTAGTGACAGCTCTGTCAAAGAATAACAATCAGATGCTCTCAACAACAACAACTTCAACATATATATTTTTGTAAGTATAAATGAACCCTAATGTGCTGGCTTCATACAAAATGAAATGCTCAAAGTTTTTAAGATTTGTGGTTGGACTGTGAACAAAATAAAAACATACTGCATTTTTCCCCTATTTGGATTGCAAAGCACGATTCTCACTAGAATTGTGATGAGAACAGAATACAAAAATAGTTGGTGTTGGTGGGGGGAAAAGACTGGAAAGGTAGCTCTGCCATCACCTTCAGAAGGAAAATGTCAGGGGAGTCACCATGACCCAACAGTTCAGGTGAACTGACTCCAAAAGGGAGGGCCTGAATGATTTTGCAAGCTCACAGCTTTGACAAACAGAATGAAAATCTTGCAATGGGGGACACACTTCAGACCTCAAAAACTAATCACCTAGAAATGGACTTAATCAGAGTCAAATTAAGTCAAATTATTACCTCGTGATATTATCGATATCTCTACAAACACCTGACTTCATAGCACCAATAAATTCTGCATTTGGAGATTGCATTGTCTCTTCTTTCCCAGCAGAATAAACCAGGAGTGTCTGCCTCTGAAAAGCACGAGAATCTTTTCAGCAGTGGTGTGTGGCGCAGGTGAGGTGAATCTTCACACTGGGTTAGGGTGAGTAAAATAAGGCTTGTACTGCAAGTGACAGTCAGTTTTGCCTGTGTAACTGTCCAGAGGACTGCTCTGCCACCAAAGCACTGGAGCTCTCTCACAGCCACTGTGCAAGAGTTAACATTTCTGTGGTGGAAGCTAGGTGTCCTTTTTGGATTCTGCTCAGGTGTAAGCTGCTTGTGCTGTCTCAAGGAGCTACCGCTATTGCCAAAGGAAAATTAAAACAAATCTGGCCTGGCTAATAAAAGGCTATGAGTATTAATGGCTTTTTCTCAAATCGCCAGGAAGTTTCAATCTCTGATGTGATAAAGACAGATTATGTACAGACCGGTCTTATCATGCTATTTTTAAATTTTGGTATGCTTGAAATTGCAGTCATTTGCCCTGGTCTTTTGGCAGGGAGTCTAAGAGTCACAGTAAGAATGTGATTGTTATTTTCAAGAGAGGAAAGAACAATTCTTAGGCATTAAGGCTATTAGTTTGGACAGTAATAAAAACAACACCACTTTATGGACCCAGGTCTCAGAAGTGTTGAACATTCACAGATCAGTAAAATCAATAGCCTCTACTCAGGATTACTTAAATCTAGAATATACCAACATTCAGAGCAATTTAATACTGGTTACCTATTAGCTTTTAATGATCATATGTATTTTGACAGAAATGCTAAGATATGTTGTTACAAATAGGAAATTCTTAACTGTACCACACAGTGAAAAATAATCCACCCATACAAGGAAAATTATATTAACAAATGACTGCTAAGAGCAAACATATTTACAAACCAAAGCTGAGCAACAAACACATATACCAGATGTTACTGAGATATAGATAGTCTGAATTGCTCAGCTGAAGTAGCTGAAATTCTGCAGAGGACTTTTTTAGAACATGTATTTCATGATGGATATCCTAGTTCTTGAGCAAGTTGTCATGGAAGTCGGAACACCGCAGTTTTGAAGTTGTTTTTAAGACTCAGTGGTAAATAAAAGTTCAACAACTCCAGATAAATTTTCTCCTTCTTCTTCCACATTTGTAGGTAAGAAAGACTCTTCAGCCATACAGATAATAAAATGAAAATGTTGGAAGGCACTTCACACTGTCAAATAACCACTTTCATCAAGAGGTAGGAGTTTCTGTGAAGTGACAGAGGAAGGCTCTTCCCCATTTTTCAGTCCAAGACTAACTAGCTGTTTCCCTTGCCTAAACCCCCTTATCTTTTCCATAATCACATGTTTCACAGCAGTTGAGGTAGTTGGAAGGTGCACCCACACAGTCATTTTCATTTATTGTTGCTGCACTTTGGCTCCCTGACATTCCCTGCTTACCTACAGATGTCTGCAATTTTGTCTCATCCTCTGCCTGGAGGAAGCATCCTGATTTCCTGGCAGGAAAACCCAAGCACAGAAGAAAGCTCAAGCTCAAGACATTTGGGGTTGGAGGCTCAGCTCTGAAGTGACACAGCCATTTTCAGGGGTATTTGAGTTGTCTATATCTTCTACAACTTCTACAAATCCTCCTTGCTCATCTTTCCTTCTCATAGGCTGTTTCTGAGACTATCTCAATTGTTGTTTCTTGTTGATGTTTCTTTCAATTCTTTGATACCCAAAATGAAAAACACCAGGTTTTATTAAAAACAGTCAAATCAGAGAAACTGAGTCCCCAGACAATTCCTGTAGCATGTCAGAGTTATTTTTTTCTGAGACAGGAAGTGTTACTTCAAACCAGCATAAACATCTTGCATGTGCTCAGCAGCTGGGAGCCTGCTGATCTGTCCCTTGACATTGTACACCTCAGTGAACATGAACAGCTCTTCCAGGCTTTTCACTTAACCAGAAAATGACTAAAATTGTACATTTTTATGATTATGTACCACATGAGCTGGCAATGAGTCAGCATCAGTTCCAGACCCATTGGTTTTTTGTTCTCTGATAGTTTATACATTGCATCAAATGTTGTGTTGTTGTATTTAAAGGTCTCATCAAAGCAAGTAGTGATATTTCTCACAGAAAATAAATGGCTTTTACTTATGAAGGAGAAGTTTCTTATTAGAATGAGTTCACAACTATTTCTACTGTTCTCCTTTGGCAAATCAATGAAATTCAGTACTTTGCAGAATGCTCCTGGCATGATTCAAGCACCACTCCAGCAAGACAAGCGTCCCTGGGGATGCCTCTTCCTTGCTGAGCAGAGATTGCCAGCAAAAAGTCACTGCCCCTTGATCACTGGAAGGCAAAGCATGGAGAGAGAGAAGGTGGAAGGCGCAGCAGGTGCTGTGGAGCTGATTCAAGTTAACCAGTGGAGTTATAACAACCCTTGAGAGTGGCTATGAGAAACTGGATTAAGAAGAGGATCACTTGTAAAAACTGGGACAAGGCTGACACTGGGGGGCACTGGCATGTGTTAACTAAGAACAGATGTCGAGGAAGTCAGCTGGAAGCTTTCTACTCTGACCCTCCTGCACAAATACAGAGGTGGTTTTGGATGACTTGCCAGCTAGGTAATAAAAGCTGCTATTATTAAAAATACACTAATATTTCTGCTGTAGCTTATCACAAGATATTTCTTCAAGGATTCAACAGATGCCAGAACAGAAATGCACCCAAGGAGCAGAAGATCTCAGTGTTGGTAATTTGCCACCCTTGAGCTGCAGAGTTTGAGGGTGGAGGATTGAGGCAGTACTGACATCGTTACCAAATTCTGAAGAAGCTTTCCTACCCAACTCCCAGCACTGCTGCCTGCCAGCCTTAGTGTGAGAGCAGCTCAGTGGGGAGTGACTCAGCCTTGCTGCTTGGGGCAGAGAGCACAGGCACTCAAGTTCACTGTGCCAATTGGCTTCACACAGTTGTGTCCACACTGCAGTGCCTCGTGGGCTCAGCTTTCTTCAGGCCCACATCAAATGTGTCCACACTGCAGCTGCAGCTCTGCAGCTTCCCACTGCCCTCTGCACTACCACAAAGGTATTTGAGGCCATTTGTCTCCTGATTTATCTGCACCATGCACTTCTTGTCAGCCTCCAATATGCTCAAATGAGTTCTCCACATTGCATTCACTCTGCAAACACGTTGTTGTCACTACTGCTGACACGACATGTGATACTACAACCAGGACTCAGGATAGTTTTCTCTCTGCCTGACAGTGCCACCAGCAGCTGCTAGAGTCCTGCAAGGAATTGGGAGACTGTGGTGTGGAGTATGTCTCTATAGGTCAAGGTTAAAGGGCACTGCATGCATACATTTCAAGTCTCTATGTTCTCAAGCATTGCTTTTTACCAGACACATCAACCATCCCTTGCCCTGCCTGCTTCTAATTCCCCTTTCAGAGTCAACAATTCCCCTGAGACTGTATCACATGAAGTCTGCCTCCTTAAGCAGCTGTCCTGCCTTCCATGCTCCTTTGCCCAGCACAATATATACTGGGCTTTAAAATTCTCTATGTGTCCTGTCCTAAACTTTAAAATAACATTTCCATGTCATGGAGAGCTACTGCAGTCTGGCAGTTTCCTTCTCCCTGTGCTCTACACCTGGCCAGGCTTTTCTTTCCACTCTGAGGTACCCCTGTAATGTAAGTGCAAGCTCCCTGGTGTAGCCCCTGCATGTAGCCATCAGAAATCCAATAGAAGCAGATTGCAAGACACCCCAGCTGGTGGCTGAGATAAATGATAAGAAAACCTTTAAGAATCCAGAGAGCATTCAGCTTCAACAGGCCGAATACATTCATTCCCTTAGGAGCATTATAAAATACAGCCAGTCTTGGCTTGCAGTAAGAACACAAATAATTAGGAAATCCAGTGCCCGTAGGTACATTAAACGCCAGCAGAGAAAGTGGCAGCAGCAGCAAGATGTAACCAATGCAGGCTAACCAGGCTCTCTCAGGAGTCCAGAGAATATAATGAATCACTGTGTTTGGAGCTGATATAGATCAGCCCTTGGAACTGATATAGATCAGCCCTTTCCACCCAGGCATCCAGGAAACACATTTAATTTTTGGGCCTAATTTAGCACAAAATATATTCTGGTTTATAGCAGAACAACTTGATTAATAGATCTCTTCCTCCTCCCCCCCAACACACCCATGCAGACAGCACTCCAAAATACATTCCTTGAGGTTTCTTATCTTCAAGCAGATGTCATCCTGAAGTGAACATGTCAGGCATCCTCATCCTTCTGAGCAAAGCAAGAGATGGCTGGCTGTCACATTTATATCTCCAGGAGTTCAGTTTACAATTCAAACACTCAAACACCCTCACTGCATTACAGCAACCTTGTTAGTAAGACTAGGAGGACCCATAGCCCTGTCAAGCTGTAGCCATCCCAGAATTACTTCCCATATCCCCTATGTGTGCTCTTCCATGTACTGCCTGACTCAAGAAAAGCTGGGCAAAGACAGATGGGGTGATGCTTTTGTGTCTCTGCACTTGCTGCTTTTACTCCTCAGGGAGGCAGCTGAGGCAGCAGAGAATCCAGCAGGTAAGTGCAGGAAAGAGGCAGGGGAATAGGGCTGTCAGACTGTGGCTACGGGTGCTCCTGGGAGGCTTCTCACCCAAATGCTGATCTGCCATCTCCATTCCCTGAGGTCTGACAAGCTCAAAACTCACAGCTGTATTCTCATCGCTATTTTGTGCCTCAGGAAAGCAAGTTGTAATTCTCTGGAAGTATCAGTGATAAATCTGCCCCATTATTTCCATTTGCTCTGGTCCTCCTGATGCTTCTCAGCCGGTACAGCTCAGCAACACCCTCTCACCAGAGCTCTGCCAGCACGAGCGGGGAGAGGGACTGTGAGCACGAGCACAGAGCCTGGCAAAGAGCACACTCTGTAACAGATGACTACGGGTTCTTTTCGTCTGATGATCATAATAATACATTTTATTTATATAGCACCTATTTGCATGGCAATAGGAGCAATATGTGTGTTTCAGTGAAATGAGACATGACAGCAAACAGATTAAAAACTACGATTCATCTTGAAATGAGGGAAAACAATCAAATGAATCACAGAGCCAAGCAATGGTAAATCATTCTTAAAACAGCATAACAGCAAAACAAATGAAAAATACAGTGTACAATGCTTTTTCCTTGTCTGATGGCAAATACTGAGTGACATTGCCAAGCTTATTCAGAAACAGAGCCTGGTTTACCATTAAATTTCATGGAAATCCTTAAAGAGGGAATTTTGTAAGTGGAACTTCAGTTGTGCATTAGCTATGTGTCCACCCCAGTATACACATGGGTTTGGATCCTTGCAAAAACTATTTTTTTTTAATCCTTGCATTGTTCATCGTGCCACAAGAATAAGGAAATGTGTTCTCCCAAACTTTAAACCCCTTCAAATTTAATGGATTTAAAATTGGAAAATAATGGAGCAGAGCCTATTAATATTCAAACTCCATGTTCTCATATGGAATTCTCCAGCTTCCTCAGCCCTAATTAGTGTTTCTGAGGCTGTCAGTTGCAGGTAATATCAACACTCTAGTCATCTCTGCCTTCTCCTCCCATGTCCTCACCCATATTCATTATTCCTATCGTCCTCTTGCCAGTGTCAAGCCTTCTCCATGTTCATTTCTCCTAATGACTCATCTTCCTGTAAGGCACCAAAAAAAATGATACAACAGTCTATGTACAAATGAAGGAATCTTAACTTCAGGACATAGAAGAATCTGAATTTTTTTCCAATTGCAGGGTGATGCATCTAATGCCCCATAAGATGCTGGCTGGGTTGCAGGATCAGAACAATAGAAACTCTCCATTAATTTACATTTCTAACAATTTGACTTCAGCTGCTCTGTGCTGATCACTTCAGAAGAAAGCTAGGCTTTTCCCTAAAATTTGAATCTTTAGATTTGTATGTTCCTGCTTATTATGTTGGTCTACTGGTAAAGCTCTTCCCAGCTTACTATGATACATAAATATTTCAAATAAGCAGTGAAGTATAGGACTAGATATGCTCCTGGAAGTTGACTGGATCTACCACACAGTAAATAGTAGCAGACAGAGAAACATTTCTGTCAATTTAGAAAAGACACATTACAACTCAAATTAGCAAGGCTACCCTTGCCTGGGCTTGTAAATGTACACATCTGGATGTCATGAAAATGTATTAACACATGGACAGCTTTTTACCCTGTTAGCAGCTGTCCAGCTATGGTTTAATCATGATGCATAAAGCTGATGGAAAAACTCTCCTTGACTTCATGTGTCAAAATGTTTAGTTCTGATTTTAGTGTATATTCTCCAATTCCTTAGAGAGAAGAGAAAATATCAGCATGATTCAGGATATTTTAGAAAAAAAAATGCAAGTGCCTTAAGCCCCTGGGTGCCCACTGTTCCTTGCCACTTCACTACTATTAAATTAGGTTCTGACACAACAATCAATGGAAAGATGTGGGAGCAAATAAATAATGTGAATAATTAAACCGAGGCATTGAAATGTCTGTCTTTCCTGAACTTGGCCCAGAGAGTGGGAGGCTGTGTTCTGTGATAAGCACTGTGCTCTGTGATAAACACCTGAGCTCCTAAAGTCAGTGTGGGGGCAGAGATGGCTTGCTAGGAAAGGATTTGCAGCAGTAAACAGAGCAGGAAGGCACCTAATGGGAAATGCTCTGGCCATGCAACATCTTTCTCACCACAGGCTTGCATCCCTTGCCCAGATGTCTCTAGCTGTTTTACAGGGACATGAGCAGCACCTGGTATTTTCCACTAAAACAAGGCAGAGGCACCAGGAAGAAAACAATTTGTGGGGAGGAAAGTCTCAGTTGAAAGAACCCAGCTAAAGAAATTCACTGGAAACTGTTGTCAATGTAAGTTCTCAGACTTCAGTGGTCACTTTCAGCAAAGCTGAATCAAAGCCCAGGCTGGCTGAGCTCAGGGGTGCAGTCACAGAGCTGCCAGCTGGTACCTACTCCCTCAGGGACACAGAATGATGTACATGTCATCTGCAGATGTTTGTATGGACCAAGGACCTGCCAACTGTCAGATGCAAATAGAAGATGCTTGCAGTGCTGCTGCACAAACATGACTGCAGTGCTCCTCCCTCTCCAGCCCTATGAACACTGTGCTGCTGCCATCTTATCTGAGAAGAATACTCTGCTCTGCTGCAATCACATCTTTTTTCCAGCATTTTACAAACCCAATGGACCCATTTCCTGACAATGTGTTCGGCAGACCCCCAATTAGGAAAATATTTTTGAAGAATCCTGTGAGAAATATGGTGCGACTGAGGTGGAATCTTAGTTTAAGCATTCTGTTGTGTGATTTTTTTCAAGCATTTTTCAGCAGAAAAGCACTCACCATCTGCCTGTAAGCTCCTGCTGAGCCTCAAAGGGTTGTGCTTTGAGGTGTCCTTCAGTAAGGAGCTGCTGTGTTAAAGCAAGAGTTAACTGCTTAAAAGGTCAACTTAAGCAAGACACAATTCAAGCTAACCTAATGATCATGCCTGGGTCAAAACCATCATGTGTAGTAGGGCTGAAGAAGCAAAAGGAAGAGCACAGTGTATGGAGATATTTATAACTCTTCTTTTTGACTGACATTAATTAACTTGCCAACTGGACTAACTCACAATGAATCAACATCCTGCAGAATTGCAATGTTCCACCCAAAGTGGGAATATACTTTGCTACTGAGCTGTCAAACACATATTTATAAAACACCATGATGCTGGAAAGTGGTTCTGCAGTGTGAAGCAGTGCAGATATGAGCTATACATCTCAGCTGCAGTATTTTTTTTTTACTCATTTGGTTATTTTTACACAGACCACTTTTTGCCTTTATATTTGTTTTTCAAAAAGTAGTAAGACACAACAAAAACCAGATTATTAGAAAAAATTGTGAGGGGCATCTTGGTATATGTTTTTGTCACAGTAATGCTATTTGGTGCTACTGAAATATACAGACAATAAATAATATTACTACTCAAATATGCTGTCTTAGGATACCATACTAGGGAATTGAAAGTTAATGTTCTGACCACAAGATGCATTCTGTATTTTCCTATTAAAACAACATTTTAAAAAGTTTTAACAGGCTAATTTGAAAATTAAATATAGGCATTGTTCATTCTGTACTTTGCCCATTTTCCATAACCTGCCAGAATCTACACACATACTTGTTTTATTGGAATGTCTGTCTTAATCAGCAGCATTTTGCTTCCCGAAAGAGAACAGTCAATTGTGTGTTATTAAGATTCAGATTATTTTGGAATGAGCAAGATAATTACAGGCCAATCCTGCCTTCAGTTTCCTATCACAATTTAAAAGTGTTAATTCTCATTCCATCGGTGCAAAGCAGTTAAAAAAATTCTGGAGCAAAATACTTCTTAAGTAGGAAAGACTTTTTTTAGAGCAAATATATTTTACATAAAATATTCCAGGTAGAAATTAATTTCCTGATCCTGAAAAATGGATGGAGTTTGAATCTCCTACTGAATTTAATGAAAGCTGATGGAAATTTTGTGACTCTGAGTCTGTGACTCCATGGGTTAGGCCACTAGCAGAATTAGAAGGGGAGGGTGTAGAAGCTTTTGGATGCTGTTAATTTCATCATCTACCTTGAACATTGCCAGTTTTCAAGACTCTTTATTGTAAGAGTTATGATAAAATCAGAAGGATTAGAACCATATTTTGGCTGCTGAAGTTACTGGTGAAATTTGATAAAAGACATTTGAAACACAGTAAAAACTATTGCAGGTTATTAATTAAAAAAGGCAAGAAACAGATAATGTCCACGCACCATGTTCTTCATGTCTCAAAATCTGCTAAGTGCTCTTCTCTCCTTCTTAGGGTAGCTTTCAGCTCTCTAGAGTATAAATGAAGCATTCTCTTGCTGAGAACAGTGTACTATTTTGTCAATTAATAACGTCTGTAAACACCCACTTTTAATGACAACTGCAATTCATTTTCGGCTTCAAAACAGAATTTGTGATTTTCACTGTGAGAACAATGACAAGAAAGTGAAGACGATGAAAAATGCAATCTATTTTGCCCATACATTTTTAATAAATGAAGCACATATTACAGTGAGCTATTTTTAAAGCTTTTTTGTCTGTGATGTTAAAGTGTGTAGGTACAAAATCCATCAAGATAATACATTAATGTTTAACAGTTAGCACATCAAACTCTGTTCTGAATAAACAGAGATGCTCTTTTACTAACTTGATTCTATTCTCTCCAACATTTCTTTATACTGTCAGAGCTTATTTACTTCACTCTATTTTTGAAGCACTAATGTAATCTTTTTTTAATGCACTAGAAAACTCAAAAGCCTTGCCATATTTTAAGTTATTGCAGCATATAAGCTTGGGATAATTTATTGTTGTATGCTCATTAAGATCTGATAAAGTACTAGACACAAATATAAACATGTAAAAGTTTATATACTGAACCAAAAAAGTATGTATTGAGATCAATAGAGTAATGGGCACATTTAGAACACTTCTAAATTAATCTGTTCTGGCTTAATTGCTAATTTTGCCCTTCTTTCCAGGATCTGCAGCAGCTGTGGCAATGTAATTCTGAGCTCTGATAAGACTGACTGAATCGTGACTGGATGAGGAAACCTCAATGCATTGGGTTGAAACTGCTGTCATTGTTAGATATCCACAGAGAGGACACTTGAGATACTTGAGAAGTTTTGTGAGGTATTAATTGGCATTGTCCTTAGTTCTGCCCCACCTGAAGAAGAGCCAAAGAGCTCAGGGAGAAGGCCTTGCAGGAACTAATCTTTGAGGCAGCAGAAGCTCTTGGTGGGAAATGGATCAGCTGGCTCGGCTGACTCAACTGCACCGAGAGCAACTCTGTTACTTATTTCCTATCCTCTTGGAAGCACGAGAATACCCCAATAGCAAAGCTCCATGGAAAGCCTGGAGAGAGCTTACCTATCCACCTGTCCATCTGTCTGTCTCTCTATCCCTAGCTTGTGGCTGAAGCAGTTATGTACTAGTCTAGCTGGTTTATTACGGGAGGTAGAGGCTGCAATGGCAGTCATTCAGATGCCAACAAGTGAGCGTATGAAGTCCAGCAGATGACATGAAGCATGTAAGACATCTGTGTGGAAATGATAGTGAAGATGAAGGAAGATCTAGAAGAGGCTGGCACCTTCTGGAGAGACAGCTGGACAACATGCAGGCTGCCTGCAGTGTCAAAAATGTCTTAGTTTAGGCAAGATTCCTACCTCGTATGACTCACAACTTTCCATGATGTTCTGTGTCATCAGGGAGAAATGCCACGATTTGCCTCTTCTCCCCACATGTATGGAACACAGTGTTCTCACCCATTTTTTAGGCCAAAAGCAGTCAATATGTTCTCAGTGAAATGCAGCTTGTTTTACTCCACAATATACTGCAGAAAGGCACAAGATGCCGTGTATTAATGGCCTATTAAAATGCACCTCCTGTTCTTCAAAAAGCTCCAGATTGGGAAACTTCAGCTACCCAAAACTGTACTAATGGTCAAATAATACATGCCTGATTGTGTGCTATTCCTACAGTAATTGGGTTCTGTAATATTTATCAATAAACATCCACTTTAATGAAATCTATTTCAATGAGTTCATACTCCTATTTATGGAAAAAATAGATTGCTATAAAAGGAGAGAGCTTCTAGTGCACTCTATAATGATATTTTAAAGCTGTCATTTTAATATAGTACCCTGGAAATGTAAGTGATAATCAGAAATCATATTTGCTGGGCTAAGATTTCTGTTAAATAGAAATCAAACTCAAGTGTTTAGTTTAGATGATTGCGAATTTGCACTCAGTGATTAATACAGCACTAAAAAGGTAGGATTTTCTCAACATTCCTTTTCCCTTATGCAGAGGTAAAAAGGTCATGCCATAGAAGATAAATGTACAAAACCATTTGCTCCCTTCTGCTCCTCTGAGTGGAAGAGAGCAGACAGCTGCATATCGCGGCAACAGGGTGGATCCCAGCAGGGACTGACAGCTCTGTGTTGGCTTTTGGTTCAACACAGAAACACTTCTCTTGCCTTGGAAGGGCTAATTTATGCCATATTGCCTATGATGATTTGACATCCCTTCCTTTCTAAAGTTGGTCTGACTCCTGAGACAGTTGCTGTGAAGGGCACAGCAAAGGGTTGAGTTTGCTTAAGTGGCAGAGGTCAGCCTTCACCACTGGGGAAAGAATGTGAACCTTGGGTGGATTCAAGCGTCTAAGAACTTATTTCAGTTTTTTTAAGAGCTGATACCTGCATTTGGGGTTTGGCATCATAAGATTTGACATTGTAAGACTTTGACACTGACTGTTTTGCATTTAAATAAATGCAATTAATTTCTATCTTGAGGAATGAACCTATTAGCTGCCACACAACCTCAACCACTGGCCTTTCCAGTAGTAGTGAGTGTAAACATGAGCTCTTGTGAGCAATGGTACTGGTGATTTGAGGGTGGATGCATCTGTAGAATGGTTGTTGCCTTGCTATAAGTCACTTTTATCCTGCCTTTGAGGCCTGTCTTGCATTCATGGGAATCTAGATAAGATATAAATTCAGAAACCTGAAACAACAATCAGATTGTAATTAGAAGAAATCACACAGCCTTGTGACCTGGCCAAATTCTGCATACACCACCTTCAAAAATTCAGCCTAGAGCTGAATACTTTCTTTACTTCTTGTCTTAATTTTTTTTTTTTTGGAAACAGCTGTGCACTGTTGAATATCAATGCCATGTCCTCTTTCCTTCTCCCTTCCCCCCTCCAGCTTCCAGTGTTTGACTAATAGACAAATAGATAGTATTGCTGCAAAACATATATGAGAGTTTATAAAGTAATTTGGTCCCTAGTAGGTTGAAGTCCAACACACTACTAGGTTGCAAGCAGTTAGCACTATTATTTACCTTTGTTTTGAGTAATCTTATGCCTGGGAAACTACTGCTGCCAACTTCCAATTTTGATCGAAGACTTATTTAACTTTTGTTTGGCTTGGAGTTTTTTCTTTAATGAGTAGAAGCCAGATAGGAAAGAAGTCCTATTAAAAATCCATAGCAGTCTGTTAACAGAAAAAAAAAAAGGATTTTTACCCTTGTCTGACAGGACTAACTCAGCTGTGTATTCCAGGCATTTCTGCTTCTAAATTTTGCTTTTAAAAAGAGTCCTGAACTTCACACCATTTGATTTTTAGTAAAATATTAAAGAAGTAGAAAAGAAGCCCTGTGATGTGTACATAGCTTTTGAAAAACACAAAAATGTTCCAGAACACCTAGGAGGGAGTCTGCTAAAATCAGGAGTCAAAACAAAATTAAGGACCCTGTATATAATGTTGCTAAACTAGAAATCATAATTTACTATTTTTGCACGATTTATTCATAGAAGTGCCTAGGGGCCAACAAGAAGTGGAATTTTAACAGATTAGGCACTGCTCAGACACAGAATGGAGATAATCCTTCCTTTATGGATCTTAAATGTAAACAGATGAGTCTGAAAAACAAGAAGGAAAAGGGTATACAGTTGATAAATACTGTAAAAAAGATAGCACTTTTAAATATTACAGCTTCTTTACAATATTTACTTTGTACAGAAGATAATAGAAGATATTTTAATAATCCCATGCAATGTCAAACACTGCATAAATACAGCTCCCATTTGGTTTATAAATTATTCTCTGTAAATGACAGAAAACTAGGAATGCAAAGGACTAAACAGTCAAACATCAAACAGCCCCTGTTCCTGGTCTCAAGGCAAGATGAACCATAGCTGTGAAGGTCTGAAAGTTTTCAAAGACTGATGATGATGGAAATTCTGCTCTATTTCCTAGGTAATGTGCAAACCCAATATTTTGCATGAGAGAGTTTAGCCAATGAACAGAAATTCAGCCCTGCCAACAGCCTTTGTCCTGTGAGAAACATAAAGTAACTGGCTTGCACCTCCCCCTTGGCAGGTGCTGCCCCATATTAGTCAGCTTGCTCTCAGTTGCTTCCTCTGCCAGAAATTTGTCTGAGGCAAAGGAAATGAGAGTTTTTTCTGTAGCTCCCACAGACAGATTTGTATTGTACAACTCCATACATCTGTATTCTAACCATCCCCATTCACCAAAAGAAATTGCACAAAGAGGTTCAGGAGGCTGTATTTTCCCTTGGCTTTCCAAAATGCACTCCACAGCAGAAATGGTGTTTTGACTGGACATAAAACTCAGAACAAAAGGATACCATTAGTCCTACAAGCCAACTTCTCTCAAATGATAAGCAGTTTTGTGAAAGAAATTAACTGCAAGAACAAAAAGTACAAATCTAGGGTCTGTTTAGGCCATGCAGTATAAGTAATTAGTCTTTAAATGGAGATATTGTGTTACATGTGCCTACAGTCAATTGTTTTTTTTAAAGCCTGGTTTGCTGTAGTGGCCATAATTAGATTTCTTTCAAATACTTTTAGGATATTTAAGATGGGCTCAATTCTTAAAATTACATATTATAGTCTTACAAGCATTTGTAAATTAAAGAGGAAATGAAAGTTATGTAAGATCAATACTGGTGGAATAATTCCTGAACTCCTATTCCCATGGTACCATATTTGTCCTAAGAATTTGATCCATAAATATGGCTGTAAGTAAAATGAGTCCTTCCTAAAAAGAAAAATACCTAATCAGCAGTTATTTTCCTCTTTGTTCTCCTTTCCTACCCATGTGCATTTTAAAACCACCTCATCTTTTGTTCTTCAGTACTTGGTCTTTATTTCCTCACTGGGACAGCAAAGTGTCTTCTGATGCTGCTGTCATCTTTGCCAGACTGACCTGTGGTGTCCTTTAAATGAATTTGCTATGGCAGGTAGCAGGGAACAGGCAGCAGTGCTTCCTACTGACAGTTTATCTTCTAATACATTTTCACTGGAGACACAACTTTTTGCTGGCATCCCATTGAGCTGGAGACATGAATGGCAATGTATTTTGTCTTGAGAAGATTTGCAGCCAAAGAGTTTGGGGAAGGAGCTGTCTTTTGTAGACAGAGCTACAACAACAATTTAGGGAAGAGGACCTTTCAGTAGAAGCTGCTAATTTAAAGTTCATTTCTCTGTTGTAAGGGATGGTTCTTTCTGCCCTCAGCTGACTGTTAATTTGGCCCTGAAGCAGGAGGATACAGATTCTCTCTGGCAACACTTTCTGTAAGGAGAACACTGCTAGGAAATGAGCTGAGTCTACTCATGTAGGCTGCTGAGCTGTGGCTTTTCTGATATGGTTAGGTTCACAAATGATTTGATTCCCTGGAGTTTATTTGAAGTTTTTAATTAAAATCCTCTCCATTGGTACTCTGATTTTATTGAATGTGACAAAGATTTCTTGGGATTTGATTTTTCTTTAAACTACAGTCCCTTTACAGCCATCACATAGTGTAAAAGAAGTTTTTAAGTGTGTGTAAATGACATCATTTTAGCAATGTAAAGGAAACCTTTGGGAAAATGAGAATGTCTGTATTCTGTTTTTCTGGAATTTCATCTTTGTGTGCCTGGACTGAAGACAAGATGGTGAAATAGGAGAATTTCTACATTTTCTTTCAAGAAATTATGTTCTTGAAATGAGTATCTTGTCAGGACATCTCATAATCATTATTTTCACAATATTGTCACTCTTCTCTTTCACTTTGGGGGCCTCCTCTGGGAAGGAGGCTATGAAAAGGGAAAAAACTAAGACATTTTCTGGTGGCCAAAAAAACCTCTAAATATGTAAGCTTTCTTCCTAAAGCAGAGCAACCAAAAGTCTGCAGTTGGTGAGGCCAGGAGGAGAGCAAACAGTGGGGAGTATGGAACTACAGCCAGCTTGTTACTGCACAGCTGGGCAGTTGTGGCTTGGATTCTGGTCCATGCTCCCAGTAAAATTTAAGATTTACCATTGTATTGAATAAACCATACACACCAGAATTTTATTCCCTGTAGAAATGGTTCCTGTGAACTCACTGAGTCACTGTATCACTGTGTAATTATGATAGGACTAGAACCCAGGGAGTCTCTAGCTCAACCTGATAGTCCAAGAAAGCACAACTGTGAGAGCACACTGTGTTGCTCCAGGCTTTATCCAGCTGAGTCTTGAAAACCTCCAAGGATGGAGAATGTACGACTTAATTTGGCAAACACTTCTACTGCTTCCTGCTATGAAACAGGTTTTCTTTGTCTGCAGACCGAGTTTCTCTTGGTTTCATTTATATCTATCTTTTCTTATCAGTCATGCATCACTGAGGAGGCCAGCTCCATCTCCCCAGTAATCTTGCAGGCACTGCCAGACTAGTGTTAAGTGCCCCTCAAAGCCATCCCTTCTCCAGACTGAAGAAGCCCAGTTCCCTCAGCTTCTCCTCACTGGCCAAGTGCTACAGCCTCCAACCATCTTGGTGACCCTCTGCTGAACTCGGTTCACTTTATTCAATATCTTTCTTTTAGTGGGAGTCCCATAACTGGGGATCACATTTAAATGTGGTCTAGCAAAAGTAATGGGGCAATAATATACTGACTTTCCTCCTATATTAATAAAGCCTTGGTTTCTGTTGATCTTTTTTGCTGCCAGAGGTCACCCCTGGCTCATGTTCAGCTTGCTGTTTACCAACAACCCATGGGCCTTTTCAGAACAGCTGCTGCCCAACCATGCAGACACATTTTCCCCCAGCCTGAATCAGTGCAAGGAGTTGGCCTACCTCTGATGCAGTTCTCAGCATTTGTCCTTGATGAAATTCATGAGGTTTTGGCCTATTCCTTCAGAGTGCAAAGGTCTTCCTGGGGGCAGCCCTCCCCACCAGCATTTTAACTGCACCCCAGCCTGCTCTCATGAGTAAATCCATTGAGCAACCATCACTGTGACATTTCCTCCAGGTCATTGTTAATGATGTGAAACAGGACATGTTCCAGAACAGACCCTTGTGCTGCTCCATTTGTTATTCTTGCTACTGTACTCAAGGTCCACTACCCACTGCCCTCTTGGCCTGACCATCCAATCCATCCGGTTGTCCACTCATCCAGAGTGAAACCTGTGAACTCAGGCAAAAGGATGTTGTCAGAGTCAGTGCCAGAAACCTTGCTGTAGTCTATTAAGGTTTTTTTCTGCCTTGCTTAGGTCTTGACACCCACAAATACCAGCCATTTTACCATAGAAATTCTTTCAGTCTGATTAGACACAACTTACTCTTTTAAATCCATACTGACTCTTTCCAGTCACTTTCACCACATATTTAGAAACGTGTTCCAAGAGGACTTGCTCCAGGACTTTCCCAGAAACATAAATGAGTCTGGCCTTCCTGTAGCTTCCCAAATCCTCCTGTTGGACTTCTCTGAAGATGGGTGCAAATTTGTCTTTTTTTCTGTTGTCAAGGACCTTCTTTGACCTCTATTACTTTACAAACATTGCAGAGAGCAGCCTTGTAAAGACACCAGCCATCCCACTCAGCTCTTTCAGGTTCAAACCATCTGGGTTGCATGAGCTAAGTTCTTGCAAGTAATCCCTGTCATGATTTTCATCTACTGCTGGTACTTCTCTTTCTCCTTGCACAGAAGCCTGGAACACCTTGCTAGTGAAGAAGGAAGGAAGAAAAGGAATTGAGCACCTAAAACAGCTGTGTCTATTGTCATTAAATCACCCCACCTATTCAGTAACAGAACATTTTCATGGTTCAGCTCTATGGATTTTTTGTGCCTAACTGTATTCAGGAGGCTAATGTAGATAGTAGATCCTTTGGAGAACTTGTTACAGAGACTCAAGGAGTAAACAAAAAAATTATTTTTGATTCAATTTCATTTAGCTGAACCTTCTACAGCTCGTGTCCACACAGTCTAGTGAAAGAAAGGGGTTGGATATTCTTTATATAAGAAAGATAAGCACTTTTGCACCTGTGAGGAAGTCTTGAAATGGTCTTTATGTAAGCTCTTCTTAAGTTTTTAGATTTTCTTGTCATTTAGCCCAAATTTCAAGATGGGGATGAGGTTGTGTTTTGGTGGATTTTTTCCCTGCTTCCCTACTGTGTGGGCTGAGAGTTGAGAATCCATATAGGTTGTGCACAGGGAAAAAGTACAGGTCACCTGAAAATAATTAGCACTTTTGAAATAACTGTATTTGTGTTTGAGGTATAGCTCACAAAAAGAGACTTGTTTTCATAATATGGGTTTTTAAAGAATGTTGTTCTGCTGTCATGCTTCCTCCACCTCGTAAGGAAAAAACCCCGCCAACTTGTAAAGAGTATCACATTCACATAAAGAACATAAATTTTGCAGAAAAAAATAGCTAAATATTTTCAATTGCATCTAATATAATTTCTCTGATGCACACACTGATGGAAAATAAAATACAAATATACACACAGAACACCTACAACAATATGTTCAGGCAATTAAAGAAAATGAAGGGTACTTCCCAAACAAAATATTCCAAAAATATGCCATTTCAGCTCCTAGCTGAAAACTCATCATAATTTGGGACTATGTCTTTCTGCCTACACTGCTGCAAAAATGCAAATTCTGCAACGTTACTGACCTAACGAGAGGGAAATGTGCACTTGCAACCTGCAACAGCTTAATCAATGCTATTCCTGTGTCCAGCCAGTGATAGCTATTTTTGAATTGGGCTAGCACTCACAGGTGGAAGAGTTTTTGACAGATTTTAGACAGTAATGCACTTAGGTAATCATGTTCCAGGATTTTTTTTTAAAAAGCCAAAAAAATCCAACAAAAAGCCCTAAGAATTGTAATTCTAAAACTCTGACAGTATAGAGGGGCAGAAGTGGCACAAGAAAATAATGCTCTTTTCTCTGTTGGGTCAAGTACAGCCTCTGTTCTCTGATAATGGCAAAAGCTTGTTGCTTTAGAAGGCTGTACCTCTGCTCCCCAATAATAACCTTGCTAATTGTATAGTGTTGTATACAGTGGAAAGATTTTTCCTGACCCCGCAGGGAACAAGTGCTGTGAAGCATGAGATTTGATTAGCCTTATTATCTTAGCTTGCCCAGTTACCAATGTTGTAAGCTGCCATGAAATTATCCGCCCCTTTTAAAAATAAAGCCATACTATTTGTCTTCATTATCTCCTTCTATGGAGTTGAATTCCACATGCAAACAGACCTCAGTGATGAAAATAGCACAGGAATTACACATGTAGCCTTTTAACTCTGTAGGTACTGTTTTCTTTTATTCTTTCATGCCACCTTTCCATGTAAATCAACGTTCTCCTAAATATTGTGGGTTTGATCACCTTCTCCTGAAAGAAAACTGGTTTTATTTTACTGTCAATATTTGTAATTATCTATGTGATCTTTTAATGAGTTGCCCTGGAACAGCTCATAGCTTGGAAAACTGTGTAATTTCTTAGAAATTTTGCTGTATTTGCTGGATTTTTAAACAAACTTTCTATGATGTCTTGTGTACAGAAATGAAGTCAAACTACACACCAAAAATAAATCAAAATGATGATAATGATAGTGATAATTAAAAATCTCCTAGGTCACTTCTTTGGCACAGAGAACTTAGTAAAAAATATCTTGGATGGTATGTCAGTGGATGCAAAAACAAGTTATCATCATAAGATCTCCAAATAGTGACAAATGCAGCAAAGAAACTGACATTTCATTGTCTTAATTTTTTTCAGGTCATGAAGACAACATATTTTGGTGGTTATCAAATAAAAAAGTAGTCTAAAGTTCCATCTGTTTTAAGACTAATCATAATAAATGATTATCCAAATTAGACACTGGTTAATGAGATGCACATTAAAGTAATGTGCAGAACACTGGACTTGCTGAATATGCCAGCAATAGGCTTAAAACCTCTTTTAAAAAACAAACACCATTTCAAAGTCCTTCACTCAACACCAGTTTGCCACAACTTTGGAAGGGGGACTAACTCAAAGAAGTATCTCCTCTGTAGGTGTTCATTTTTGTCATTAAAAGAGCCATCAGAACAGTGATAGAGAATTCGGAGTTTAGCCCCAGAGTTCTGCAGAGAATAAGACAAAGAAAATTTCGGCACAGCTCACCCCAGCCAGCAGATAATCTCTCCACTATTGTGGCAGTGCTAGTGGTAATTACAGGTTTTGTTTTCCATGCGTGCACTCAGAACTATAACGGGACTGAAAAACACATCCTCCTTTCCATATTCTGTATACTGGAATGTCTGCTCCTCTAACTCCTCTAACATCAGGGTAGGGGCCCTAGCAAAACCAGAAGGCCCTGGAGAAAGACCTCTACCTTGTCACTTGTAGCATCAGCAAAGAACTGTGACAACATCAGCCCCCCTGGTCCCTGCAGTTTTACCAAAAGGAGCGGAAGACTTCGTAGTAAAAGCGCTCAAGTGAGATCTGTATCATCAAAGGCTGAGTTCAAAGCTCTGTGGAGTCATAAACTCCAGTTCTAGTGAATGCAAATCAATCAGCCCAAAAGTATGAGGGCTGGGGCTGCCCTACCATACAGTCCTTACCCTGCCTGAATCCTGTGGCTAGACAGAGACTGAGATAATCCCTGGCATCAAGAAACTCGGTTTTGGCACTCTACTAACCTATGCCTGGCTGGCCATGATCGCTAGCCAGAAATTGCTGGGACATAAGTCAGCCCTGGCCAGGTCCTGTCTTCTCTGCCACAAACTGGGAACAGGGTGAGGCTTGGCTGAAATGCAGTAATTGCCCATTAAATGGATAAAAGAGATTTACAGTCGTTTTTGCACTCAAAAGCTCTCAGATTGAACGGCACCAGCAGGGTCCTAAGGACCATCCTTGGACAGGGGATTTCTGCTGTGAGCGGCATGTGAACGTAAGTAGCAAAAAGCCCAAAGGATATGATAATTCCTGACAGAGGGTAAACATAAATTTCTAAGTTCTTCTCTAAAACAATGCATCTCTATTTCTTCCTTGGCCCTAATGGATCAAATGGATTAAATAGTGGGCAAAAAATGGTGTGTGAGCATTTGGGACACGTTCCCTAGAGGGCTTTAATAGCCAAAAAGCAGCTGCAGAGGCCAGAATGGAAGACGTTCAAAAGACTGTAAGCAGTCAAAGTACTTTGTATTTAGATACTTCTGTTGCAGCCAAAAATGGGCTCTCGTGTTTCACAGGTTTGGATTCAAGCTTTGAGCTGAGCTGTAATAAGGAACCTCTAAGTTTTGCAGTGAAGCAATTTTCTTTCATTGGCCACGAAGGTAAAATCAGGATATCATGAAAGATGTCAGCATAAATTGCTACAACCCTTTCCCCTTAATAGAATAATGTTCGGTTTTCACAAATGTAGAAACTGTAAGAGAAGAAGTCAACAAGATGTAGAGTTGTGAAATACAGGATGCGATGGTGTTCTGTGGCTGTGGTTCAATTAGAACATCACCCAAAAAAAAATTACGGGCAAAGGAGAGAAAATGATCTGAAGTTATATTTTGGAGACGGAGGATTTTTTATGCCTGCCAGTTTTCCATCATAGCTAGAGAGGTTCAAACATTGAAAGGGTGGCATAGGTCATTTTGTTGCTTAGAATCCCTCATGCCATTTTAAGTTTCCTTTCAGTTTAACAAGGAAAAGATAACTGCTTGTGAAGCAATTTACAAAAAATATGTTCAATTTGGACTTTTTTACTGAGAAATTGCAGGAGGGCTGTAAGCTCTTTGGACCTGGGGATGTATAATTCCATATGCCTATGAAGTTCTCAGCGCAGGATAGCTACTGTAATTTGAAGAGTAAGTAAAAATAATTCCTAAAGGAATTTTACATGCTGTTTTCCTAAGATGAGGTACACAGGATCTCATTTACTTGATGCAACTTTATTGGACAATCTGAGAGGTTTTTCACCTGCTGGCTGCTGTTCCACAGTTTCTGTAATTATGCCCATCATAAATATCAGCTGCTTTTCTAATATTGTTGGTGGCATAGAATCAGTTTAGTTGTTACCTGGTAGGAAAGCAGAATCTGAACCCATTAACACGGAAATGGGTAACTAGTGGATTTTCTGTTAGAACTCTGCCCCCTCAGAGCTCCAGCTTTCCCTTTTCCTCAATGCCTCCCGAAGAAAAAAGCCAGTGTGAATTGCAGACAGCTTGTTACGAAGGGTTACCTTATGTCACACCGGGCTACCAGGTATTCAGCGTAATTTTGCAGGCTGCAGTTAAAGTGTATACTTGGATTCAGAAATTCCCAAGAAAATCGCTATGAGGAGGAATAAGTGAATGAAAACAAGCTGAGGAATTTGAGATTGTTTTGGATATGAGCATTTCATTTCTGGAGCAAATTTTACCCTTAGGTGAAAACAAAAAAAAAAAACGAACAAAAAAAAAATCCAGCTTTAGCTAGCGAGAATTTTGCATGCAGGGCTGACCATGTGCAACCCAAATTTCCCTAAGCCCAAGAGTATCAAAAGGTGAGAGCCTCCCCTGAAACAAAAAGCGAGAGCTGCTCTACAATCACCGTTCAAAACAAACGAAATGTTTAAACAGTGACCAGAAGTGCGGGGAATTCCCTTTCCCTGCGTTATATCCATGTAAGTGGTCTCGCAGGTTACCGGCATCAGGGGAAACTCCCCGCTTTCCCTTTCCTCTCTGAAACGCGTCACTTCTCCGCTAGCATTGCCCGCACTCGGCGACTGAGCAGGCAGCGCCACGTGTCCCCTCCGCACTCGGACCGGGCAGAGCCGTCCGGGACCACCGGCGGGGACACGGCGGGGACACGGCGAGGGGACGCGGGCACGGTCGCTCCCTCCTCAGTCGCCAGCGCTCAACACGCAGGGCGGCACTCGCACACGCGTGCTCTGACACGAACACACGCGTGTCCCCACACGGCCCTGCGCCTCCCCCGCCCCCCGCCGCGGCCGCCTCACAGACACACCCACAACACACACACACACAGAGACACACACAGACACACACACACACACACAGAGACACACAGAGACACACAGAGACACACACAGACACATAGACACATAGACACACAGACACACACACACACACGCACAGAGCCCTGTGCCTCGCGGGCACACGCGCACTCCCCGCACGCGCTCCCTCGCGCGCCGACCGCCCTC
>VZRX01011943.1:233417-250389 GCA_013398075.1 Notiomystis cincta
CCTCCTTCCCCCACCGCCTTTCCCGGTATTTTCTCTCCTCCTGGAGATTATCAGGTTTCCCGCCCCTCCCTCTCGCGGATCCTCCACCTCCCCGCTCCGAGGGGATTATCTCCCCCCTTCTCTGCCGGATTATCCCCCCAGTTCGCTGTCCCTGTCCCTCCCTCCGCGTTTATGCTCCTCCGCAGCCTCGCCTCTCGGGGATTATCTCTTCTCCCTTTGGGGTGATTCTTCCTCTCTTGATCTCTGCCCCGGCCTTTCCCTGCCTATTTTCTACCCGAGGAAGTCAACCCTCCCCTTCCGTCTGCCTCTGACTGGGGAGAGGGGCGAAAATGTGGTTGTGATCAGGTGGGCAGGAGTTTCCAGCAGTGCTGTCATCTCCTCGGTCGTTGTACGAGTACTACAGGCAAGTGGATATAGGTGTGGGAGAGGAGGCACCAGCGATGGATGTGCGGAGCTTGTACCAGAGTTCAGCCTGTGGCGTTGTGCTCCGTATGCAGGAAAATATCTGCACCCTTCCCGCGATGTTAAATCTGATGGAGATGAAGGAGAGCCGACCTGGATCAGTGCTTTAAAAAAACCTGCATAGCTGGGTGGTAGAGACTGCACGGAAGAAAGGCCGGCAGCCTCTGAGTTTCTTTGAGGAAGGTGCAATGGACAGTAGTAACATTGTAAGGGGGAAGGTGCTTGGATGACATTGCTGCTCTTAGGGGGTCAAAGCTGTCTTCGATAGCTTGGGTCTTGCCTTGCAAGGCAGCTGGCTTAGGCTGTTGCTCAGTGTTGAGGAGGAAGCACACAGGTATCTTCTGCTGAAGCTCTGATGCTGATGTGGTTCATTACTGCCAACTTGCTGGCACAGGAGAAATGCGTGTGTTCCCAAAGCAGGGGGAAGGTTTATCCCATGTGTTTGGCTCTTGTGTAGGTTCCACCAATCTCTTCTCCTAGCACCCGGTCTCCCTGCACATGGGTTTGGTGGAGGAGAGTTGCAGATCTTCTGGCCATTTTACAGCACAAGGCCCAGGATTATATCCATTAAACTTCTCCCACTTGGCTTGGAGAGGAGGAGAGGCTGCGAGAAATTGTACAGAGACTGGGCAGCTATAAATAGATGTCGGACTAGAGGAGGCTTTGAAATCTTAGCATGCTGCTTCTGAACAGATAGTGTCTGTTAAACTGGTTGGGTTGACACTAGCATCATAATGTTTCCTTTAATTTCTGCTGAGGTGGTTGGCTTTTAACACTTTGACGTGTGGCCGGACTATACAACATCTGCCAAAAAATTCTTCTTGGAAAGGACATAGAGAAAATGCTCATTTAAATAAAGTGCTGACAATTGGTGTCTAGTTTGAGCTCATTTAAATGACTTTTAAAGGACCCTTCAGAGAAATCTTGGATTTCCTCTTCCCTCCATTGAAATGCTTGGAATTGATGATCTTGTGTCCTTTAATTTGTTCTCAAAGTCTTGCACCAGGTAGATGACCTGAGATCTTTGTTGCTGTGAAAAATCTGCAGTACTGAGTTATGGTATCACAACGCTGGTAGCATTGCTAGGTTTTTATTTCATTGTTCAGGTTTTGGAGTTTTTTGTTTGATTGGTTTTTAATGGAATCTTTGACATCTAACCAAAAGGGTGTATATTCAGCTTCCTTGAATTCAGGGAGCTTGCATTTGTTTTAGATCTTATGGATCACTGCTCTTTCAGCTTGTCTTGTTGAGAACTAATTAATATGGAAATTATTGACAAATATACTGTACTAGCTCTGTGGAATGGTATCTGTTCAGCTGCTCTATTAGTGGGCTAACTGCGTACTCCAAGTCTCTAAAATGATTGAAAAGCTGTTGTAACATATGTGCAACTGGACCTTTTTTGAACTACCTCTTTTTGTGCCTTTTTTTTTTCTTTAAAAAAAATAGTGAAAGCTATTAAATCATGATGGTTTCTTTTTTATTTTTTTTTTGATAAAAGAAAAATAATAAAGGGAGTAATGAAAATGTGCCTGTATAATATGCAACAGTCTTAACAAAGGCTAATAGGATGAATAACTGCAAGAACGCTGACTTTTAGGACATTTCTTATTTAGAACATAAAACTTTAATCTGATCTTTTTTTCCTTTTTCTGAATTTGTGCACATGTAAATCTCAGGGAGGTAGAAAGGAACAGAAATCATGGCAGTATGACTTACTAGTTTCAGCACTTTTAGTTGATATTTAGTTGATAGTAAAAGCAGGAAAACCATGTAATCTATCAGATTATATGGCTTTTATTTTGAGCTGTTAAGGGTGTGATCAGAGCATTATCTTCAAACACTGGGTATCTTTGGTCAGCAGCGAGCTCCAGCTTGATCTTAGGTCCATGTGTTGGGTATTTCTATGTGCAGAAACGGAGGTCAGTGGAGTGGAGAAAACTTTATAGTACCAAAAATGACAAGCAAAAGACTCTTTAGTATGAGTCTCTTTGTACAGTGATTCAGTCCCTGAATCCTTGTGTTACTCTAAATGTATTTAGACAATGACAAGCAAAAGACTCTTTAGTATGAGTCTCTTTGTACAGTGATTCAGTCCCTGAATCCTTGTGTTATTCTAAATGTATTTGATTGTAGAAATTGTAGTTTGAATGTCATTTTCTAAAAGTTCGGTGTTCTGCTTTAAACCCATATTTTCCACCAAGTGATTTAAAGTTCTTACTGGGTGTGACTGTGCCAGGCTTGTAAGTGCCCTTTGATCCTCTGTGTATGGCACTGATCAGTGACTCTTTTCTCATGCTGAAGAAAAAGTGGGAGGAATTTCTTTTTACTTAAGAGACAGGTATGCACTTGGGATTGTGACATGTCTCATGCAGATGTGGAAAGAATAATACTCCCAAGATCTGAAAGGATGAAAAGCTCACATATGTTAAAATAAAATGCCCTGTCATCTTCTGTGTTTAAACTAAAAATGGATAAAACCTGCTGTGTGTTAAAAACCTGACCTTTTAGAAGCATCCTGCAGCTGGAGGAGTCAGACACTGTTGGACTTATTTGTGTGGAAATGCAACGTGCAATATGATGGCAGGGTTAAGAGCAAGTCTGTGAGAGGGAGAGGTGGTTGTACTGTCCCCCACAAGGGAAGCTCATAAAGGGTGCTGGCAAAGACTGAGTTTAGTTCAGTGTGACATGTGAGAGACAGGCTGAAACACAGATGTGCTGGTCACAAATACTGTTAGAGGGCTTGTCTGATTCCGTGGCCATTGTAAGCAACTGCAGTTGGATCTCAGGTTATACTACAGCAAAGCTGTAGTACAACAAATTATGGTGATGGTGATGAGCTATCTTGTGACTTCAAATTGCCTTTTTTCAGCATAAAGTAAGGCTGAATTATGTAGTTATGGCTGATGTCATTCTTACAAGAATAATAGAGACAAAAAAAGAGAGAGGTTAGGACAAAGGTTCTTCCATTTGTAAACATTTACATTTCTATTTTGGGTTAATTAGCATCTTTGAAGTTACAGTAATTTCACAGCCTGTGTTAAATAATAATAAAATGAAAAAAATTGATGTTATTTACTCTTATCATCATGTTTTAATTATTTTCAAGGTCTGTGGCTTAAAAGAAAAAGGTGTTTCATACTAACAATGTTTCATATTAGCAACCATTCTGTGGTTTTTACACATCAGTTATTTAAAGAACTCATTCTTGTGTCCAGGTCTCATGAAACCATGGTGGAAATTAGAAAGATATTGAAATCAAATGACATTTCAGATTTACTAGCAACAAATGTTAATTAATAAATTACCTATACAAGTTTTTTAACAATATTGACTAGTTTTAGATTCTGACAAGGAACTGGTTGAGAGTTGGAACTCAGTGAAATCCATGCTAACTGCAGAGAATGACAGTGGTTTGTATAAACTTTTTTCTGGCTGAGGGTGACACAAAACATGATGACACATGATGTACACAAATTCTTTGTATCTTACACCAAAATATTGCTCCTCTTGCAGCTTTGGTTTAGCCAAATCCCAAAGGATCAAATTACTGTTTCAGTTAAATTCACTTTTCCAGTAGGTGGAGACACAACTGTTGATTTCAAATAAGCTTAAGCCTTTACATTTTGATTGCAAACATTTTCTCAAGATACTGTTGAAATAATGAAAATCAGGATGTAAGGAAAAGTTTAAATTTTTATTTTAAGATAGTTTACTTAAGCCTCTTTTACTGAAAGAGTTCTGGCTTCTGTAGTTAAAGTACTGCTTCTGTAGTGAAGAGTGGTTACTCAAATAGTTTTGGTTTAATTTTCTAATTATCTCCACTGACTGGTCAAATACGCATTAATGAAGAGTTTAAGGATACCTTTTAAAATATCCAAACACAGGATGGAGGAAAGTAGATTTGGGGTAAATAGACTGAGGGTAAAAAGATTGGGTAAAATTTTTTCTTAAGACTAGTAACACAAGGTAGAGGAGCCCTCAAGTTAATCAGCAGGGGAATAAAAAAAAGATGTATCAGCCATTCTGACTCTTATTCTATTCCTTGATAAATTTAAAAAAAAAAAAATATTTGATTCCATGTTCATTCATTAATTTTTCAGAGATCTGACTGCAGGTATCGTGTCAGAGGTTTTGTATGTAAAACATGTCAACAACTTTTTATGTAATGTTGATTTATTTTTTAACAAGTCAATGGGCCAATTGGTAAGTCAGCCTTTACGTATCTTATTAAAATTCCACCCCATGACTTTCCTGATCCTCTGCTGAAGTTCACAGAAGTCTTTTTGGCAAGATGAAACTGCTTATGCAGCAGAGGTTCTCAAACTGTGAACTAGCAAATGAAGTGAGAGAAAAGTTTATTTCTCCTTTCCAAGCCATTCTGGCTTACTGTATTGTGAGCTGTTGTGCTGTACCAAGCGACAGGGTTGCTGGACAGAAATAGCTTGAACATTTTTTGAGTTTGCTGTAGTCATACTGCTGCTTACAGCTTCTCACGCGTTCTTCAGATCATTAGAAGGAGGTGTAATTAACAATTGAAAGTTCAGGTTACGCATTCTTAGGTAAAGAACGTGCAGGCAGGGAGAGGTTAGTAAGTGAAACTTAATGTTCATGGGGCGTGTGATGACAGTAGGGCATTCAGTCATCTGAATTCAAATCAGTCAGTGCCTCTTCCCAGGTCTACTGGCGTGGCTCTGCTGCTGACACTGGCTTTGGTACACAACAGCAAAATGGGATGAGCGGTGCTTGATGCGGTCACTTGTGACCAGTGAAGCTGCTTATACAAATTTAATCTTGGTAGTATTTTAACAACTTCTAGCAGCTTGTTGCTTGATGTAGTTGGCATTTGTCTTACATGATCTCCCCTGAGGACAAACTCATTGCTATGTGTGATATTTAAAGCAGTGTTCAACTGAGGTGTATTTATCAAGTGAAACCCTGGGTTTAGCTCTGTGAATTTTGTTTCATTCTTCCGTAGCTTTATGAGGGGTGGCCCACTTGCTGCATGCATAAAATTCAACCTTGGTCTCAGCCTGTTGTGTGAGAGGAGTTGTCCATCATTAGTTCTGCGATAATCTCACAGGTGTCTTGTCGCAAGAGGGATCAAATGGACACACTGCCTTTGAGTCATTGTGCTTTGGGAAGCAAGATAAACTGGTAACCTGTGTTGCTGGGTTTTAATCAGCACTTCTGTAACATTACCTGGTCACAGAGAAGTAACGACTGTGCTTGAATTGCTCTGACTGATGGTTGAGAACTCTCACGTCTGCTTCATGTTCCCATTGCTGGAGGGGAGAAATATTCAGGCAGTTTTGAGGCAGGTCATAAATACACAAAGAGAAAGGGGTATGAGAGCACTGAAGAGCTGGCAGTTGACTTGTCTGTTGAGTTTGACATGTAATGTGATAGGAAAAAAAATCCATATATCCATCCGTCCTTGTGTCTGCTACACACACACAAACACACACCACTGGCTCCCAACAGGTGAGTCTTTGGGATCCAGACATTATTGGAAATGGTGCTATTGGTATGGGAGATTAGGTGGGTGTGTACACTGGTGAGAAGGTAAGAGGCTTTAGATGTTTCTGAAAAGGTGCAGACAAGGGTTTTATATTTCATGATTTCCAAGTTGCGAGTGCGGAGCCCGAACGCGCCGGGTCTGCTCGCAAAGGTGGCTCAAGCGCGCTCTCCAGTGGCCACACCGGGACAGCGGCGCTGGGACGGGCTCGGGGCCACCGCGCCCGGGGAGTGAGGGAAGCCAGCTCCGGTCGTGCGGCTGCCTGCTTGCCTGCTGAGTACACAGATAAATAAGCTGGTGCTTCTTAACAAATAAGTAGCTAAATTCGTTAAAAAAAAATAAAAATCTGCTGTTGCCAAAAATTGATTCAGTTAGAAATCTTGCTCTTGTAGTTGGATCAAAAGATGACTCTCCCATCCAGCAGTCTATTAGTTGGGGAGATTGGTGCAGTCTCTGCTGGGACTGTTTGTGCTGTCTCCTGGAAGCAGGCAGGTTTACTGCTGAACGGAATTTATTAGCTATGAATTGAAGCGTGCACATTTAACTGTGTCAAATCTTGGCAAATAGCTCTGCAAACAGCACAGACTAACTAAACAGCAGCAGAAAGAAATGTGTAGTTCTTAGCAAGTTTACCACACAGTTCTCAGTCTTACATCAGATTCCATGCTGTTCAGGAAAGCAGCGGGGGCCTTCAGAAGGAAGGACTTCATTGGTACTAATGAATAGGAGGTGGAAAAGAGAAGGGCGGACTGTTCAGCAGGTGGACTCCTCATAAAGTGGAAGGTCTCAAGATGCATTGTTGTAACTTGAGATTTCTCAGAGAACTGAATGCTTCGTAGATGATTTCAAGTTTCTGGTATTGTTTTACTTTGTCTCTTTTTAACTGTTCAATTCTTGAGCTTCTGTCTCCTGGTAGAGTTCTCTTTTGTAGACAAGATCTAAGTTAGGCCTTGTTTGACCACACACCTTGTTTCTTCAAAACCCACAACTGTTTTGAGAGTTTTATATAACAGTGAGACTGTCAGAATGTTACTGTTAGGTCTTGCTGTTAACTGGAGTGTTGAACTAAGATGCTTTAAGTCAGTCTGAGCTCGTAAGAATACAGTGTTTGATTGGTTTTTTTAAAGTAATTTTATTTATAAGGTACTAGCAGAAAACCTACATAGAGGAACATTCAGTGAAACACTTAAGAATACTTTCTTTAGAATTCTAAGAATCAGTTTAATTACAAATTTGTCAGGAAAGGCTTGTGTAATAAGTTTCAGAACAGTCTGCTACTTAGCTGAGAATGTATGGGCCCTATACGGAAAAGTGCAACTGTACGACTGTTCTTACACAACATCTGCTGTGGTACAGTCATGCAGTTACACTTATCTGTTTACCACTTCTGATAAAGGCCATTGCACAGAGTGTGTACTTTTGTGCACAAAGCTCTTTTCGGACTATGGATGTCATTATAAAGCTTTTACACATTTCAAATAATAATAATAATAATAATAATAAAAAAAATCCCTTGGGCTTCCCTACCCCAGGCATAAATGATTTTACTTTACAAATATAATTACTGTACTTCCAGGAGGTAATCTCTCTGGACAGCCATAGACTAGTTTGAATTAGATTACTCTGTTTTTTCCTCCAGGGTGAGTTAATATGTTGAGTTTTATTTTTCTGTAATTACTTCAAAATTTAGATAATTTGTAATGCTTGCTATTCTTCCTTATAACTAGACTGGGAAAGCTAAGAATACTTGCATTTGAAAGGTTAACGTTAACTTTTTTTCACCCATAACTTTATTTCCTTCAGGTAGGTATCTGTTCTGCTCCTCAACTTCACACAGCTCATACATGCTGTATCCAGGTTAGTCTCAGTTGTAGAGTTTCTTAATTTGGAAATACTGGAAATATTTACTTAATAAGCAGAGAGTAAGCACACTAAATCTTTCAACTGTGACATTTAACCAAGTCTAGCTAGAGCAATGTTTTTGTTAAATCTGTATTTCCAGAGTTCTGGGTTTGAAATATTTCCAGTAGTTTGGCAGTAAGCTTCATGAATAAAGCAAGTAACTACTTTTACCTCTGTTACATAATCTTCCGACAGCCAGTCAGTGTGAAATAAACAGAGGAGCGGAGTTAGTCAGGGGAGATAGTCAGGAAAATGTTTTTTTCTGGTTTTTTCATGAACTTCAGCAGGAAGGGCAAATCTCTGGATAGATGATTGTGAACCATGATTGGATGCAAATGCATTTATATAAATGACTTCTTTGTATTTTCATTTTACTTACCTTAAGAAACAGCAATGCACTTAAGCACTAGATGAGAGCAGACTACAGAAATTTGTAAATTAACCTTAAAATAAATGCAGTGCTGTTTTGAAACAGAAGGAAATCTTTTGTGTTTTGAGGTCTTAGAGTATGACTTCCAGTTTGTGTTGAATACAGGACTAGCCAGGATATCTGTAGAAGCAGTGAATTTACTTCTATAGTTGGCATCTGGTATCAAAGTACAGGAGTATTATGTACTAATGCAAAAGTAAATACAATGTTAAAGGGTAAAACTTGTTACTTGTGTTGGCAATGAAGTCCTACAGCCTAGCTAGGTAACACGTAAGTCCATTGCAAACCTGACAGTATTTGGGTCCCCTTTAATAAAGTAGGTTTTCAAATAATAAGAATTGTCATTGGGTCAGACTGAACTTCCATCCAACTCCTTTTTCTAACATGCAGTGCAGCTTCTGAAACCATGCAGAAGCTATCAGGAGCTTCTATTAATGTTGTCTCTGAGCAGATTTTCAAGAAGACAGAAGACTTGGATGTCTGTTGATGAGAAGAAGCTGGGACCAGAAAATTTAGTGTCTGGATAGCCTTAAATTCAGCTTCCAGATAGGGATAAAGAAGCATAACATGGTCCCCAAGTGCCTAGACATCATTATCCAAAAACTGGTGAAAAATTCATTGTGCTAATGTGCAACAGCAGCAGAATCCAAAATTTAATGCGTTGTTCACGACTAAAATAACATCTTATGTAATTGCCTTGGGCCTGCAAATTAGCAGCTTCCAAAAAGATCTGATAGCTTTGCAGAGGGAATTGAAAACTAAGACAACAGAATGACTGATAATGCTAAAGGCATAAGACTTGAAGGTCTCCAGGAAGTCCATCCCCGAGTAGACAACAGTTTACAATTTGCCACTCTTTTCTTTCTCTGCTCTTCTGCAAGTCATTAGGGAGCCAGTATAAATGCAAGAGGATGACCTGAAATACCAGGCACAGGTTAGCAGCTGTGGATGTGGCTACCTGTAAGAAAAAAGACTCCTACTCTTTAATATTGCACTGAAGAAAGACCCTGCATCAGGAACTTTCTTTTGTTTGATGGAATCTTGCTTTGTGTTAGGATATTACCCATTTGAACTGAACAGGGCTGTTACCAGTTATGGATTGGAAGTCTCAGTCTGTCTTTTAAATGTCCTTTAAAAATACTTATATTTTATTTTGTTTGTATGCATGCATGTGACTGCATACATATATGGAAACACACAGAAAAAGAAGGGATTTTTAATGGAATGTAGTATTTTATATATATATATCTGTGTGTTAAGATGAGTGTGGGTGTATATATATGCATACATATGTATCTTAAAAAAAGAACATTTGTCTGTAAACAGAAAGCCCAGCATCCATAAACTGACTAGGAAAGCATAAAAACAGAGTAAGCATACATGATGTTTTCCCTAGGTAATCTCCCAGAATCTTGCTAATATTTAACCTGAAGATTTTTTTAAATTTGAATTAGGTTGTGGATAGTTTACATAACTTGTGTTGGGTACTTTTACCATTCAAGATGCTTCCATTTCAAAACTGGTCTCAACTTCTTAATGGATTCTTCTTCAACTTCATTCATAGATAAATTGCTAGTGTGCACTGGAGATGTGTTTGATTAAACATGAGAAACTCTTATCCTTGGATTGGATTACTGTTTAGTTTCTTTAAATAATTGACAGTGGATTTTTGCTGAAGTGCTTGATAACTGAGATGTGATATGTGCAGCATTGTAACCTTCTGTGAAGATTGAGCCAGTACTAGTTCTTGTTTTGGTAATAGAGTTGGTGGCAAATTTGCAGCAGATTAATGATTACCCATATTTTAGATTAGGAAGCGTGTCAGACTCACCAGATAGCCACAGGTTGCTCTTGGTGGGCCATTTCTCCATTCTGCCTAATGATGTGTCCAGGTGAAACAGCAGAAATAGATGTTTTGCCTCCAAACACTGGAGCTTGTATGCCTGTTTACATATTTTCCTGCTCTTCAGAAATCTGACTGCTGCCATGTAGGGACATGTTCCTTCTGATCCTGAATTCCATACAGGCACCCTGTATAAGGTGGACCTAGCCTTGGCCAAGATCTTGGTGTGGCTTTAAAGGTTCTTTTGCCTTTAGTGTGGGGTTTTAATAAGCACAGAAAAATAAAGTGTGTTGGGATTAAAGGGAGGACATTCTAATAGTTGGAATTTTGGGTTGTTTGGTCACTGAGTCCTTTGAACTGACGTGTCTGTGCTGATAACAGGTGGTCATCTGAAGCTCAAGGGAAGACTTCTCGATTAGCAATAGAGATGCTCTTTCGAATTAGTCTGACCAGAATGGTATCCTGCCTGGAAGTATGTTCAAGTGATCTGTGGAAATGCATAGATAATAAGGAAACATCACTGTCTCGATTGCTGTGACTGAAAAACATCCTTTCTAATATCCCCCTTCACAGTGTCCTATATCTATATGCAGAATTGGGAACAAGCTGAAGCAACTGGCTCGTCTTTCTCTCACTCACTTCAGGCATTCTACAGGTAGCTAGCAGTTTTTTATGTTTGGTATCACTTGGAAAACAGTTCCAATTTTACAGCAATAAGCAATGACTTTAAAGCTTCTAGTTTCAGTCTTCTGATGTAAGGAAGAAGAATGGAATCAGGAGTTCTAGATCACCCTGTGTTAACAGTGAACTGGAGATGTGTTTTCAAGTGAAATCAGTTTGATATAAGATCTTAGAATCCAAGCAGTGATTTCCGTACAGAATAAAGACTTAGCGTTATAGAAATAGTTTCTACTACCTGTTGGCAATGTGGTGTCAAGGATTCAGAGAGGTGTGCAGAGCTCTTTCCCCTTTACTCTCCAGTCTATCTTGTCACTTGTTGGTAAAAGTCATAGTTCTCATGTTTGACCCTTTCATCAGTCGGTAAGAGACAATAATGAAACAATGTCCCAATACAGTTCTCTAAAAAGGTTTCAAAAATACTTTTTCAAGGTGACTTTCTTTTTATCTTTTAATAGGAAGTATAATCATTGACAAACCTCTAGTTTGTCCTGAGTGGAACGTGGAAGCTCTCAGGCTTGACAGAAGTTGGGAAGCCTATAAAAATAAGAGCAGTTCCATTACCAAGAACTTGATGTAGACTTTTATAGGTGCTCTTTCTTCTTTAGAGAAGAGATTTTGATAGTGGTAGATAAAACAAAAAATTATGTAGGAGTCTTTTTTTATTTAGTTAAGAAATAATGCAACAGAAATGGAACAGAAATAATGGAACAGAAATAACATATGTGGAGTTCAGAAAAAATTGACTGACCTTTCTTATCCCAAGTTGCACCAAGAAGGCAGGTCTTCCTCTAATTATTTGTACATTTTGCTCAGAGAAGTGGCAAAGGTTTATCTAACTTCTACTCTCGAAACCAGCTACAATTTAATCATCTGATACCTTGAAAGTGAGGCTTGACCAGACTGGTATATTCTCCAGCTGAAGAAATAGATCCTTTGGAAAAAAAATTGAGAAAGTGCAGCATGAATATGCTTCTTGTATAGAAATAGGATAAAAAAAAGGAGTAAAATGTACCAGCTGTACATTGAATATTGTCTTTCCAAGTCATGCCCAAAAATACTCTTGTGCATCTGAAGATGTTGAATGCATCATAAATCTCGGCTAATATTATCTAGAATTGCTCTACTTAGTTATCTGTGATCAAAATTAGAAGCATGCTAAAGCTTCTGTTATGTAGTGTTTAGAGTTCATTGGCAACTTCTGAGTAAATTAAAAAGGATGAAGAAAGGCAAAAGACATGAAGGGTCATAAGGACTTGAGATCCCAGCCATCCTATTTTACATTGGAATTTAAACATTTTAGAAACATCTTTGAATGTCTATAGCGCGGGTTACTTTTATTCAAACTACTCGTTTTCTTTTTTTTTTGGCAGCTAAGCTGCCATTTTGATTTTAGTTTCTAATTCTTAAGCATTTGGGTATACTTAGGAAACAGGAGGAGTACTTTCTCATGTGAACAGAAATAGGCAGTCAATAGAAAGATGGCAGAAAAAATCTTGCATCTGTATGAACCTAATGGATTAATCAAGAGTTATACTCTGTGACATTTCACAGTTTGTACTTAAGGAAATATATGCAAATACTTCTTGTCAGCCTGTTTTGAGAGGATCTGAACATATAAACCTCTGAATGAGTCTTTCATTCAAGTAGGTCACTTCCTTCCTTTTTGTTCTTTTTTTTCTGACATAATTCCCAAACCAACTTTAACAGATGCCTTAACTTTGAAGTTACTGGGACTTGTTACCTGCTTGCAGCTAAACTTATACTTAAATCCTTTTCAGTAATATTTTAGAAAATTCTACTTCTCTGGAATATTGTCTAACCAACTGTTTTAAAGGCAGCAGTCTGAAAGAGTGGCACAGTGAGGGACTCAGCATTGGGAACCTCCCTGTCTTTGCATCAGTGAAGAAGCATAGTGTCATCTTCCAGGCAGAAGTGCCAGTCTGTGTACGTGGAGACAGGTGGAGCAGGTGACAGTTCCATTTAAACACTACCCCTTCCAGCATGGTGTAAGCACCATGTGATAGTGCTGGATTGTGTACAAAAATGACAGATGAGGTGTGGTTTTCTGGACCATTAGCTGGAATATATAAGACATTTCACATTTTCTTTCTTTTTCCTACTCAACTACTCCTTTTGCTGTATCTAGTTTTTCTAAGTTTATCATAATGTGTTGCCTACTTCCTGTCATTTTTTCCCTTTTTATTCAATACATTTTAAAATAATTCACTATTAAATAGATGTTCAGGACTTTCAGCTCTCAAACAAAATTTTACCTCTATGTCTGTGTTGGAGAGATGACCAACTTCTTTGTGTATGGTAGGTATTTGGCTAAATGATTTGAACACTGATGTTTGGGTATGTGTGCAGGCCTGTGTTCTGATGGCTGGTATGATGACTGCAAAAAAACCCATGAGAGATAATCTGACATTAAGATGATCTTGAATTTGTGCATCTTGGTGGTGACTGAACTCACTGAAATATATTTTCTACCCCTCCCAAAATATAATCCAACAAAAGTCTTCAAAGGATTAAAGTCAGCAAGTTTTCATAGAGGATTAATATTTGTACAAGGTGTTGGAGGTGCTGTGTCCTTGAATTTGTTTGGGATGCTGTTACGTTATGTGTGTGTGTCTTTCATGGAATCTATTTTCCTTCCTCAGAAGTCAGAGGACACTGTGTGTTGCACAGCTTAGCTCTGCTTGTTAGCGCAGTAGATTCAAGTGAAAATGTTTGGCAAAAGCAAGAAAGTCTGGGATGCAGTTGCAGTGATATTTCCACACTTCAGATTTATGGTGGAGTCTTGCAGCTCTGCTGCACAAAGAAGATTTGTGCTGTGCTGTAAATGTCTCCTTTCGTCAGTCTTTGTGTTGTTTTTCTGTATCTGTCATACAGAAAAATCTGTACCCACCTGTTCTTGGAAAGCCCCATAACTGAAGAGCAAAGCTGGTAGAATTGCTATACTGATTTATTAATTTTATTAAGTCTGGAACTTAAGATAGTCTTCCTGATAATTTAAAATGAGAGACATGATGTGTGTGCAATACAGCACTGGGTAAGTGCTCCTTTCTCACAAAAAGGTACCTATTCAGGTTCAAGGTATCTCTCTGGAACAAGAACTGCCTGTAGAGTGATGGACTTTATTTAAAGAATTAGGAAAACTGATGAATAGTTTAAGTCTTTGGTAAGGGTTCTGCAGTATCCTGTTGGTATTTAGCATGGATGAATATCTGTTTCTGTTCATGTTTAAGTTTCTGGTTGGCACATGAGACCAGGAAATTGCAGGTCTTTGTGGTGTCCTCTGTTTTAACTTGTTTTACATACTAACAATGCATTTATTAAGCACAGGAAGATCACAGTTTTGAGCACATATTATGTAACTGCAGAGTGAGTTTCAAGTACTTAGAGTGTATATAAAAAAATTACCATGAGACTATTTAGTTCTCTACCCTTCCAGCCATAATTTAATCCTATGTTGAGCCAATGTAATGCATGCCTGATTGAATCTTTATCCTTCATAGCCCTTGATGTCCATTGTTCTGGACAGAGGCATGATAATTAATTTGTGAAAAGAATTTTTCAATACAGAGACTTGGTTTCTTTTTTGAACTACTGGCAGGGGCTCATTCAAAGCAGTCTCTCCGGTATTAAAAAACAAGTGTTGATTCCTTCTGTGTGAAAGTTGGCTTGTCTGGGTCTGAAAACTTATGCTGAGAAGTGATGTGGTATTTAAATCCTGACACTGTGTTTGGAAAAACAGAATCTCTGCCAGATTTTCTGCAGCTGAGAAAGCTTCTTTCATGTTTCAAATGCTTCAGTCATTGAACACAAATTCCTTCTTACAGGATCAAATGTAATTGCTATAACCATGGCAAGTTGCTGTAGAGGAATACTTGCTGCCATCAGTAAGCTTGATTTATGTAAAGGATATTAATGAAAATAAAAAGGTCCCTTTCCAAGCAATATGGTGTTAGTATTGCTGAGGTTTCTTCCAAACTGAGAATTCCAAAGGAAGTTTGGACACAAAGATCTGATGTTTCTAATGGATCTCATTGTGCAGAGTGATGCCAGTAGGTTGGACCAGCAGTCCAGTGAGTGCTTACCAGGCTGCTGGCCCTGTGCCTTTTTAATGTGTCACTGGCTCTGTTGAGGGACAGGTGTTGGGGAGTCTACCTGCATGTGGTTTACTTTATTAGATCTGCTCCTTCCAGCTGTTTTTGCCTCCTGACTGGACCAAAAAGCAAGTTAAAGTCCAGCATGTGTCCTTGCAGTCCAGCAGTCCTTAAAACTTTGCACATATGTGTAGCTGTCTCTTAGGATGCATGTAGCTGAGGTATCAGGATCTCTTGATTTAGGGAAGCACAAGCCTGAGCTGCTTAAAAGTATTAGCTGCCCTTTGAGTAGATAGCCAGGTTCTGTCCTGAGTCTAGGACTTTTCCTCTACCACATGTCAAATGGAATGTGTGCAGGTCTTCTGGGGGCCATGTTAATAGACAGACTTTCTGAGAAGTTGAAACAGAATCGAAATTCCATTTGGGTGTTGAGCATGTCATCAGAGAAATGTAGTAAAAAGTGAAAGAAATATAGTGGATTATTTGAAAAATAACTAAACAAGTTGATTTCCTTCCTACAAATAGGAATTTATACTTCTGAAAATGCATTCCTAGACTGTGTTCTGTTTCAGACATTTCAAAATCCGGAGGAAGAAAGGGGCCACTTAAGTTCGGTGTCAAGTCTGTATGAGACAATGACTACTCCATCTGTTTCTTACTACCTTGTGCACTGTGTAACCTGTCTGCTGAGATAGGACTTGGGTTTTTTTAAATGACACTCCTAAGTACTGGCAACAATGTATTATTTTGACCTTGTAACACCCAGAAAGTTATGGACAAAGACATCATTGCCCTTTCAAGTTTTCTTGGGAGCTTGAAGGTAATTTCATGATAAATTATTCCACAATCTTATAACTAGTTGTTTCCAAAGGACCAATTTATCCATAGGAGGTTACATTGCTCTCTTTTTATATTGTTCTCAGGCTCAGTATTCTTCAGGGAAAGAGGAATTTAATGAGGAGTAAAATGAGCAGAAACAACCATAGATGGGACTGACTGCTCTGAGAACTCATTTGGTGTGATGAGATAGTCCTATCAACTGCCACACTGAAGGTGGTTGGCAAAGCAATTACTCTCTTCCAGGTCAGGACCTGGACTTCATAAAACCTTCTTGTGGAAAAGCTGAAACCTGGAATTATTATTTATCTGTTGCAGTGAAATTCCAATGCTGGGGACAGACTCGTGGTCCCCAACCTTCCATTTCTGAGAGTACACGGGAGGACTTCAGTAGGCTATTTTGGAATCCTCTCCAGTTGTTTTCTGTGGATGGCATAGAAGTGGTACTGGCTACTGACATCCAGGTAACTGGGCTGCAAAATTTGTGCATGTCTGAGAAGTTTTATAGTCAAAACCCAACAAGGGTTGTACTAGTACTTGCTTGTACTAGTATTCCTGTCTGTCTCCCTTCTCTCCCTTCTCTCCCTTCTCTCCCTTCTCTCCCTTCTCTCCCTTCTCTCCCTTCTCTCCCTTCTCTCCCTTCTCTCCCTTCTCTCCCTTCTCTCCCTTCTCTCCCTTCTCTCCCTTCTCTCCCTTCTCTCCCTTCTCCCACTTCCTTTCTCTGAGACCCCTAAGCAGTGTGGGAAGCAACAGAACAAAGGACTTGAGTGAAAAGTAAGATAATGTGGTTTTTATTGTTTCAGCATAAATAGGTTTGAAAAGAGTTAGTGTATAAGGATGTGTATGAACTGCTTTTAAGAAGTAGCAGTTGCAGTTTGAAGTCAAGAAAGACATTATCTTACATCACTTTTAATTTTTTTCCCTTCTGTAGACTTTCTTATGGCTCACATGCAGTCAAAAAGCCAAGTTCCATCATGGTCTTATTTTTATGAGAAAAACCATTATAAAAGTGATGATGTCATATCAGTAAAAGTTGTCATTTCAGTCATCGCTACTTTCAGATTTACAGCAATTTTCCTGTCTCAGAAAATGATGAAAAGCCTCAACAGACATTATTCTTCACTGAGTTTTGCAGTGGTGTGAACTGTTCAAGAGGAAAAGTTCAGCTGTCTTTGCATTTGCCAGTGCTT